>VZSV01000041.1:2701740-2752266 GCA_013398735.1 Nothocercus julius
TTTCCTTCTTTCCATTTTCCCTCAGCATTTTCTAACTATGGAAAATATTTGGCACTGTTCAGGCTGCTTTTCCACTTAGCTCCATAAGAAACTCATTTGCCCATGGAAGGGAAGGAGTCATATGGGAACTTTTGCTCAGTTCTAGCAAATGCTGGCTTTGGGCTAACAGACCTCTTCCAAACCTCTTGAGCAGTATTTCAGATTACCCTTCAGCTATTGCAATGAGCTGCATTGAGTATTAGTTTTGCTATAGGGAAATAAAAGCTGAAGCTGATTGGATAAATGCTCTTCACACAGTCTGTCATGACCTCTTGATCATCAGATGCTTGGTAGTAACAGCGGCTTCCCAAAGAGCACACATAGGTCAGCTATGCTTTTGAAAGGTCTTTATAAAGCAGCTGAGCTGATTCCAGGAATTTATTCCAGCCTTGACCTTTTGCCTTTGGTTTTCTGCCCATACATCTGCGAGCAGAAAGGCTCTCCAGCCATGACAAAGGTACTCAGGACCTCCATGGACCCCAGCGCTCATGGCATTACAGGATACCCGCCTGCTCCCACCGGCAGGACTGCAACTGCTGGGAAGCTCGAATGCTCATCATAACATTGCTGTGAGATGCAGGCTCTTGAGGAAAGGAGATGTGTGACCTGTGGCTGTGTTTTGCCAGCATAAAAATCACTAAAGATACTAATAAAAGCATGGCCACCATATACTCAGAGAGCTGTATGTAGCATTGGAAGTGACTGCAGTTTGACAGGAGAGAGGGGTGATATTAACATAAAGGCTTCCTCGCTCCTACTAACGCCTGTCTCCTCAGCTCTACTAGTGCAAATGGAATCTTAAATAAAGAACTCTTTTGGTTAAGGTTTTGTTTCACACATCCTCAACCTGATGTGGGATTCCTATTAAAAAAAGAAATCACAAGACAGATATACTGAGAAATTCTTGTCTTTTAGAGACATTTCTAAAAGAAGGAAAGACAATAAAGATTATTATGCATTAGTGACTTTGGTCCTTTGCAGGTAAACATAATTGTCTGAAAGAGCAGAAGCTGTGGTGTAGCACAGTGCTGTATATAACTCTTGAGATTATACTTCAGTTTGGTACTCCCAGTTTAGTACTTGACACTAACTCATTTCCAAAACAATGTATGAAGCCTGTGGCCTCATTTAGGCAAGCCATGCAACATATCTGTGGGCAACAAAGATCTTTCTGTCATGATTTACAGATTTACAAACATTTTCAAGGTTTTTGTTGACTAGAGCAGGGATGACTAATGGGGAAACATCGACATGCTTTGTGGCAGCTTTGTGCACCAGCGTGCTGCAACCTTTGAAAACCCTGGCACGGGCAGGGAGCAGCTGAAGAGCAGCACGAGCGAGCACGACCCTGTGCTCCCCTGCTGCACACTGCAATTCGTTTGCTTGTTTGGGGGATCCCTGGCCTAAACAAAAACCCTCGTCTTGCCAAGTGTTATTTTCCCTCCACAGCCTGAGTCCTGCTGTGAGATCCCTTCAGAGGCTAAATCTGGAACACTGCTTCTTGGCAGCCTCTCTGGGAGGGAAGCTGATGCATATTGCCAAAGGTGGGTCTTTCCAGGAATACATTTTGGTAGAGAGAGGGAGTCTCATGAATTCTGGAGGAGGGACACTAAATTTAGTGATGCTATTAAATACACAGAAGGTGTCATGAGAGACATGTCAGCAAGCAGCATGGCCCCTGCTGCCCATTGCCCTCGGCAATAACTGCTGTTAAAATAGTTCTTCCTCACTCAGGCCTGCAAAGCCGTGCCAAAGACAACAGTCTGTGCAGCTTATTGGTGCTGGCAGTTGTGAGTGTGTTAATGGCATGATAAATAAAAGGGCTTTAGAAGAAGTCTTCATGTGTGTTATAATTCCTAGAATTGAAATAAAGCAAGCCAGCTGCAGAAAACACTTTTCACATGAACTCTTAATGGTCTTAGTGATGCTGGAATAGGCAAAGTTAGTTAAAAATAATAAATAAATTGTCCAGATAGGATGAAACATGTTTGTTCCTGGGCAGAAATGCTTGTCACTGAATGGTGGAATGACAAGTATTAAAACTAATAACTTTATGTTATTCGAGGACTGGAATAACATTGGTGACAATCTGGTTACTGTTTTTCCCTACTTAAACAAACAAAAAATTACATACTATGATTTGAGTGAACAAGGTCAGGCCTGTAAAACAAGACACTACTTTTAAATAAAGTATGAAATGAGAAGGTCATGGTCTTTCATGTGAGGAAATGTGGATTATATTTGTTTTTGTTTGCTTTTAGTTTAGGCTTGAGTCTTTATTACACATTGGTCCTTGCACTTCATCTTGGCCAAAGTGGTTGGAGATGCTTTTGTGTGGAATTGGAAGGAAAGATATATCCAGGAAAGTTTACACCTGTGGTGCTTTTTGAGATTTCTTAATTCAAGCTTTAGTTAAATCACTGAACAAAAGAATAAAAGGAGGAGTGGAAGAATGTTTTGGCCTCTGGGTAGCTGAAAATCTGGAGATAGTCTGAATGAACCATTTGAAGACAGGATAGGATTAATTGTGGCATAAACAGTCTCTGACACAGTTAAAGACTATCTCTGTCCTGTTATACCTTAAAGCAAATCTGTCTCTTACCTGTGCTATTCTTTGAAGTGCAGATGGCTGAACCAAAGTGAGGCCTAAAACAAGACTGTGAGCGTTGAAGGCTGTGATCAAATGGAAAGAGGACCATCACCATATGGGGTTTGCAAATTTTGCTTCATTTTCATGGTTAATGCAGTGTTCGAAATTAAGCTCTGGTGGGTGAGAGAAGCCTGTTGGTGAACCGGACTGTTTCCATGCAAGTCCCTGAGTGTTGAGCCTGAGACAGGGTGAAAGCAAGTGCTGCGGTGAAAGGGTCTGCACAGCCCATGGGTAGAGCACGAACTTATCCTCACCACCAGCTGCTCCGACCCTTCCCTGCCACTAGGTCTCATTTTGGCCAGTAATAAATATTGGCTTGAACTCTGAAACATGACTTCTAATATCCTTTCCAAAATATTTGGCACTGATTTGATATAAATATTTGCCACTGAATAGCTATGACTATTGCTATTTCTTCATAAACGTCAGCTGTGTGTTTTAGGCTAAATAGGACTCTTCAAGGTGACTCCAAAACAAAATTCACAGTGACTGTCTTAGAAACAATGCTGCTGTAATTTTTTGTGTCTTTATCACAAAATCCCACAGGTGGCCTTGTTCCACACTGGGGGAAAAACAGCAAGCCTTCTCACAACCTTTTCTATTCTCCTCCTCAAATCAGTGTTGAATGCAGATTACAACCTAGAGGTAATAGGCAATATTTAACAATGAAGTAAAGAGAACAGAAGTCTGGGTAACTGTGTAATGCAGAGAGACTCTTGGGTCATGTTTCCTCATTGCTTCGTTTCACAAGTGCCTGGATGTTCCAGGGTTTGGTGGGGCTTTTGGTTTCCTGTTTGATAGGATGGTTTTCTTCATTCATTGATTAATTGGGCCCATTCAACCCGTGTGAAAATTAAAGATTATTTAATGAAAAAGTGTTTTTCAGCCATTCTTTGTTTCCTGGGTTTCTCCCCTCCCTTTCCCCTGCTCCCATGCTGTCCTCAGGCTGCATGCACTCCCCCGTCTCCAGCTCTCCCATGTTTGTGTCTGCAATAACCTGGCAGAGCCCACAGCTTGGGGAGGGGGAAGCTCTTTCTTTATTGTGTGCTTTTATGTATTCCCTGCCCCCCAGCCGCACGAGTTCACAAAATCCGTCTCTATCCCTACAGTAAATTCGTTCTCCCTGCTAGAAAGCTCCCATGCAGCATTCTGGGTGGCGGGTCAGACCAGGGCTGAATACAAATTAGCTGGAAGAAAATGGCATCAACTTAGGTAAAGAATAAAAGCAAACTGACTTCAAAGGGAATGCACAAAGTTGAATCTACAGTTACTATACACCAGGGGTTTAGTTAACAAAAAAAAAAAAAAAGGAAAGGAAAAGAAATAAACCTACAAAACAAGGAGTTCTTGCACTCTCCCTTCTTTCTTTCCATGTTACCTAGGAATAGCTTTTAGAAAAATCATGATCAAAAAGTAGCTCTTTGACATTGGTTTGGGCTGTGACAACTGCTAGCAGCACTTTATTCCTCTTGATGTTTCTCAGCAATGTGCTGAGACTCCCCTGCTCACCGTGTCGGCACCAGCCTTGCGACACAGAAAGGGGGAGAGCCTCCGCCTGCAGATCTGAATTGGCTGCTATAAATGAAGTCTGGCCAGCTTCCCAAAGATTAGAGGGCTTCCTCTTGCTGCTTTTTTTTTTTTCTTTTTCTCCTTTCTAGTCAGTCACTGATGTGTGCACCCCCAGCAAAGAAGCAGTAGTGAACTTGTAAGCTATGCAGCATATTTTCATGCTTGTTCTCCTATTTCTTTTTTCAGGGGGTGAGGGGTAGGATGTGCAAAAGGGTTTGAAAAGAGAAGTTAATGAGGTTTTTTTCAAGTCTATTTTTTCCTCTCCTCCCCATCAGCTCAGCAGATTACAATAAGAAAGAACTTATTAAAAACATGTCTGCTTGTCTGTATGAGAAGTCCCTGTATTAGAATGCCATTGCATTATAATTAAGTCTGTCCATTTGGTTTCTTTATAGTTTACATTATTCTCCTTTTTGGACAGCAAAGTTACTTTGCAGGCCAGGATTCAGAGATAACCATTGCTAGTGCACTGGTCATGCTTACCGTCTCTCACTAGAGAGACTTGGCATAGCAAGCCTTGAACATATTTACCTCTCCAAACAACCTAAAAGCATCATTTTTTTCTGCGCTGAATGATCCTGGACTGCCTAAGGGGAAAAGGGAGAGGGGGGAAGGGGGGAGAGTAACAAGTTATATCCAAACCATGGAAGGGGAACAGAGGGAGTGAGTTTACAGTGGGTGCCTGAGCTCTGAAAAAAAGGCAAGTATCCAACAAGTATGAACTTGAGCATCTGAGCTAAATCATAGTCACTTCATCTTATTTTACTTTTGGGTACTTTTGGACCATGTGTAGAGTATGAAGCTAAATTGCTAATATGTTAGTTACAGCTTTTATAAGGTCATTTTAGGGGAACACTTTCCTTTTTTTTCTCTCCTTCTCTCTGTGTACTTCCCCCACAAAACCCATTAGAATAGTTAGTTGTCCCTGATTTGTCAGGTGCAAACAAAAGGAGTCCACATCGCTTCCAGAAATGAAAGTTTGTTTCATGTGGGGTTCTGGGAGAGATACCTCACAAAGGTGCAAATGCAGAGCACTGCTCCCAAGACAGCCCTAACATCTACTTTCTACCCTGCGTGCAACAAATGACAGTTTTTAGACTCCTGCTTGCATAGTGGTGAGGAAAGAAAGCATACGTGCACTGCAAAAATCCTCTCATATACATGTCTAACCACAAGAATATCAAATAATTCCCTCTTGATCCATAGGCTGTCTTTCTCATCTGCCCCAGATGAGCCTGTTAGGCCTGGCTTTGGGATACTTGTTAAACCGCATGGAGTACGTAGGGAGAAGAGATTAAAGGAAGAATACAATCTGTGTGAAACAGTGGCCCTGACTAAAGAAGCAGATGATCTAAGGAAAGGAAGAGCTTCCCTTTAAACTGGAGCCTCTGCATGCAATGCAAATGATCCCATATGCAGCTGCCACTGGCAGGCAGCCACCCGCCTGCAGAAGAATAAAGTCAAAGCAACAATTCCCCTGAACCCTGAAGCTTAGTGACTTCAAACAAGAAAAAAAGAAAAAGTGACATGATTTTTTCCAGTGAACTCTTTCCATCTCTAAATTGTGCTGATGACCTCATCTGCTACAGCTGTCTACTTGAAGCTTAGCTTCTCTCTGTCCAGTGGACCACATCTGGTACAATCTGTATATGCGTACCTGGGATGAGAAACATGCAGAACTTTCTTTCTCCAAACTGTTTAATGAGAGCTTTAGAAATGAACCTCAACTTTTGCTCACATAGGCAAGTACATACAAATCCATTAACTTTATGGGAACTAGGTACAGAGGAAGAGATATCAACATGGACCCTTCTTTAATATTGCCTCATTAGACAAATTATTCTGAGGTCCAGCTGTGACTACATCAGATTCAAGTACCTACATGATCTCTACGTATAGCCACAAAAGTCTTTTAATTGAGTCTAATCCCTACCTCTCCTACGAGGTTTGTTCAGAGGACTTGAGGTGTGTGTAGACACTTCCATGTCGCTGCTGTCACATGCATCTCAGCTGTGCAGCCCTTTGTGATGGGAACAGGCTATCTTTTGGAGATAAACTTTTTAATCCAATGCTGTGTCCATCTTGTAGTGTCTCCATACGCCCCAGAGAGTAAGACTCTTGGCACAAGTTGCAAGTTTAGCATCTATAGTGCAGGGAATGCAGGAGGCTTTGGCTGGATCTGTCTCTACCATATTCAGATGTATATTCAAATGTGTTATTTAAATCTTTCCTTACTCACCAGGGAATTTCATCAGTGCAGATGAAACCACTGGGCTTGCATTCAGTTTCATGTGGCTGCTAAACTGCACAAGGTAGCAACTGATGTCTCTTTTACTGGGTTCACTGAGTAACACCTTGAAGACCTCACACAGGTCACAGCACTAAGCAGCGTGCAAAAGCAGGGAAAGAGTGGTGACTCCCCAGAAAATCACAGTGTAAGTCCCTAAGTTAGCAAATCACAAGATTTTGTGCACTCACACACATTGTTTATGTGGTGAGGAGGAAAGCCTCTTAGGTGGGGATTCCCACCTGAGTGGGGATAAACCACACGGTTTTAAGTTAACTGCAAGCTCCAGTGTTTCACTGAATCAGAGCTTACTGGCAAACAAGAAAAAGCCACAGGAGAAGGAAAGTCAGAAGCCAATTTGAACTTGAAAATTGGCTGTGTATTACTTCTTCTTTCTACATACAGCTAGACAGCACAATTCATGGCAGCTACTTGCTAAGTGCTGTTTATACCATATGCAAATGGACTTAGTGGCAGAATTTGAGGAGCAGAAAGCTGCAACTCTATGGCCTATTCTGGAGAAATGCTCCTCCAGGGAGCAGCTGAGAAGCTCATAGCTGAGATTGCTGTGGAGCTGGGGAGAAAAAGTTGACTCCACAAAATACAGGAGCGGAAAAAGAGCTGTGAAAGAAGCTTTGGAATGAGCAACACTCTGGTGTTTTGTCTCTCCATCTGCTTTGGGAGACGTGCTGTCACCTTCCAAAGAAGCTCAGCCATTGCAAATGACTTTTAAATATTATCACGTTAGCTAGTGTATTTAGCTGTGAATACCTCCCTACTCCCCTGCTTTTGTTTTTCTGAAGATCTGGATTTTATGCATTTCAGAGGAATGAAAAACAGGATTAGCACTAAAAACAAGTGAGAGGAATTTGCAATATAGCAAACAAGCCAACAGAATGTTTTGTGTGTTCTTAATCTGAAGATTCTGTAATTTTATGTGCAGAATAAGCCTTCAGTTTGTTAGGATGTGGTGTAGCCTTTCTTAATTCATCTGAGTTTCTTTTCCCTTCTGAACCTATTGTATTCTGCAGGATACAGAGGAAGTTCAATGGCTGAAAAAGTCCAGTCCTGGTCACTGCAGGGGTTGCTGTGTGTTAGCTGTCCCATATTGTGGCCATCTGTTAGACTATTCAGAAAAACAGAGAATCACAGAATGGTTGAGGTTGGAGGGGACCTCTAGAGATCATCTAGTGCAGCCCCCCTGCTCCAGCAGGGACACCCAGAGCACGGGGCACAGGGTGGCAGCCAGGCGGGTTGGGAAGATCTCCAGAGAAGGAGCCTGCACAGCCTCTCTGGGCAGCCTGTGCCAGGGCTCTGGCACCCTCACAGCAAAGAAGTTCTGCCTCATGTTCAGATGGACCTTTATGTGTTTCAGCTGTGCTTGTTACCTCTCATGCTGTCCAAGGCACCACTGTGAAGAGCCTGGCACCATTCTGTTACATCCTGCCTGCAGATATTTAAATTCATTGCTCACATCCCGCCATAAGTACAATCCCAACATATAGAAATGTGATAAATACAATCCCACTCTCAGATCAAATAGCTTTTTGCTCTCCCTACCTCCAAAACGAAAAAAAAAAAAAAAAAAAAGGAAGCTAAAATGTGTGTGGGAACTGAGCTTCTTTAAGCTTCTGCTTAGAGGGTTGCATTTTTGTTGACAGCCCTTCCCTTGAACACTGGCAGGCTTCAGTGGGTATATCTGGAGGGCTTCCTATCATCTATGGGACTTTTAAACTACTCTTCACAAACACATCCAGTGCATTTAAGCTGGGGCTGAGGGAGGGGAATGGCATTTTTATGAATACAACTGAGGGCAGAATTTGGCCCAAAGACAAAAATTTAAACCTGGAATCAATTCTTCTTGCTCTTGACCAGCTTTCAATATTACACGTCCAAAAGGAAAAATAGATGCCTCATATTGAAAAAAAGTGTGAAGAGCATCTGTTTGGACTATTTATAAATTGTGCCTCCATCCTTAAACAATGTAAGATGTTAGCCCACCATATTAATAGACAGTATAATTTTCTGGTTGAATTTAGTAATTCAGACCTGACCCTAGAGGTCTCTAAACTATAGGATGTCATGTGGAAAAGCTTCCTGTTTTGTCTTATATTTCCGGGTTTTTCTAGAGATAATTTAACAATTGCTCCTTTGACTAATAAACAATATGACAAGCTTGTCTTCTGTGTCTTAACTAAAATGTTCCACTGATCTGTTTTTTTTTTTCCCAGAAATCTAACAGAACAGCTTACCTTTGAAGTTGTTCTGTATGTTCAATATTTCTTGATATTCTGTGTAAATCCTGTCAAACTAAATCTTTTGCCAAGAAGAATTCAATTTTTTCCACTAAATCGAGAACAAAGAACTCAGTTAAGTCTTTTTCAGAAGAAAAGGACTAACTTCCACCAGAAGCATGGGCTTATCATAAAAATATGTGCTTAAAGCATACCAACAAACAAGCTAATAAGATTATCAGGACTGATGGGAATCATTTTTGCCCAAATTTTCATACTTTCCTGTAGTGCCTCAGTTGAAATGTTGTGGGAGTCCAGATCTTTTTACCTGAGATGAGAAAGCATGTAGAATTTGTTTTCTCTTCTAAGGACAAACAGAAAGTTCAGTATGAACCACAGTGTTTCCTATTTACTGATTTTTTTTGCTGTCATTTCTGGGAAACGTGACCATATGATATCCTCACCTGAGAGAAAATACTGTGCCAATCAGATGTATGGAAAATGTCACCCAGTGCCATCTCTGTCAAGAGCCAAGCATTCTGCAAAGTAAGGGATACACACACATATGGATATATACACATGTATCTATATCTATATGTTACCAAAGTGTGATATATCATAGTGCAATCTCAAAAATCAGGCTCCGGAATTTCAAGAATGTCTTTGGAAGAAAGGAAACTATTCTCTGAAATTGTAAAGTGATTTTAAGCATGCTGAGCTGGCCAAAAGATAGTAGTACTATTCTCTCCACAAGGTGTGTCATGCCTCAGCATTGTCTTGACTAGATAATATCTTAACATAAAAATCTTATAAACATCATTATCTGTCATCTGAATTTATGACTCAAATCCACAGATTTAGGGCTGACTTGTATACTACACTGAGCTATACTTTTGCCTTGATGTATTGTTCTAGTACTTATCAAAGCAAAATGAAACTCAGCAGGTAATGCAATCTAATGTAATCTCACAGAAGTTTCTAAATCACAGGAGTACAAATGAATATGTTTCTGAAAAGAGTCTTGGGGTTATTTCCTGGAGTTTTCCCCCATATTTATTTATTTTTATGTTTATCAAGAAATGTCTATTCAATATTTTTTTGTCCTTCCACAGATTTAACAGTTCTTTATCATCTTGGGTGCTATAGTCAATTGCATTTCTTAATTCGGTGGAGATGCCTGGCTGCCTGGGGACAGGGATGAAGGCAGCTCACAATATTTGGGCACTGTAAACTGCATGGCCCTGTGGCCCAGCAACATCCAGCAGATATGCGGCTGGAAAACACCTCCTCCTGAAACAATAAAAGGATATTTCAACCTCACTGTCATTACCTATATGACCTATTATGGAACATGCAGAAGAGGCAAAAAGTTCAATCTGGGTACATATTCAAGTGTTACAACCAAGTTATGGATATATGGATGAGGCAAATTCCTTATCTACATCAGACAGCAAGAACAAAGCTCCGTCAGGACCATGGAAGGTGCTCGCCAGTCTCAGGCACTAGAGGAGGAGACAAGAAACAGTTTCACATAAAATATTTTACTTAAACCGACACTCTCCACACTGTGGCACTCACTCAGCTTGTGGCTGAGTGTGATTCTAGAGACTTGATGAGATTGCTCAGAGAGCTGCTCTTTGTGTCATTTTGATATGCATGTATTTGCATCCTGTGGTGTGTTTTGTGTGAATGAGGCTTTGACTCCCAGCAAGGTGAGTTCTGATTTTGATCTTCCCTGGTGTAAAGAGGAGCTGCTATTGTGAGAAAAAGAGGCATTAAGAGCAATGTAAGATGGTGTGCCCATAGTGATGACTGGTGACATATAGGTTAATTTCATTCCCTGCACAAGATTTCATGCTGTGTATATTGTGGCTTCATGCAGCTGTGAGCCATCAGAAGATCTCGTGGGAAATGGCATGGTTATGAAATGAATTAACCTGTATCACTGCTGCACAGCAGGGACCGTGATTAAGATGTAATTCCTCCCAGATAGTTTTATACTTCTCCCTTTGTAACCATTACTAACTCTGAACTGTAGCTCTTCTGACCTTAACCCTCTCTAGACCCACAGGGACTCCACTGGAGCAGGGCTGTCTGTTTTAAAGAGCCCAACACTCCCTCCTTTTCTTGAGTGATCAATTGTTCTTGAGGCACAAACTTCAGGGAAAACCAAGTTTAGGAGCAGAGGACTTGTCACTTCATCGAAAGCTGAATTCTGCAGCGCCTTTGCTTCAGGAGATGAAAGAGGCTTTAGCCTTGGGTGCTAAGGAAACTATGCAGCATTCAAGCTCTTCAGAGCTGCAGCCAAGCTCATTGTTAGCTGTCCAAAGGAAGTATCGTGCTATGCTAAACGTAAAGCCTCTAAAAGCTTTCCTTTTGATGGGATCTTTCAAAATGGATAGCTCAAATGATACATAAGAATCATAATGTCAAATGAATTTCATGGCAGAGAGAGATCTAACATTGCCTCCTAAGGTTTACCCATAAACCAATGCTAATGAAAATTTCTGAAGTTCTTATGGGAGGGCACTGACTTTTATATTTCTATCTCTTACAGCAAGCACTGTTTTTTTCACACACTTTTGCACCAGGGTCTTTTCCCTGGATTGCTATGACTAGCCTTTTTGCCAAGAGTCTGAGGCCTGAAGCTGTTGATTTACCCCACAATGAAGCATGACATCTTCATTATTGCAATGCAAGTTTCAGCTTTCATAGAATAGTTGGTCTCTCACCCAAATTACTGCAGGATGCAGCAATGACCCTGCATTTCTTCTTACGAAATGTGATGTTGCTCTGTTTGTTGCTTTTGGAAGAGTTTTCTGAGACTTTTCCTACTTTTGTGTTTGTGCAGTAGAGACTTCTGGGTACACTTTTCCAGTATTATCATACGTGGTCCAACTCTTGAGGGTTGTGCTTTAGGAAATGTTTTCATTCTCTGCCAACAAAAAGACTTCCGGATAACAGTACGAAAGTTTCCACGTTTTCCAACAGGCATTTGAGCTGAATTGCACACTCAGAGGTTTGGTTCATGTTCTGAAATATTTGTGTGAGAAGGACACTCGAGCATGCCAAGGCTTTGTCTGGGCAAATACTGGTTGATTTGACAAAGAGCTGAGGACAAGAGACCCCTGCTCTGGGGAAGCAATTACAGCACTGTCATCACCACTGTCTCACTAGGATGTCACATACTTGTAATGACTTGATTATTTATTTTGATCGTCATCCAGGTAATCACTCCACATTTTTGACCAGGTGGTAACCTAGGGTCTTTTTATTTTTTTGTAGAAACACAGTCTTAATGCAAATGTTGATGCGGTCCACACCTGGTCTGAAGACAGCAGTGTGTTTTCTGCTGTGATGTATCGCGAATATTTCCATTACTTGGTTCTCTGCAGGTGATGGCTGAATACCTGATGCTAAGGTATGCTAAGGAACCGTATCTCACCATTTCCTCCTGAAATCCTAATTTGGGGATTAAGTACGTATTCAGTGACAAATTGCTTGCCCCCTAATATCTAAATGTGAAAATAATTGACTTCCTAAGCTAACGGTAAACTGTTTCTCAGTGTCATGAGTCCTGACAGCTGTAAGTTACTGGAAAGCTTTTTGGTTTTACCCGCAGGTATTGCTTAACAAGCCAATTGCTTGTTCATGTTCAGCGAAGGGAAACATTCATTGCTCTGGTAGTAATGAGAGAGCTTCCTTCACTGTAACGAGTCTTTGGATTTTCACTGGATTGTGGCCCATTTAGCTTACCAGAGTCATGAACCCTCAAGAAGGAAGATAACTCTGCGAGCCATGCTGATATGTCTGTGTGAGACTAGGTGTTAAAAAGCTGTGTAAGCTGCATGTAGATTACAGTATATAATTATTTATCTCATTAAAATCCTTCCCTGTTTGGGGAGCAGAGCAGTCACAGCTGATGTTGGTAGCTTTGTGATAAGCTTGGAAGTGCATCCAAAGGAAAGTGAAGCCTTTCCCGGCTTCACTGAAACTCAGGATACCAAGGAGATGGGACTGGACAAATGAGCAAAGAAGAGAACTTATTTTCGACAAGTAGTGATTAACCAGGCTAAACAGAGAAGTTTCTTTGTATCAAACATTGTTCATGTCCTACTTCCATGGTCAGCCACTAATGAACTCTGTCCTCAAGAATCTGGTCAGAAATTATAATAAAAAGTGTTTCCAACAGTATGAACACATACATGAATCATTTTAAAAACTATTTGACATAGTTTCAGGTTTTCATTGAAGTGGAAAATTTCAGCTGGATAAAAATGTTTTGACTACTTTAGAGTCATAATGAAACTTTCAGGCACTGGGAAGCAGAGAAAAAAAAAGGCATTCAGGCTTTCTGGCAATGGGAAGTATTAGTCTACAGATGTCTCATTACAACAGAGACACTGGCAGGGAAAACAGAATGGACTTTAGTCCTTCAGAGTGATAGGAAGCAGGTGAGAAATCAGAGAAGCATAGAAAAATCCAGTCTGCGAAAACACTTGAATTTGACAGTAGCTGAAAAATAGAGGTACTTTGGTAAAAATTACAGAAAGTGAACTGGAGTACCTGTATTTTATTACACCATTTTCCAGAACTTTTATTCTGCCCATTCTAGATACAAAGCTGGAGAGAAAGGCAATGAAATTCCTCCCTTCATCCAAAAAAAATCATGAAAAAGAGTACTTGTCTCTTAGTAACATAAGAACAGAATATTCTACAGAGACAAACTTCCCAGACAGTCAGATAATAACACTGTATTTTATTCTATAAATAAAATTCCTGTAAAAAGAATATTGTTATCTCACATTTTTTGTCTGATTCAGTGGTGCCCCCCAAATCAAAAATGAATTAAAGATGTCTCTATTGAGATTTAATATGTGAATATTAAGTTTGCTTTTCTACCAGATACCTTGAGTTCTGTTCCCGAATTTGTTTTCAGAAGACGTTTAATTCCTGTGGAGCTGAATTTTCTGGCTTTATTTTCTAAATACACAAAATTTAACTAAAAGGTTTCTATTTCATGTCATATGTTTGTAGGTGGTCTTAAAAGGGTGGCTCAGCTTTACAAAGCGTACTTATTGGTTTTATAACAACCATATTTTAGTCTGGAAAGGAAGAACTGACTTCTTCATTAAAAAAAAAAAAATTACCTCTTCAGGACAGGAAGCTTTTTAGATAGTTGACTGCCAGGGTTTTTAGGTGAAAGCAGCAGCAAGACCAGTTCACAACAAATTTCCTCAAAGATGTCTCCAGTCATAACTCAAGTGTGAACGGAGGGTTAAGGATGGGAATATGAAGAAAAGGACAAAGAAAGGGTAAGAGAGAAATATTTTGTTTTAAATCTACCGGAGAAGAAATGAACCTGGACCTGAAAATACAAGATTTGCTGGATCCCATGGTGTCCATGCTCTATCCTTTCACTTGAACTGTTGATTTTTTTGAGACCTCTTTCATCTTTAAAGGCAGATTCTTCCCAATACGCATGAGAACAGAACGTCATTATATTACAATAATATAAAAAGGACTCCAAGTTCATCTTTTCAGTCTATTTTTTAGAAAGTAGTTACAATGTAACCTTAAATAGCTCATACAGAAACTCTGAATAACTGCACATATTTCATGACCTGAACTGTGCTATGTAGTTTTCTCGGGGGTACTGCCTCTCATTGTCTTACAAATCTATATCACTTTTTAACCAGTGTGGGTAATATGAGGACAGTGTCTTTTAACTTTTTAATAAATTAGTAATAATTACTTATGTTCTGCATAATGATTATCAATATCAATATTTCAAATACTAAGGATAAGGAAGTTACTTTTAAGATTCCTCTAAATAATAGACAGTTTATCTAGATACTGTTCCCCCACAACAGTCAAGATATTCTTTTTGACTTTTTAGCTATATTTTTAGGTGCAGTTCAATACAGCACTTTGTATTTGCATATCATTTTATTTATATACATTTATTCTTACATAAACATAAAATAATTATGAATAAAGCATATTTAAAAGGATTTTGTGATGTTCTTCAGAAGAATATTTTACATAGGAGAAGTTATTTGTTCAAAAGACAAAATCTGGAAGTTCTCTAATCTGTTGAGGCTGTGTCAACATGAACCAAATAATTATCTTTTATATTTCTTGTAAATTCAGGTTTCTCCCTCTGCTATTCATGCGATACTGCATTACTGCTGTTCCTTCCAGTAGTTAGACTGTGATTAAACTTGTTTGAGTTTCAGTATGGATCTGCAGGAAAGGAAATTCAACTTTTTTTATTATGTTTTGCAGAGAAAAGAAATAAATCAATTTCTAAAGTTTTACAGTGGCAATAGTATCTGGACGGGGAGGATTTGTGGAAGAAATCAGTTTATGCCTTCATTGAATTACCTACCTAATTTGGTCACTCAGCTGGTAGAAACAAGATTTTTTCATTGTCATGTGAATTTGACATCTGAATGTCAGGATACATCTTTCCCAGTGGATTTCTTCAAGACCAAATGATATTGCCTAAATGTAGATAATCCTATTTGGTGATGGCACAGAAACACATGAAATGCTCAAGCGGACTCTTAAGAAGGGAACTTGTGTTTTTATTCTTGCAAGGGCATTTTTTTTTGAATAACTGTGACTTTTTTTGACCATCACAACAATCTGAGTATCCTTTTTGATTTCATGATGTTGAACCATCAAAAGGGACTTGATGCATTTACTTACATATCTATTTTTACTGCAACTAGTGGCAGAGACTGGGATAGACTCTCTTTTACCATAAAGAAAACTGATCATAATGGTGTGTTTTGGCATTTTTAATTTCTTTGCACAAAAGTAGTGACATTTTCATCCAGCTATTACTAATAATAACCCTGTTACTGGATGATTTCCTAAAGAATGCAGCCACATTTTTGGCCCAACTGGAAGTAAGTTTGTTTGCAGTATTAGAATATATGGTAACATCTGGTAAAAATGAGAGGTTTTCCGTGTTCCCAAAGTGGAAGACTGAAGATGTAAGGTAAGTGCTTTTCTATCCTTTTTATTTCTCATCATTTCTCAGTTTTCAGATTCTCTACCTAGGACACACATTTTCTGCAAAAAAATGCTGAATTTGTGTTGCCTAATAAGGGATGGGTTGTGCTGATGAGATGTGTTACGCTGGACAGAGCATCAGCAGCTGTTGTTGCTTTAATCTGTGCTCGTTTGAACCTGCTGGGTTCTAGTTTTTTTTTCAGCTGCAAAGCTGCAAAATAGAGAAGACTGATTTTTTTTTTTCCCCTCTTTCCTACCTTTTGAATCTAATTTTGCTGGCCAGTGTTTGAATAAAATTCGTGTTTGTCATCTGGATGGGTTGGCAGAAATAGCTTTCTGTGACCTTTCCTTAATCAGCCCGTGTTTCACTTATGGTTGGATTTTAGATGCTGGACTATTATTCTTCTTTCTGTGATGGAAAATTTCCACAGTGTTAGGTGCAGGTGCAATTTAATTACATCAGCTGGTTCCACTTGTCTGCATAGCTGATATGCAAGTGGGTAGATATCTACGTTACCTGCCTCTGCTGGGCCAGGTTAGTTGAGAGAAAACCCTTTCCTGAGAATGGTTCTCAAAATCGGTACAAACCAACATTCATAAACTGAGTAAAGTATGCAGAAAGTGAAAAGAAAAAGCTAGTACATTTCCAAAAAAGCTCATTTAACAACCGAGGTGCTGTTTTGTTCAGTGAAGTTACTTTCTTGTTTAGATTCTGGATCAAAACTTGCCCCAGCTGTCTTTTTTATAATGGCAATTCTATACTGAGTGTTTCTGTTTCCAATAGCTGTTTAGCAGATTTAGGATATAAATGATCACAGCTAAGCATTGAGGTTAACCCTCTATTAAGATAAAGAGGGAAAGATCACACCAATTTCTTTTCACACATTTATTTTAGTGAGGTATTTTTTGATAATTGAGAAAGAACGAACTACAAAGATTGTGTGAAGTGTTTAGCTCACAAAAACCTGTAATTTTGTTTAAAGCAGGAATGGGAATTGCAGTTAAGGAGAGCTAAATATAGAAACATAAAATTATCGCAAGTTCTACAGAAACATCCTAGTTCATGAAATTCATCATCTCTATGAAGCTAGGACACACAAATTTTTCCATTTCTGCTTTGGTCAACCCTAAACATGGGGCTTTATTAAGTCTCTCTCTCTGTCTCTCTTTTTAATGATATGATCTAATAGTTGTACATAATTGGAAGCATTCAAAGAACATAACAACTGTGTATAATTGCATGCATTGTCTATGGAAATTGACCAAACTATATTATCAGAATTTGTTGGAGTATTTAGATCTTTGGAAATCTGGTCCTGGATGCATATAGACATCTGATCAGAGGACTGTCATGTCAGTCTGTGTTTTCTTTTACTATGTTGAAGAATTCTGTGGACCACAACTGGCTAGTGTATACTAATTAAAATAATTTAAATTTTTCAGTAATTAATAATGCTTGGGTTGTAATGATCGTCAATAAAATTTTTCAAGTCTCTAAGTCAGTGGACATGAGTTACTTTGCATTAACTTTATAGTTTAAGTTCAGTATGTTACAAATACTGTATAAAAATCATTAACTGCCGTCAAATGTACTGATCCATTTTCAGCTTTTTTTTTTATGGAATGAAAATATTGCTGAAAAAAATGATGAGATGCTGAAATATTTCTCCTTAAACTCCTCAATTTAAGTATCTTGCTGTGAATTTCAAATGGCCGATAGAGCTTGAAAATAGTCTCTTGGAGAAAACAAACAAAATAAAAACCCTAATGCACCTTTGCCCTGCTGAAACTGCCTCTGCTTCACCAATGTGCTCAGTCACCAGTAAAAGACATAGTTCAAATTCTGCCCTGACTCTGAGAAAGAATAGATGAAAGGCATCAAAAGGGAAAGATTGCTGTTACAAACATGAGCACAGATATATTTCCAGTCTGCACCATGCATTCCAGTGGGGATTTGTAAGATATATCAGTTGGATATTTCAGAACAACCCTTCCCATAAGATGAAATCATAACAAATATACAGAAAGTATTACACACGGGGAATAAATGGCATTGCAATTCTGGAAAACATCCAGTAAAGCCACAATATTTTATTGCTCCAGCAGAAAAATTGAATCTTACTAGAGGTAACTGCCTTAGCTCTTCAAAAGTGCCCTGTTGAATGTCACTCAGTGTCATTATTATAAATGGGTGTTTGCAGCTAATGTGTGAACTTCCTGCTTGCTGGGTGTGTGCACATATTTATGTGTTTGCTAGAGACACCAGATTGTGGACAGTCTGTGCTATATCAGCAAAACCCTTGTAGGGGCCACCTGAGGGCTTGTGGACCAGGATCCCTGCTAGGTAGGATGCCAAGGAATAAAACCCTGGAGAGAAGAGTTTCCAGAAGAGCTGTCTTATTTTCAAGGATAACATCCTTCAAGCTCCAGAATGGCACATACCAATGAGCAGGAAATCAAGCAAAGATGAAAGGAGGTCTTCCTGGATGCACAGATTTCTCCTCACCTCACTTGAATATCAAAAAGCAGCACGCTAGAGGTGGAGTGAGGGACAGAAGAGGTGGCAGGAATACAAACACAGTGCTTCAGTGTCCCAGGATGAGGTTAGGAAAACTAAAGTCCATATGGAATTTCTTCTGGTGAGAGACATCCAGGACAATAAGAAAGATTTCCACAGGTATGTCAACTGCAAAAGGAAGACTAGGAAAAATGTGGGCCCATTGCTATTGGGGAAAGGTCATTGGCGA
Organism: Nothocercus julius; assembly: GCA_013398735.1. Taxonomy (NCBI): domain Eukaryota; kingdom Metazoa; phylum Chordata; class Aves; order Tinamiformes; family Tinamidae; genus Nothocercus; species Nothocercus julius. Next base: position 2,720,290 of record VZSV01000041.1, read on the forward strand.
CAAAGGCAATGGAAAAGGCCATGGTAATCAATGCTTTCTTTGTCTCAAGACCAGCTTTCAGGATTCCTAAGTCCTTGAGTTCAATGGGAAAGTCTGAAGGAAGGAAGACTTACATTTGAAGAAGGGCAAGAAGGGAAATTCTGGAGAACTCCAGACTAGACAGCCTCACCTTGATGTCTGAAAAGGTGATGGAGATAATAACCTTCAAAACTTTCTCAAATACATATGGGAAAAGAAGGCAATCAGGGACAGTCAACAAGGATTCACAAAGCGGAAATTATGTTTAACCAGCCCAGCTGTTATGTTAAGCCTTGGCCAGCCATGACATTCCATGCAAGCATGACTGCTCTGTGGATGAATGGGGAGGGGTGCATTGTTTATCTAGACTTTACTTTTGCTTTTGACACTGGCTCCCATAACATTCTCATAGGCAAGTTTGTGAAGTACTGGCTAGAAAAGTTAACAGAGGTGAATTGAAAACTGGCTGAACTGCTTAGCTTGAAGGTTGTTTTCAGTGGCACTTGTTAGGGAGTTCAGTGTACAAGTTTTGGATTTTACTTGAGAGGTCAATGATAGAAGAGACCACATTTCTCAGTTTGGTGACTCTAAGCATCACACCTACAAAGCTGCTTCCCCAGAAATATTCTTACATGTCCTTCCTGACACCCAAGGTTTTATTTGGTAATTTGCTTCATCATCTAAAAGGGCACTAGATGACATGGGCTTTCTAGGTAGCTGGAGGTCTTCGATTCATGCAATGCATTTCCTGCCATGAAGATTCCTGGTGACATCTCAGGTCTGTCACTTCTATCTTCTAGAAAGTAGTAGGAAGAAGTAGTCGTGCAGTAAGATACTGCATTTTCTCTTCATCATGGTTCATTATGCTCCTCCTTTGGTAACAGAAGTTCAAAGATGCTGTAGTCAAAGGCCTAGAAACATTACTTTTCAGGTTCAGCTCTGTGCATTATTTCCCGTAACTTGTGCAGTAAAGTTCACCTCTGCAATTTGGATGTGGCTGCTGACACACTTCCATCCTACATGACATGACTTCAATTGAAGTCTCAATGTATAAGAAAGTAAGTTTCTCCAGTGTAACAAAGCTAAAACTAATTACTCTCACTTCCTTTGTAATGTTATGCGGTGTATTATTGAACAAATGCAATAAACAAGAAAAAAAAAAGGTTATTTTTCTTTAGTAATAGATCAAAATTTCCAGCTGAGCAGTCTATTTAGACTCTGTTCTCCTGTCAGCTGCTATCACTTGGATGAATTTAAAGGTTGGATGTGTATATGTATAGTAAACTGAATAATATGTCAGATTTGCAAAATAAAGATTCTCTCCTGTGAATGATAAATATGAGGTCAATGCTGGGTAAAATGCTCGATAAATAAATGTCTTTGCTTAGTTAGTATGCTTTGCATAACTTTTGTCAGGCCCTGTGTCTAGGAGTGGAAACTGAGACCTTAAAGTGGTCTTTAAGGAACAATCTTAAGGTAGTCTTCCACCTGCCACCCTGTGCTGCTATTCACGATATCATTCTGCAATATTATCTGTATTATCACTGGAGAAAGAATTCTGCCTTTCATATTTCAGAAGATGCATAATAAAAACAAAAGTTGAACAGAAAAAGTTAAACACAAGTTGAAAGATAAAAACGAACAAACAAAAAAAGTGTAGATTTACTTAGAAATGTTCCAGATAACTGGACCAGATAAAGGACAGGAGAGGAAAGATGTGCAGAGGAATAAGGTTTCAGGCTGTGCCATCACAATCATTTACATTTTTTGTAACACAGAAAAGTCTCTCTGTTTTTCCTGTCTGTGCTCAAGGAAATTGATTGCATTATCTGTCTTGATGTGACTCTTCAGTTTTAGGGATTCTGTTCTAGATAGTGAAACAGAAAAAAAAAAAAAAAAAAAAAAGCCCTGCAAGTTTTAATTCCTTGGGATAAATTTTGACTAAATGTCATAATGTCAAGAGTTACAAATGTTCATTCCATGAAGCTATTTGAAACTCTTCCATGAAGGAGATTTGACAGTGTCTCTGTTGTGCTTCACGATTTGATGAACAGTGCCTTTAGAAAGTGAAAATAAACACCTCTCTTCACCTCTGTTTGGGCCATGGTCCTACAGCGGGATGGGCTGATGTCAGTGTTGGGCAGAGCTCATGTCTGGCCTTTGGGAAGGCTCTGTTCTATCCCACCACATTTTATGGCAGGATGGGTGCAGATTGCTCATGCCCCAAAAGCCAATATCTCAGTTTGAGTTTGACTCACTGCCAGCTAATGATCTGGAAAGTTTTGCCAAGGATCTTAGCCATCTGGAGGGAGTTTATCTCCCTCATCTCCCATCAGACAGGCACAAGCAGTAATTAACCTGGAATGCAGCAATAAAGACAACTTGTTTCCTCAGCATTTTCCCTGTGTCTGTGCTTTCCCTCGTGTGCAATGCTGTGGGACTCGCTGTGACGTCCCTCCTTGGGGTCAGGTATCACTTCAAATTTGATTCCCCTTTTGATGTTGTGACTGTTTTTGGGTAACCTACAGTTGGCTGGAGACAATTATAGGATTAACTATTTAATATTAATTAATAAAACCTATGATGAGCCTGCTGGGCAGCCGAAGAATGCCTATGGGTTCCCAAAACTGCCACTGTCCCAACCTACTGGGACCAGGGTGGACCATGAGGTGGAGGTTGCTGGCTCTGCAGCTCTGCACCCCAGCTGTTCCCAACAGGATGGCCTGCAACTTACCAATGCCTTCTCTCTGCAACTCCTGGCCTACTGGGACAGCAGGGAAAGGGAGACACGGCATCCCTGGCAGGCTCTGTGTGGCGCCCCGGGAAGTCCCCATGCCATCCTTGCAGTCGCAGCAGCTGAAAGTCTGCTTTCCTAGGAGGCTAGGAGGACCTACATATTCGTCACTGATATGCAAGAATCCAGAGTTATCCCTGGGGGAGGAGGAGGGTACTGGCTCAGGGAGCAGAAAATTTTCCATTTACTGAAATGCTACACTTGTAATACTGCTTGTTTTTGTTTCATTTATTTGCCTTGGAGATTTTTTTTTTTTCATCTGGGACACTTAATGAATATGAAAGAGATGGTATCTGTGTTGTTTCATCTGGCCTCTTTTATAAAGCACTCAAGTCAGCTTTAGTAGCTGGAAATGCAGCCGTTTCTCTTCAAATGCAGATGGTATCAGAGCTGATAAGTCAAATTAAGTCTGAACAAGTAACTCTAGACCCCATCTCAGCTAGTTTAAGAATCAGTTTTAGAGGTTTATAATACCACAGTGGGTACTGTTCTGTATTATCTCAACGTGCAATGATTTACACATTTACCAACCACTTACCGTTATTAACATGGACACAGAAAATCCCAGTGAGTGAAGCAGGAAGTTTGATACTGAGCCAAGTTACTATTGGTGCCATGGGGCCCTCATATAGAACGCAAAGAAACAGTGCAGAAGCCTTTATTGAATTTATACAACACTATGAACTGGCATTCAATTAGTATGATTGCCTTGAAATTTTTCATTCTTTTCTTATTTTAATTTAATATAGCAGATTTCCATATATGACAGAGGAGAAGCATAGATAAACAGAATTTGCCCATGTTTAATATGTGCAACTTCTCAATTACTTGTATTCAGCTCTTATCATAGGACACCACCTGCTTTTCAGTTTTTGACGGAATATTTTTCTGATTATGAGCACAAGATAGTTGTATGTTTGATGTAGTGATAAGTGGAAATTTAAGAAATTTTAAGCTTTATTCATGATAAATACGTAGCAATATGAATAAATACAAGTTTCAACAGGAAGTATAGCTAAGGTGTAAAACTATATTTTGCCTCAAGAATGTCAAGCACTCCACAAATCTAAACCTGTTTCTTTTCTTTTTTTTTTTTTTCCTGCTGCATTTGACATGTTCTGTTGTCTGACAAGTTTTTGGCTCTCACTGCTGAAGCATTTGTGAACACCATGCTGCTTAACTGATGGTATCCTCAACAAGGAAATATTCTCTCTACTTCACACCTCCTTACAGAGAGAAAGCTGAGATTCAGCGTGTGCTAAGTGAAGGACACGGAGTCTCACAGAACCTGTTGGCAGTACCAGGCACTGAAGCCCAAGTGTGGAGCTCCTGTCTGTCTGCCTGTCCGCCTGTCTGGGTGGATGTCAGTCTGCATTACGGGTCTCTCCCAGTGTCTGCAGGAAAGTAACAGGGTCACATCCTTTCATGGCCTGGAGTCTTTAGCTTCACCTAGGATCTTTCTGCCTCCACACTCTGTGTTTTTGGAGAGTGAGGTGAATTTTTTAATTTACATGCTTTACATTTTTACGCTCAGCAGAGATAATACCAAATTTTTGAGGGGTCACAGCTCAGCTACTGCAAGTTGTGAGGCTTGGGGTTGGATGCTGCTAGCTGCAATGTGTTTCAGCTTCCAAGAATTCTGGTAGCACATGGTACCTGCTTGGCTTTGGTCTGAGTTTTGCATTGCATCTGTTCAAGGGAGGAGGAGGAGGCTGGAGTGCAGAGCAGGGAGACCAGGGCCTGCGCTCATTGTCCAGCTCTGCCCCACGCCTCCCCATCTCCCCCCTACTCTGCAAAGCAGCAGTAATTACATTCTCTCTCCTGCTCTGCCCACCTGGGCTGCAGGTCCTTTAGGGACTCATTACTTGCCAGCAGCACCTATATCAGTCACAACTTGCTCCCCATGAGGAGCTGTGGGGGCTGGTCCAGCCCAGCAGTGACAGGCACAAAGGGATGAATGAAGCCTAAAAAGAGCCAAAACTGTGCACAGCGCAGTACATTGCACCTGATTCTGCTGATGTCCCTGCTCTGAGAAGTTATGTCTTATCAGGAAAGAAGCTTTAGCTTCATGAAGACGCATGAACTGTCCATCCCAGGGAAAAAAACTTGGGGGAAATTTGGAGGTATTTCTCCGTTCTTTGTATGACAGAGTTCAATAAAAAGAAAATAACTACTATTCCCATTGCTCTCTCCCTCTTTTCCACGAACACAATTCAGCATTTTTTGAAACAATTTAAGAAAATATTACCCTTGAAAGATGGGGAGAGAGCTTTAAATTTTAGTAGTCAAAGAAGTAGCATATTTCCATCTATTCTGTGAAACTGCATAGCTATGACTTTAGAATTAGGTTTTTAGTACAAATATGTCCTTTTTCTTTCTTATAATGTGCTTTCTACATATTTTCTACCAGACCAAATTATGTCTACGATGTAAGTATGTTCCCTGTTACACTGGTGTACAGTTATTTACTGCAGTCCTGTAAGACAAAATCCATCAAATATTTGTAGGGGTTCAAACTCAGTTCCTTGTGAATACAGAAGGACAAGGTTCACTCCCACAGTGTGTAGGTGGGAAGCAGGACACCCACACAGGATGCACATGCTCAGAGAGCAGAGCAGCATGCAAAGAGCTCTGGGCATCGTGTGTCTCCCTGCTGCAGACACCCCAGCCTGCATCCTAAAAGCCCAATAACTCAATTAGTGTAACCCTCTGCTGAGCTAATTAGTTCTGCAACTGATTAATTCAGATGCAGCAGGACACTGGTAAATGTATATATGTTTGTTAGAGCCGGCCAATGTCTATACAGTACTGTGTGGCAGTAGTGTGTATAGAAAGTAGTTACTATAGAAGGATATAGGAACAAGTAAAGATAAATCAATTCTTATCTGAGAAAAAAAGTCACATTGAAGTAAAATCTGGCTATGTATCAGAATAATCAGGCTATATATAATATCTGTCAGATGTTATAGGCAGAGCTAATAAGCCTGAATCTGGTGAGTCTACATTGAATCAAAATTACTTTATCTACATTGAATCAGAAACACTTTACCAAGGTCTTCACTGTTTCCAGCAAATGTCTCTGAAGGGTTTTCTTAATGTGCTGCTCCTCAAAAGGTCGCACAAATATCTGACAAAACAGGTGAATGTGGGAGCTGCAGGGCTTGTCTGTAATCAAAGCCACTAGCTAGGGTTCCTCTCTTTCTCTCCAAGAATCTGTGCTTAAGACTTTCCCTTGGGAAAATCTTGAAAATTTTCCTTAACCATGGACATAATGACATGGAATCCTTAACAGGATAGGTGGGAACTGAACGGCACTTATGCAACTCTTGGGCACGGTCAGTTTTTTCTCCTTTAGTGAGGAGTCCAAAGGGAAAAAACAAAACAAAACAAAAAACCCTTTATTAATAAACAAAGCTAAGTCAGTTTTGTAAGGCAGGGGTTTAGCAAAGACTGAACAATAATATAAATAGCCTCAAGGAAGTCTGGAATTCCTCTTCTGAGTTCTTCTGATGCAAAATTGATCCTGACACACACTGTCATAAAGATATTGTCCCTTTTTTCCTCTATCAGTGTTTTAGCTGTGGACAGAACTCCAGAGAGTATTTTTATTGTGATAATATTTTTCTAAAAATAACCACCTTTTCACACTGAAAACTACAGAATCTAATAGCACTCAGGTCACAAGCCAAACTACTGAGTCATNAAGACAGCCCAGTATTATTCAAATATGTCATATGATACAAGACAGCCCAGTGATGGCCCTGAATACAGCTTGGTGAAGATATGGCAATTTAATGTAGTTTGTTCCTTTGTATTTATTTATTTTTTCTGTTATATCTTTTTCAGTTTTAATGAAGAAAGCATAATTAAAGAAATCTGGAACTTAATCTAGAGACAAAAGCATACCTGTTAAAATGAGCTTTAACTAATTGCCTGTTAAATATAGGCCATGCCTAGTCATGGTTATGAAGCTACGGTAGGCTTCTTTACAGAAGGTTTTTGACATGATGTCTTGTCCTGTCTGTCTTAATGGCTCACACAGATCCAGAATTCATGTCTGATACATATATATCAAGAAACTGTTTGTAAGTGGTACCAAGTCTATTGAAATGCAGCTTGAGTTTCTTTTCTTTACTATTCCATTGAAGCCCAAAGAATAGCCCCCAAAATATATTCCTTCTACAATTTTTGCTTTATGTACATGAGATTTCAGAATTATTTTTATATTGCCCATCAACAAAAACAAGTCTGCAGTGCTTTTTGTCTTGCAGCAAGCTTAGGCCATTCGCTGCTTCTGAACTTTGCAAATCTTACATATATTTTGTTTAAAATCTCAAGTGATAGGGAAATACAGGAACGAGGTTTATTCTCAAGCTGTCAGTGGTCAATGTATGTAAGGTTTTTAGAGACCCTGTATTGCAAGTGTCAGTATGTTTGTGCTACTCCCCACTGGAAACTTGATGCTCAAGTAAATTTTTTTTTTTTGTCAGAGCAATTTCTGTTAAATTATATTAAGTAGCATATGAGTGGTTACAAAGGCCCCTTTATCATCTCACGTCTACCGTTTTGAACTTCCCATCATGTATGTCTTTCACTTTAAACTTATGCCTTCCCACAGTCCACATATATTCCTGATTGCCAGGATGCAAGCAATGAAGAGGAAAGCCTCCTGGCATGTAAGATCAAGTAGACATCAAAGTGATGAGGTGAAATTTTGTTAATTTTATACTGTAGGGAAGATGGAACAAAACCACTGCTATTTCCAGATCTCAAGCTGGATTTTAAAAACAAATCCTCCTATTCAGAAATAGATTAATTTAACCTAGATCTATCTAAAGTATTTTTGTAGTTTTACCCAGCATTTTTTTCATGGTTACTGTTTCTTGTCAATAGCAAATATTTTGATAAGATTAAACTTCTTTTCTGTAGGTAAATACAAAGAATAGTAAGTAGAAAAATGCAGAATGACTTTTTTTCTTTATAATTTACGTTTTCCCTAATCTCACAAGAACAAACACTGTTGCACACACACACACAAAAACCCTTTCCACAGCTTTCCTAACTCTAGTAAAATCTGTAAACGTTAGAGTTTTTTGTAATACTCAGTATTCTGTTTCAAGCTTTTGAGCAGTGAAGAAAGATGAAAATGATCCTTTTTTTAGCGATATGGAAGGATGTTAGGGAGCTGAGTAATGAGATGTGCAAGGGAGGAGGAAAGAATAGAATAGGGAAGCTATATGAATAGGAATATGAAATGAGACACCTCAAAAAAAAATAAAAAGAGAAATCAAATTAAAACCAGTCTGTTCTTAATTTATGTCAATTGGCAAGTAACAACCATGAAACCTATTTTGGGTATGGGTATGAGCTCTATAGCTCAGGTAATTGGAATCCATCCAGCACGCCTTTTCCTTATCTTTACCCTAAATTCTGAAAATACGATATACCTTGGAGGCAGAGGTGCCGTCAAGAAAGATTAGTTTTCTCTCTTTTCTCTTTTCTCTTTCACTAAGGCCATGTGTAATTAGCAGAAGGACAGCTCCAAAAATGAAATCTTCTTGTAGTTGTCCTGAAAACTTACATATGAAAGAGAGAAAAATGTGTTTGGTGAGGCACAAAATAATTCCAAAAGACGGATTCTACTGGTATAGCATGAATAGATTAATTCAGTGCCCTGATGGTAATCTTGAGGCTGGGTAGACACATTTTATTCTCTGAAAAAACTAAGGTACTTTATAGATAGAGAACAAATTAAAAGTTTATTCTCATTAATTTAATGATCATGGACAGATTTATTATTTTAATGTAAGGAAAAATTTTGCATTATTCTGTCAAATTAATGAATATTTTGAACTGCAGTACCTCAAAAAATCTTTACTGTGAAAATGAGATTTTCTATTGTCAAGTAAGTCCTAAATTAGGAAGAATGAAACCTAAACTTTAATAAAAATAATTTAAATAATTTATGATTTTGGTATTTGTTCTGGCTAATAAACTTCCAGATTTCTGTGACTTCATTTAACTGAAAATAAACAGTACATGGAGCACCTTACATGTGTATCTGCAGCAATATGCAAATCTAAATCATGCGAAATTTGAAATACAACAAAAAGGATAGAAACAACTGGATTACAATGCATCACTTTTGGCTACAAAAAAAAAAAAAAAAAAAAAAGAAGAGAATTAAAGAGAGGAACATTTTACGGCACCCCTGAGTCTTACAGAACTTCAGAGGACTTCATAGTTCTTAGAACTCCATAGAACTCCAGTGGTTTCATGAACATTGCGTAACTGGATAAAGGTCACTGTCAAAATCTCACCTCTCAACTCATTCACTTCCAACTCAAAAAAAATACCAGTATATTTAGCTGCTTTTCACTGTTTGTTAGTAATAGTACTAGTTTTTACTAATTCAGTTTGCTTAACGAGCATTTGTCAGGTCGTGTGTTAGTGACTGGCAACATCTGAACAAACCTTAGAATAGTTATGACTTTAGCCAAATATTCATTTTGCATTTGCATTTTGCATTGTCCTTTTGTAATAAAAACACCAGACAGTTCTTTAAAATGCTGCAATAAAAGCCTGTGGCTTGGAATTCAGTCTACAGATGGAAACCTTCACACAGTGGATACCCTGTGTTCCCTGGATTTGCAGGTGTACACAGCTATTACAGGGTAATGCCAGAGGTACTTCACTGAGACACTACTTCTTCCCCTCTGTAGCTTTAAAGCTTCTCAGCCTTAAAAAAAGCTACAGAGCTGAAAAAATAGCGTTTCAGTAAAAAACAGTTGGCCTCGGACTCTGGAAGTTGTTCTTTAACTGCAGCGTGCCGGCTATATTCAGGTTCATAATTATTGCAAAGCATCTGCGTTCTCATCTCTGTGCATTAGCACCTTTTCCAGCTCATCTCTTGGCAACACTTCAGATTCTCTGTATTGACATATCACAGAGCAAAAATAGGAGAGTAGACTGAGATATAGGGACCTGAAAATAGTAGATGTTTGTGTTAACAGTGTGTTTGTGCTAGCGCACAGTTCTTTCTTATTAGATGCAATTTGGTTGGAAATAAAAGTCACTTCAAAACACAAACTTCAAATGCAAAAAAAATTATTTCTGCTTAAGTACTCACACACATGCACACAAATTATAAAAACAATAGAAATGCTAAAATACATGGAAATATTAAGAATCTTTTTTTTTTTTCCTGTCTCTTTGCTGAAATCCACTATGGCACAAAATTTATCTCTATGATCTGTGTCCTTAAGCACAAGCGTAAAGTCTTTACCAATAGGATTATATGATATTTGTGAGAAAGTGCAATACAGTTTTTGACAAAAAAAAACCCCTCAAGCTCTTGTAAGTTGTATTTTAGTATCTGCTAAAAGCTGAAACTTACTTGCAGGAAGCCCTATATGAACCCATCTTGTATGGCGCATGAAGAATTAGCATATGTGTTACAAGGCATAGACGAACTCTGTAATATTTACTTGATGAAAAAATATAAATTTGTTTTCTTAGGAAAACTTACTCAGAATTTTATAGAAGAGCAGGACCCCTTCTGCTCTTTCCTGAAAGAACTCTTTTATCTTGTATACACACGGTGATACTTCGTCGGTGTAGCTGAGTTGGGCCTTATCTAACTTTGGCTGGCAATAAGGGCTCTGAGTGCATTTCTTGTCAGAAGACATGTGTCAGAGCTGTTAGGTCACCCCTTGCCTTACCGCAATCTCTTCAAGCAGCAGCACCTCTTGTTCTGTATCTTGTTCTGCTCTTCAGTGAAGAAAAAAGAATTCACAAGCTTCCAGCTTGCATTAGTTTCACAATTCCCCATGCGTTTAGAGACCCAGAGTGATTTTAAAACCATAAGCACCTTGGGGATCTTGAGTGAAGGCAGCGCTTTCACATAATAATTTTGTTATAGTTCCTTATACTTTCAAGCAATTGTTTTAATGAATGTGGATCAAGAAATACATAGCAGTTTCTCCTGGGAAAAGAGAAAGGAGGAGCAAGTCTGTAGTGCAGGTGATATCACAGCATTACAAACTTAATTACTAGAGTTAGTGAAATCTTCTCTGTGTGTGTACATTTACCTCCAAAGATATATTCATTTCTTTGAAAAGCCATTCTTTCCTTTTCTACTGCCTGTTACCCAGCACGAGCCCCTGCAAAGGTAAACAGCATGTGACATCTGGGCATCTTCCTTGCACATGCACAAGTGTGTGCTTGATATCCCCGTACACAACACCCTTTTTCTGCAGCCTACCCTACAGTGCTTCCTCTGGAAGCTTGGTAAGCTGCCTTGCAAAGCCCGAGCGATTTCAGTCATACATTTTTGAGGAAAATTCATGCTATTCTGTAGTAAAGAGTAATGTCTTTGGCCCATGGTATTGCCTGGGGCAGCAAGGATGATTAGAACAAGTGTGTGTTCAGTTTTGACTGGTGTTTCTTGTCTGAAATTAATAATCCCTCTTCTACCAACTTGACTTTTGCTATAGCGACTGCAGACTCTCCATTTACAAAGGGCTGTGAGAGCTGACGACTGTCCGGGATTGTCATGAGGAAGAACCTATGTGGAAAGACGGCCTACAGCTGTCTTCCCGACTGCTCCAACTCAACCATTTCTTTTTTAACAGAGATAAATTTGTCATGTACTGTTTCACAGGCATAAACATGAGCCCTGTGAATTGGTGATCATCAGCCACTGCTGCTGGGCCATGGAGGACAAGCACAGCTAACCAACCGAGTCTCCAGCTGCCCTCATTCTGCCAGTATTGAAATTGCTCTGTAACCAAAGCCTCTGAGGCTTTGAAGTCTTGAGCCCCAAGCTGAGACGAGGCGAATCAAAACTGAGATATCCCCGTCTGAGCCCCGACAGCTCCATGCTCCCCTGGGCTTTTGGATTCCCTAGCTAGCAAAGGCCCTCTTTCTTGCCTTAATGTGCCAGAATTATACGGCAGTGATTCTATTATTTCAGTCCAAGGTCTAACCTGATCTCATGGTGCTTCTGCTGTTTTGTGCCACTTTCTCGTGAGAGAAACTCATTGAAGCCTGATGTAAATCTGGTTCCTTGTCTTTGGATATGCTCTGCCCTCATCTGTATTAAAGATCAAATTCTATTGGCTTGACTGTTTTTAAACCCTGTCTGTTGGCTTTGCATGAAGAAACTCAACTTTATCCCTTGTCAAGACTTCACAAAGTATTTTCCTTTTTTCCTTTTTTTTTTTGTAGTTCCTTCAACTTTAAAGTCATTTATTTTTCTTCTTTGTATTAGGCTTGTGGGATCAAAATGATATTTTGTCTGATAGCTTAAAATCCTTTTGTTTTAGGTCTGGTCTTCTGTATTGCTGACAGGAGATGAAATGCCTTATTTTTTTTTTTTTTTTTCATGGAAACTAGATAAAGTAGTACCAATTTTCCTGCACACAAAAAAGCAATCTGCTACTTTTTTCTGAATGACTTTTTAAAAGCTATCCTTTTGTTTTCCTTTAATCTAGAATAAATCACCATGAAACAATTTAGTATCTCTTTTGTAGCTGACTGCATTAACCCTGCTTCACAGAATGGCAGTAATCCTAGCTACTAAAGAGATTCTTTAGTACACGGAAACCTAAAACCATGAGCGCTTCAAATAGGTAACATTTTGCGTATGATGCCACTGTAAGGGCAATTTACAGAAAAGAAAGTACATACATTCAGGTATAAGCCATTAATGATTTTGTAAACTGAGCCAAACAACATAATCTTTGTTCAGTCAAGGACCCACAGTTTCAATAGATATGAGACTAAGTTTGAACAGGGTGATTAAGGATGAAAAAATACTTTATTAAGTAGAAAGCATAGTTGTGCACTGGTTGCACCTTGTGTCAACAGTGGAAAGCTTAATGGATGATACTGTTACAATGAAATATATTTCCTTTTGCAAATCCCTGTGGATTTGGGCTGCAATTAGATGCAGAGTAAGTTACAATGTACAGAGAGAGCAGACATCATTAGACCTCTTCTATCTGCTACATGATTAAAATTAATGTGATATAGTAAGGATAAACCTGTCAAAATTAGTCTTACCTCATAATTAGATGGCAAAATACATGGTTAAATTGGAAAATGGAGCCTCCTTTAGTAGGAGGACTGGGATACTGCTAGGATTTTTTCAATATTGTCTTTACTCAATACTGGAAGTGTTTTATACGTTTTCTGTGAATGATTGGGGAATCTCTTACCTTGTTTGTCCTCGGAAGCAAAAGTGCTCTCTTGGGAACAAAGCCAGAGATATTGTCACTTGGCAAAAAACCTCCTAGGAAGGAGGTGTGATTAAGAATGTTAGTATTTTGCTCTGAAAACCTGCACTAGCCTGACCTATAGGTCTTGAAATAGGCAAGAGACAGTGACTGTGGCTGAGAAGCAGAGGATAAGGATGGGGACTGGTGTTGAGGATTTCTCACTTTTAGTGCAGTTTGGAAAGTGCTGTCACTTGACAAACACATGCTTCAAATTGAGTTCCCATGAATCTCAGGGAAAATAGATCTGTGACAGGGGTAACTCAGAAAAGCTCAGGGAAATCGGGCCAAACTCCATTCATTAAGGCAACAAAAGGAGGTCCAGACAGGACAGCACAGTGCATACCGACACAAGATTAGTGTATAGCCTCTACCCAGGGATTGGTACCAAGTGAAGTCAGTCATGTTCGGTTTAGATAAAAGCGAATGATTTGTTACTCTTCAATGGCTGGCTCAAAAGGTTTGTGCTTATCCTTCTCAAGAACAACCTTTCTGGATATTGCCACAAGAGGCAGGCAAATAATGAGTTAAAGATTTCTGTACACAGGCCAGAATAACAGCTTGTACTTATCATCCTAAGATGTTAACGTACTTGAAAATCAGACCTCCTCAGCAAGGTAACTGTTATTAGATAGCCCAGTAAGGAAACATTTGTGTTTCAAGTTTACCACCTATTACTGCAGCTGAGTAAATTCTACCTTTATGTCCTGGTAACCTCAGGAAAATATATATGGTGAAATTTTTCTTCACATTCACAGGGGCATTTTGATGGTGCAAAGTCTTGACAGTGACCTTCTAGCTAACATTAAGTCCTCTCATAGAGTATAAATTATACATTTCTTAAAGAAAGATCTTAAACACTTTAACAGCAAGTGATAATTCTTATATTAGTTGGCAGCTTTTGGGGAAAAAAATTATGTGTACTTCCAATACTATCAGCTATTCAGGGGGCAGTGAGAGGATGTTCTTGCAACTCGAGCACTGTATTGTTGGAGATTTGGATTCAAAGAACTTTCTCAGTGACCTTGAGCAGTCACGTGCCCTCTTCATTTCTCACTTCCATTCCATAAACAGATTACAAAATATATTATTGAAAAGGGTGTTCTACTGTTTTTTAAAAAAGAGCTCCTGTTTATAGACATGCACATCTCCATTAAAGATCTAATTTTCAACAGAAAGATTTTTGAGGTGCTGGTCTAATCAATCCTTTCTGATATAAGACCAAGAGGAAAAGAGATCTAAATCATCAGTTGGTATTTTCCGTCTGAAAATGCAGCTCTTAACAATTGTATTTCACAAAATCCTTTGAGAGGTTTAATTTTGCTCCACTTAAGAAAAACAGCCTTTGAAACTTGGCAAGTTACCAAAAAGAGAACCAAAGCAAATCATCTAGACAATCCTTAAAATGGTACTTTTTTCCGATTTTATCTTGATAATTTGGTGGGAGACTCCATAAGGGAGTCTCCACCACTTAGCGCACATTCTGCTTGTCAGTCTGACCGTTTCCACATCTCTTGCAGTAATCCCACTCCCTCCAGCTTTCTCTCTACTTCTGCAGTGACACTTTTCAACATGACTGAGAGTTTGAAGAGTTCCGTTATGCATAAGGAGTAAGTCAGTTAGGAGTCTGAGGACAGTCCTATAATAAAAACTATGAAATTTTAACAGTGTTTGAACTATATTTGGGTTTAAATCTGACTGCTTTTCTTTGAAGCTGGTAGCTGTATTTTTATATGTGTTTTAAAATTATTTTTATTTGTGTTCAGACCTGTGTTGTTATTTCCCAGCATTTCTTCCTCTGTCTATATATATTTACAAAACACAGTCATTATGTTAGGTCTTCTTTAATGCTTCCCTTTAAACTCCAGTAAAATGAGATAAAAATTAAAACCATATTTCTTATAAAAAATCAGAACAGAGTGACTATTTTGAGAGGAGTATTTCTAGACACACAACATCTGTAAAGAATGCGAGGGGAGAGGAAGCAATAGTGCAGCATGTGGTTTGCATTTGGAATTTGAAGAAGAGATGGTGTTGTGAGATAGGTGGTGTCCTTCCCTCCGATATTTTATTGGAATGCAACAAGGGAGAAACTGCATGAGTTTTCAGCTTAAGAGATTCTGCAGGGTAGACCATGTTCTCTGCATCTCCTTCCCTTTATGTGATAAGGCAGGAATCTAAATTCACCTTGCCTTTATTTCTGCAATATTCAGTGTGGGTTCTGCAAGTGCTGCTGTACTGTCAGATCTCAAAAAATTCTTTCTTCAGCTCCTAACTAGGAACATTTTCAGCTCACGTAAGGACAGTATCATACCATTTGCACAAAAAAACTCCCCTACTTTCAGCCCATATTCAGGCGTGCTGAGTTCAGAATGTCAGGAAAAAGAAAAACAGTGAAGGAAGGACAAGTAGTTCCTTTGGACAAGGGACCGTTTATTTGTTTGAGAGGGGAAAAAACGCAAGTTAGGTTTGATAATCTTCTAAAAATACAGAAAGTTATAGCAAAATATTTTGAAATATTGAGGGGGGCTCTCAACTGATATAAGGCTCCTGTGCTAGCTCACAGTCTGGCCAACTGCGTTTTATATTTGTGTGTGGTCACAATGGGCTTTGAAATTATATATGCCATTAACTGACTGCAGTTGGAGGTGCTCTGCTTTGCACCTTTAAAAGCCAGATCAATTTTTGATGCCTAAATATAACCTTGAATGGCCGAGCCACCTGGGTTTTCACAAATCTTTCCAAGTGTTTAAAAACATAAATACCATTCAGATTATGTATATATTTCTCTAAATGCAAACAATCCTTGATGTGCAACAGCTCCTACTGAGAAACACTCAGTTTGAGGGGTCTCAACCCTGGCTTGAGACTGATGAACATAAATATAGGTAACAATATCACTGATGCATTCATGACACATGAACATGTAAATGTTTCCTTTGGGATCAGTTTCAGTGGGAAAGTAATTGCATTTCCAGTCTCAATCTTTAGACAAGAAGTACAGTATAATGTTACTTGGTTGGTACCACATTTCAATTCTAGTTTGTTACGCTGTGGATGGGTGTTTAAAGTGTGTGTAAAATTCATGCACAACGCAGTCTAGACATGTGAAATTGCTATCCTATGTCATGTAGCCTTAGAAGAGCAGCTTTGCTCATGGAACAGTGCTTAAGGAAGCATCTTTTTTTTTTTTTTTTTTTTTTTTCCAATGTTTCTTTTTACTAATAACAAATTACAGCAAATTTAATTAAATCCATGTGAGTCAAGATGAGAAATAACAGGATGATTCCATTCACCCATGCAAGTTTGCACCAGGAACCTCTCCTGTATTCACAGCTCCATGTACAGGGAGGGACCTTAAAACCAATAGTGTGAAGACGAGCCACTGTCTGGAGCAACTCGGATCTGCTCCCAGGGGCAATGGGAGGGAGGCTGTTTTCCCATGCGCCTCTTGCAGCCGACACACTGGAAGAAATTTTGTTCAAAAAACCCCTGATGAGCCGTCTGGAGAAGCGCTCAGAGCAGCGATGCGGGAGCTCCTGGGAGCTGGAGGTTGGCCCTCAAGCCTAGGAGCCAGCTGGCAGCTGTAAAATTTCCTATGGAAGTAAAGAATAAATAAATTCAAGCAAAATAAGATGAACGTAAATGAAAAAGATGGCAAGACTGTGCTCCTCTGCAGCCTATGCTGTATCCTATGCACTTGTTATGCACACAGCAACTGCGACTTTCCAAGCATCGTGGTGAGGCTGCATGTGCCCTGCGGAGCCTGCAGCAGGAGCAGGGACAGAGGGCAGGATGCTGGTAGGGGCATTGCTGGCAATAACACAGCTGCCAGGTGTCCTTGAGGGCCCGGCTGGCCACTCTGATGGCCTGATGTGGAGGACCCTTAGCAGGGCCAGAGCAGCACAGGGGCTGTGAGGAAGGAGGCAGGATGTAGCGCACATTGGGATGGGTCCTCTTGCGTCCTAGGACCTGGCAGCACCTGGGAGCCAGGAAGCCACAACAGGTGCCACTATGTGTCTGTGAAAGTTTAGCAAGGCTGAGCTCTTATTTCCTTTTGCAGCATTGTTTCTCCTGGAAGGGTGACTGGATGTGTTTGCCCATTACCTGGAAAATGAACCTGGGGATTTGTGGTAACAGGATTAACAGGTAGCTGAAAAAGAGAGAAATTTACTTCTGCCTCAAAGCAAATGTTTGAATAGTGTCATTCTATTTAAGAAATATATCCACCCATTACTGTGTGTGAACAAAAACCTTCTCTATCAAATGGGAGATAATAATAGCCTGAGCTACACAATGTTCAGCTCTCAGCAGAGCACCAAATTAGGGAGCAACAGTTTATTTGATGGCTTAATGCACTGCAAGATGCTCCTAAATTAATAACTGCTGAAGGAACAATCATGAGCATCTTCTTTTGGAGGAGATTAATCTTCATAGGCCTTTGCAAATGCAACTTTAATAATAATTTGAATAGGTTAAATTGCTTTCATAAAGCTATTGCCATATTCCTAAATCACACCTAAAATGATTCATAGCCACTGGCAGAGCAGAATGAGCTAGGTTTTGCTGTCAAGGCATCTACAGTACCACCTTAGAAGACAAGCAGTATCAAGCACAACCTAGATTAAAGCCCTTCTGGTATGAAATATTAAGTTTTTATCACTTTCTTTCTGCTGCCATTTCTCAGAAATGCCATTACTGGTGTCCCTTCTCCCCTTACTGAAGCTCTTACTTGTAAACAAATACACAGTGAGCTTTTTTCACAGAATCACAGAATTGTTGAGGTTGGAAGGGACCTCTAGAGAACATCTAGTCCAACTCCCCTGCACATGCAGGGTCACCTAGAGCACGGGGCACAGGGTCACATCCAGGTGGATCTTGAAGATCTCCAGAGAAGGAGACTCTACCACCTCTCTGGGCAGCCTGTGCCAGGGCTCTGGCACCCCCACAGTAAAGAAGTGCTTCCTCATGTGGAGATGGAACTTCCTGTGTTCATGAACAGAGATTTGTCTTTTGCTTGTCGGTCATTGACTGCGGTTCAGAATAGAGTCATACAGTGTTTCCCAGATCTGTCTCAGCTGTTGCAGAAGGTACTTTGTGAAGGAATAGGTAGGTATGTGTTTGATAATATCATAGCTGGAACTTGTGAAATCAGAAAGAAATGTCTTCCAAGGCATCTTTCCTCACATCACCTCAAACTTAGCCAAAGTTTTACTGGTGTTGGTGAACCTGACCCAGCTACAGGGTTTTCTGAGGACTCCACACACTAATGATGAAAACCACAGTTGCTTGTACACCACCATAACAGCAAAAAAGTGCAAGATGACCATGAAGATAGGGTGGATGGAGATTGAACTATTGATCCCAGCCCTCTCCTGCCATCTCCCCACCCTGTCCCTCACCATCTCTACAATACCAAGGACACTTGAAAAGTTCAAGGTACTGAATATTGATATTACAGATAGAGGTTCCTGAGGGTTTTCTATGGGGAATGGGTGCTGTGTCTGCAGAACCACTCTAAATCACCTAAATCTTTAACAAATCCTTTGCCATGCCAGCAGAGTTCAAAGGAAAACCTGTCTTAGCCCTTAATACTTTCCCTTTGAAGGGCATAGAGCTGCAGATGGATGAATGTGTGAACGGAAAACATTGGATGAGGAGTCAACTGCAAGGCAGCAGAAGGATATGCTTGAAAACCTGAATTATGCTGCCAGTGGAGTCTCCAGCACTGACAGAATTGAGCCTGATGCCTCCTGTCTGCAATGTGCTCTTGGCCCCACATTCAGCCAGATATCCCTACATCCTGCAGGAAACTGAGGAAACGTGTGCATGCAAATGTGAGCAAACATTGTCAAGGCTGTGGGCAAGCTCAGTCCCCTAAGAGGTCATTTTTGGGGTGAGCTGGTGCTTTCCTCCGCACCACCTGTGCATGCAACCTTCCCTCCAGCTCGGCTTCCCCTCCTCATGTGAGTTCCATGGCTGATGTTCCTCCCAAGCAGGAGTGACCTCAGCGCTGCCATGTGTCTGCAATGCAACCACAAGAAACTGCAAAGCCACTGACGTGTCCTCAGACCCCATGACAGAGAGCAAATTGCTGGGTAGATCTGCCATATAGTCCGCATGGTAGTAGGCAACCTGCGTTCACCTGAACAGATTAATTTTTTACTGTGCTGCTGACTGAATGATGCTTGAAAAATTGAAGCATCAGCTCTTTCTTTCTTCTATATGTAAGAGATGGGTGAGCAATGAGAAGGATTAGTTCTGGTGGGAAGGTCTGCCCAAGCTCTACTTTTTAAGGTAATAGCCAACACACAGGAGCAGATAGCATCTGTGTCTGCACCATGGCCAGACCAATGACTTCAGCCCATATCAGCCTGCATCTGCTTGATTTCCTGTAAACAGCATGCTAATACATCTGGAGTGATACACATGTGAACTAGCAACTTGACTAGCCACCAGTCTACAGGTGACTTGCACATCCTTTGATAAAGCTATTTCTGCCTATGCCTCTTACTCAGACTGAAGAAAATCAGTGTGTTTCTATTCCTGTTGCAGTCATAACTGTGATTGCAAGGCAGCTTTAATCTCACATGCCTGGGGATGGAGACATCCAGGCAGGGGAGACTAGAGTTTTCAGCGCCACCACAGACTCATGTTATGAGTGAGGGTATATTACTGAATCCCTCCACTTCTGTGATCAGGATAATACTGAAACTGCTTTCCTGTTTCCTTGGAGCACTGTAAGATAAGTGCTTGTGAGATGCTCAGAAAAAAAGGCTGAGAGTGCTTGTAAATAAAATGCAAATAATTTGCCAGTGTAATTGCACAGAAATAAGGATTTTGGGTGAAGTTCCCTTTGGGAGTGAATGCTGAAGCCCTAATGGCATATTGGTGTAGTCAGTCCAAGCAGTATGGAGGGAGATTAGCAGCTGAATAAAAGCAACATCCATTACGTTGTACATTCAGAATTACTCTCCTAAAGGGTGGAGGATCATGATATATCTGATTTATCAAAATAGGCACCTTGAGCAACATCAATGCATCAGTGTGCCCAAGAACTCCGTGGTAGCTTTTTTTTTTTTTTTTTTCCTTCAGCTATATTGGTTATTTCAATGAAAGATACGTTCTTTTGTCTGTAAACCATTCTGCTCCATGAAAGATCATATTAGTTTAGCAGGAAGTTAAAGTGATCTATGTGATATTAGAGAGCTTTGAAGAATTAAGGGAGTTTCATGATCAAGAACATTGCATGTTTTGCCTTTTTGTCTGTTGCACTATCACTTTTTGCAAAAGAAAAATTGTGAGTTGCAGGGTTATGTTTTATTAGAATGAATAACTTCCATGGTTATCAGATAAAAAAAATAGGCAGCTTCAGGATCACAAGCTGGAGGAAGATTTTGAGGTTCACAAACGGAGCAACTTTTTTTCAGCAATAATGGTTGACCTAATGAAATAATTGTAGAAAAACCTTGTTTTACCTGTTCTTTATCTCATTAAGCTTAGAACACAACTACCATCAAGGTTTATTGTCACTCCTAATTAAAACATAAGACCAAAACCAGTCAATGTTAACTGCTAAGATTGTAATGATTTTGTTTTCTGCGGTGAGAATTATAGTAAGTGCAACAGGTAACAACCAACTGTAAATGGTTTCTGAATGAAGAGGATGTGTTAGTAATCCTATACTACGCTGTATTCAATAAAATTTTGGGTCTTTCTTTAAGTAAATATTGAACTAAAATACTTCACCTGCCCTGATTTGAACTGCATGACATACTATTTAAAGCATGAGTCATTTTAAATGTAATGCAATGGGATTTTAAAGGGGCAGCAATCAGTCAGTGAGATTAATTCTGGATTGTTTCAGCATAAAATATCCAGGACAGAGCCTAAATGGCTTTGCATACTCCTTCTAAAACAAACCTGTCCATTCACAGAGAAAAGTATGTCGTATGGCAGCGCCCAACTGAAACGGAGTGACTTGCACATCCAGCCTGTCCAAGCTGAGACTACAATTAAATGCTTAACACCGTACTGCTGAACACACTGAAGTGCAGTGATCATCCCAAGAGCTTGCATTATCTGACACCGCAAGAAGATTTGTTAATGAAAGTAGCAACAATAAGTGCATATATTTTTTAACAGAAAGAGCAGTGTAAAAATGTATAGTTTCCAGATTAAAGATAAGCCAATATAATAATCAAATTTTATGTCTCTGCTTTTTGGAAGTTTTACAGCACTTCTGTGATTCCTTATTTGTGTATCTCTTCAATATTTTGCCTAGGTTTTAGAATTTGGACTTTGCCATTGACTTTAGCCTGAAGTTTTTAAAGCATCTGACTCCAATTCTCCTTTTAGAAAGCAAAGTAGTTGTAGGAGTTGGACATTCCACCAGTCAGACACAAGTCTCACTATTCACGCAGGTATATAAAAATGGTATATTATATTGTTTGATGGGATGATGCATGTTCCTTAATTTATAGAAAATCACTCCTAGGGTGATGCAAACCATCTGGGTTTAGAGCCTTCCAAGGAGGCTATTTCTATTAACCTGTGGAGCAGAAAAAACATCCTTTAAAAGTGAAGGCTGAGTGTTTTGCTGTGATATGATCAAGAAGAATATGAGGTACTAGTACAGCTCTGGCACCTAACTGTACTTGTGAGTTACAGTGTGTACATACTGAAATCTTGCTGTCATCTCGTCTCCAAAAGAAGCAATTAAATCTGAGTGATGTCTTTGTCAAGTTTGCCATTTATCTGCACAACTTTAGCTTGCTCAATGCATGTACTTTTTCATTTCCTGCTTATGCAATTATGTAATTCTAGCTGCAGTGAATAAATAGAAAGATTTTTGTTAGTAGGGATCCACAAATCTTTTATCCTTTCCCAAAAAATATTCTGTCTCCTTTCTCACTGTTTTATCTGTCTGCAGTTTGTCTTCAGCCGTATTTGTTTATTTCACTATCAAAGTGTGGGATGCTGAGCCAAAGTTAATCCAATTAGATCATTTACAAAATACTTGAAATTTATTTTGCAGGTTCATTTATTTAGGGACTCACTGCCAAAAGAAAAGAACCAAAATCATTGTACTATTTCTGGCGTGTAAATATGATCCCTTCAGTCATTGCATACTCAGGTGAACGAAGATATGGCAGCTCAAAACTGAGTCTGTGTAACCTTATATTCCTCAAGAGAAAGAAGAAAATTTGCATCCAATTCATCTCTGTTTTGAAACACAATGTTTGGGCCTCACAACCATTCTTCTCTACTTCTCCAAGAAACCTGCTAAACAAAGAACAAACCCAAACAATCTATGTGATTTATAATTCTATGTGATTTATAATTTATAATTGCAATCTACGTGATTTATACTTCTCAAATTTGCTAAGTGATTTAGCAGGGAAAACTATGTCGAAACCTACTGCAGGGCTACTCCATGAACCAAATTAATTTAGAAATCCTTCAGATTAGCAGTGTCTGTGAAGATAAACCAGGATACAAATCAAAAATTTCAGTGGCCTGAAAGTTTACCTGCTGGAAAATGTCATCATCCATCCTCCTGCCTTTCATGTACCTAGTAGATATCTTTGTAGTTTTAGTTTGTAGTTTTATTATATACCAACATTACATAGTTGTTAGTCTCCATCTTGATTTTACTCAGAACAAATGTTCCTAATGATTTTTAAATTGCACTCTGACACACATATATGGACATCAGGAATATGTTTTCTGATTGTTGTTAATAGCTATAAATTCTGTTGAAGTTATATGATGCTTTACCAGAACTTTGCCTTGAAAATGGTTATTTACTGGCATATGCTTGCAGAAAGGCTTGTGCATTTAAAAGTTCGCATGCCAGACACATTAAGGCCTAAGAAAATATGGTGTCTGCCTCTACAAATCTTGCATTGCTTACGTTATAAGACATCATGTGAACTTCACTACTGACTTTGGAAGTACAACATTAGTGAATGTAAGTTACCCTCACAAATGAAGGCTTGCAGACCTTTCTCAGTTTGGGAATGACATATGCAATTTTTTTCTGAAATTCTTCTGCTGCTGTCTTGAATTAATTAGCTTGATGTTTTTGAAGGTACACTCTGCTGAATGATGCTCTTCGTTGTTAAATACTGTTGCGATAAGATATCCTTCTGTTGGGGTTAGATCAAGGTCTGAAGAATGTAAAACAATGTTTGTGCCCCTTTAGTTACCAGGTCTCTAAGATTTATGCTTTCTCTTGTATCTTGTATCACTTTGATATAGACCATTAATAGACCATTATTCTATATCCCAGCATTCTGCATTAACCAGAGACGCAACTCTCTGGAATTTACTTTGCATTGTTACATGAAACTGAGCCTGGAATGAATCCAATAACTTTTTCTATAGCTAGGGTTTATTTTTGGATAGAATACCAACTTTTTTTTTTTTTTCCTTTTGCTTGGTTTTCCTGTGGTACACATTTCTGATAGCGGCATGTAGCTATGTGGGTGTGTGTTCTTGAAGAGGCACACAGACTTGTATGAATTTTGTTTAACCTCTCTCACTGTATGGGATTAGAATCTCCATTTTGTTCGAAAGCCAAAAGCTTCTTTTGAAATATTTCTAAAAAGACCAGCAATGTCTCTCTTTTTTTTTTTTTCCTTAGAAGAAAGAAAAATATACATAGGTTGACAGAATTCGCCCTAACCATGCTCTCTAATATGGTAGACTAAAAAATAGTTGAAGATCAAGTGTCTCAAGCCTGTCTGCTGTTTAGTAGTCAAATACTTCAGAAGAAATATGCATGTACTTTAAATAAACATCTTGACTTTCTTTTTGCCTTCTTTTATGTGTTCTTTCCTTTTCATCTTGCAACCCCTCTTATTCACATTACTAGAAAAAGCTTTCATTATAAAGATACATGGGAAAGCAGGAGGCCTTTCTTAGAGCTGTCAGCACCTGGAGCTCCAAAAACAGAGTTAAGAGAGCCAAAGGAAGTAACAATGGAAACTACTGGGGTCATAGAAGCACTTTCTTCTAAAAGTTTCTTGCTTCTTTAAAACATGATTGGGGAAGTAGTGGGAAGTGCTCCCTCCTTTTTGCCCTCCATTTTTTTTTTTTTTTTTTTTTACATCTGGACAGCCTAGTTTCTCCAGCTGTCTGTTACTGTTCACAGGAGAGATGTTCAGGTGAGAGACCCTGCAGCCTCTCTTACTTGAGCATCCACTTGCTAGTACCATCAGCAGCTCCCATGTAGTAGTCATTATCAAGACCATCTGTATTAAGGCACTGTTTTTCCTCCTCTTATTTCCTGGAGATAATATGTTAATTTTCAGAAATACATTTTTTCTCAGACCTGTATATGTTTATCCATTACCTTAGCACAAATCAAACTGAGAAGACACACAGATGCTGCTTGTTTTATTTTTTGCTGTTGTTGTTTGTTTATTTTATTTTTGTGACAGAGGTTTATGGATTTTTGGATATCATAATGTGGGGACAGGCCCCTACTCCATCTGTCTTTTGCCATTGCTCCAATATATCATAAAAATCAAACACATCAAGTGAGAGCAGGGTGTTACGCCAAGCCAGATTTTGGCACCAAATTAAACATTGATGAACGGAGCCAGGACTTTTATCTGGCTCACATCTTATACTTATGTTCAGTGTATTAGTAACATGACCCTCTGCAGAGCCTGACTTATTGTCTGATACATCCCAATTCTTATGCTTGACTGCTGCCCCTCTTGTGTCCTCAAGGTATGGTGCAGAGTGATCTTATGGTGGATGGGAGGTTGTGCTGCAGAGAACCAGTTGCCTTCATGTTCTTCTTGAAGTAATGAAAAATGTCTGATGTTCTGTGCACTATGAGGATATTTTGTGTCTTGCTCTGTCCTCTCTACAGGGAAAATCTTTTAAGAAAAGAAACCCTAAATCTTCCTGAAGTTGCATCAACCCAGGGACAAACTGCTCTCAAAATATGACATGGGTAGAACAGATGCTGCGATACACACTGACAGAGAAGTAAATCACTGAGGCATCTTGTTCAGGGATTTGGTTTCTTTTGCAGTGTTTTATTATTATTTTTTTTAATCTTCAGTATGCATTGAAATTGAAGTCAGATTTTTTTAAAAGGGTTTCTGTGTATGAAACTGTGTGTATTTGAAATGTGTGCAAGTTGCTACGTGTGAAAGTTTTCTGCAATCATCTCCTTGGAGCTGTCACTATCCATTTGGGGGAAATTGTGTTCAAAGCACACAGCAAATGTGAGGGACAAGCATCATCCTAGCCCTACCTATATCAGCACATATTCACATACACATGAGCACAAGCTCAGTGCACAGCCTCATGTGCACATACTGGGTAGGTCCACACCGTAAATGTTCCACCCTGAAGCCCTGACCAGAGGGTGTACCCTGCAAGAGCAAGAAAACCCTGCAAAAGCACATAGGGTGCCAGATGCTCATGTACTCACATTTGTACACTGCTTTGCTATGGGTCTTCTCTGCGCTTTCACTGCAAGCTTGTAGCTCTTAATCTCTTCAGAGATTAAACCACAGCATATTTTCTGGTTCTGAAAATAGCCTGCAGTTAACAAATCTTCCAGTGAGTTCAATTTCCTCTCCACTAGTATGCACCAGCTCTTCCATATGTTGTACTTTATTCCATTTAAAGTAAGTCTAGGATCATGACTACACACCTAATATTGTTATTGTGAAGATATGCATGGCTATGAATATTTGAAGTCTAAGAAGAACTTCCCTGTGACTTTCCAAGACTAGGAAATCTCATTTATACCTAAAAGGTTTGGGTTTGTTTTTCACTATTATACTGAAAAAAACTTTTTTCCATTCTCTTATTTTACTAGTAAATCTACCGAAATTCTCTGCATGTGATTCTTCTTGTGTTGACTTTGAAGGATGCCAGGAATAACAATGCTGAAGTGAGAAGAGCTAGCTATTTTCTCCTGTTTTTTTTTTTTGTTTGTTTGTTTGTTTGTTTTTGGGTTTTTTTTGTTTTGTTTTTTGTTTTTGTTTTGCTTTGTTTTTGTTTTTTTTTCAGCAGCTGCAACTGCACAGTCTCATTGATGGCATGCTAGAAATAGGAATAGTTTTTACCTTACCTAAACAGTACCAAAGCCACTTCTTCATGCATTTATTTAGATTTGTATGAAAAAGACAAGAGGGCATCTGAGGCTTTGGCCAAGTTGCTTGGTTTTCTATACTCAGACAGACACAATATTGAAATAACAAAGATAAATTCTTAAGCTTGGACATTTTGATAGAAGCTGGTGTAAAACCATTGTTGGGAAGGGATTATGTCAAATGTGCTTGAACATGGGCCTTAAGTCAAAAATAAAAATACCAGATGTTGATACACTTTTTCTCCAATATGCTCTGGATGCTAGATACACAGCAGCTAAATGATGACAGGAGGAAATGAATTTTTTTTATTCTTTGAATCCTTTCTTCTGCTTTTTTTTTCCCCAAATGCAAAGTTATAATAATGGTGAGCGAGGTGAGGACAGCACAAAGAGCAATAGCATTTACTTTTTGCCACATCCATACTTAGTGTCTAAATGGAAAAGGATTCTAAAAGGCAGAAGAAGGCTGTGATGTTGGACTGTGTCTATATTGTTTTTCAGCTTGCTCAATAAGAGATCTTAGAAAATTTTGTGTGAGTTCAGTTTTGCTTTTGTTTTATTTATCTAGAGCTCAGAAAGATCAAATAGTGGGAGTTAACATTGAGAGTTAATATAAATCTGGTATGTTAAATTTAAAAGAAAGTTAAATTGCTGGGTAATCACAATAAAAGCACATTGGATAAAATATGCCCCCATCTGTGCATGTCAGATCGATCTCCAAGTGTGATTGCTTTAGATAAAGCACATTGTGGCAATTGAAAGGTCATTCGGGGGATAAACTCATACAAACCTAGTCACGGTAAGGCACAGGCACCAAGTATTAGTAGATGCTTTGTCCTGAGCAGGTCCTTCAGAGCAGAGATGTGAGAATATTCCCTTCTGTCTTCTCTAACTCTTCAGCTCTCTCTTCTGTGGTGGTGGGGAGAAAAACAATACCCTTCCTGATCTCAAAAGAAGGTTTTAAGGCACAAATCATGTTTGCATCATGCTTCAGGGCATTCCCCAGAGATGTGATTTTGTGCTCACTGAAGTCAGTGCCAATGTACTTATCATCCAGGAGACAAGATTCAGGAGCAAAGGAGGGCTAACTTTCCTGGTGTTCAGCCCCAGACAAGATCGCTACAAGAAGAAAGAACTACTTTTTTTTTTTTTTTTTTTCTGTTTTCAACTAAATTAGTTCTTATTTACATTTTTCTAACCTGCAAAAATGCCTGTAAACATATTTCAAGCACCCCAGTCCACCAGATCAGTCAATTACAGGCTTCTAAATGAAAGGATATTAATAGTGGAAGAAGAAAACAAACATGAACAGGAAAAATAATCACCAAATAAAAGCAAAGCTGTGGCAACATTTTTTTTCTTTTTTTTTTTTCTCTTGCACTCACTTGATGTATCTGCAGATATGCCTCCTGTAAAAATAATATAGCCTGTGCCTGAGAGGCAGAGCTTGGGCTTGGGTCTGAGCAAGCCTGATGTTTTCTTTCTTGCTGCAGGAGTGCAAACTCCCTCCTCACAGAACCACGGCAGCAATCCTAGGGGCATATGGGCTCATCCTCTTCCTCCTTCATTTGTCTTGTTGATTCCATTTAAGTAGGCCCTACTCTCCTGAAGAGCAATAATTTCTCTCTTTACTTTTCCTTCATTCCCTTTTTAGAGCAAATTCTTGCGCTGAATATTTGCAAAAACATGGGCTGTACAATTACTAAGGGAAGTGTATAAAGCAAAACAGCTATTTTACTCTTTAATTGAACAAATAGTCCTGTCGATTTTCAGTAGCTGTATACTGCTTTCATAGGTGCTAAAAATAGGGGAAAAAACATACAAACAA
Source organism: Nothocercus julius (assembly GCA_013398735.1). Classification (NCBI taxonomy): domain Eukaryota; kingdom Metazoa; phylum Chordata; class Aves; order Tinamiformes; family Tinamidae; genus Nothocercus; species Nothocercus julius. The sequence continues at coordinate 2,748,333 of VZSV01000041.1, forward strand.
ACAAAATCAATAACACTTGTTTGCTTAAACTTCTTGTATGATTCTTCCAGGTTTGGAGTTTTAAAATGTTTATTCATGACATGTGCTTTCTTCCTTATGAACAATTCTTATTCCTTATGTGGATTTTTTTCTACTAATCCTGGAGCAAAGAGGGAAAAGTTGCTTAAGGGTTCTTTAAATACAGAAATCTGCTTTCACTTTATTGTAGCCCAAAAGGTCTTTCTGTTCTTACATTATCCCTGTTCCCTTCCATTAAAAAACCACACACACACACACACACACACACACACACAGACACACACACAGACACACACAGGAAAAATAGATCCTTATTTTCTAAAGCTAAAACACTCAGCGTGCAGAATTTAATACAATCCAAAGACTACAATAGTTCTCACGATAATAATTGGACCACATTGTTCTCACGTCAAGTTTTTCTGTTGCTATTTACCTTCCTCTCTGCAAGCCAGGTTTTCTATTGTGTTATGTCAGTCACGCGGAGCAAAGTGTCTGGAAAGCAGCCAGCCATCCTCTGGGGGAGCTTTTATCTAATCCTCGCTACCTTTGCTGTGGCCCAGAGAAGAAGTGAGTTTTGGTAGCAGAGCCAGAGCCAGAACCAGCAGTCTCCTCTTACTACACAGGTGTAAGCTGTCGCTTGTGCGCCTTGCACTGTGCCAGGTAATGGAAAAGGGACATGGGGGCTGGAATTTCACAGCTGAAACAGAGGGTAAGACAGTGTTTAATGACTCAGGTCCTTCGCAGTTTGAAAAGTGGCTCTTAACATACGCCCAAAAATCAGGCCATGGAAGGAACTTCTCAAGCAATGAGGAAACTTCTGCATTTTCCTGCTTTCTTCCTTTCTTTTTTGAATTAGTGTTTTAATTTGCATGAGCAGAAATTCAAGTATGTAAATCCTTTCCAAGTAAGGGGTGTTCTTAAAGAAAAACCCTACCCTTCCAGAAGAACTGTACGACGATTGTCTGCAGACTCCTTGTTCCAGCTTCTAGACAGCCAGAAATCTCATTCTCTTGACCCCCAGATTTCTCACCAAGAGAATGCCAAGATTCAATGACACCAAACATCCTATCAGCGCCTCCTCAGACAGAGTCTGCCAGGTTGAGATCCAGGAGCATAGAAAACTGCTCTCTTGAAAGAGGATAGATACTTTGTTTTAGCACCAGACAGTGAACAGATAAACGCATTGGAAAGAGCCAGAAGTTTTTCATACAGATTCTTCTGCATTCCCACATATCTTTGGTAATGGCTTTGCTATCTTTTCCTGTGAATGAAACACAATACATTAACAGCTTTGTTCAGATTTGAGACCACAGACTCTTTGTGTCTCCACAACAGCTGTTTCAAAGTGTTTTAAAGCACTGGGCTGCTGCCAACCCTCAGCATTTCTTTTGTTTCCAATACACCTTTATCACAGTTTTAACTGAAAAGCTGTTCAATATGGTTCTGCAAACAGCTCTTCATGACCTCAGACCAGCTACTCTAGAGGTTTAGTGGAAACATTGAACAGCAAGGAATTATGCTCTGCAGATCTCTGCATTAAATGCTTTTGATGAAGAACAAAAACACTATGGAGAGAAGTTACTTGCACCGCTGTCCCATTTATCCTTTGTTTGAAAGACAGATGATATTATAGCTTGTTCTGTGTAACTGTGATAGCAGCAGCTGTTTAACGTAGCGAAGTAATGTATTTGTTGATTTGCATGAATTAAAAAAAGATCATTCACCAATACAATGAGTGTTTAGCTGCTCTAAAATCTGACCTCAGGACGTCCTGGAGAATGATGGAATTTCAATGTAATGGCAAATTTTAACAAATATATTTTAATGACTTTGTCCAAGAAAGGCAAGTGTAAGGCAGGTGAGTGACGAGCACATCGCTACAAGGCAAAGGGTGTCCTGAGAAACAGTCTCCACTATTTCACGCTTTTTAAGGATATAGAAGAGTTCACACTGGATGATGAACCTGCTTGGACCCACTGGATGAACCCACAGTTCACCCACTGGATAAACCCGCTTGGACGCAGTCCTGAGCGACCTGCTCTAGGTGACCCTGCGTGTGCAGGGGGTTGGACTAGATGATCTCTAGAGGTCCCTTCCAACCTTAAGGATTCTATGATTCTATGATTGTTCTCCTTCTGTACATAATTAAAATCAGGAGCTAAACAGGCATTTTTTTTTGTAGATGCCTAGGTGCAGGTAAAGAGTGAAATATGAGAAGGTGAGGCATTTCAACTGTTGTTGTCAACAGGTACTGTGTTCAAGCTGTTGGAAATGAGTCTTGTTGGCACATATCCCAAGCTGCTGAAAGAGAAGTGTCTACCTTATGAGCTGCAGCAGCCTGAGATGTATTTTAGATGGGAATGTTTAAAGACTGGCAGAAAAAGTAACCAGCACTAATTGCACAGTTCAGTTTGCCAAGGCTGCAGGGAAACTCCTAGGGCATGTTACAGCAAATGCCATCAAGATAATTAATCACTGGCCGGATTGCAAGCACAAATAAGGTTACTTTGTGCTATGTTAATAATACCATTTGCTGGAGGTAAAATGCCCCTCTGTTTGATGCTCTTTGTTATTTGTGGAACATAACATATATCTACATTATTTGTGGAAAATAGGAGGCAGACTTACAGCATAAAGAAACAGACTCCTAAACAGTTCAGCATTTGTATGTTCTTACACCGCCTCTGCCATCTTACTTCACTTTTTCAGCTTCTTCCAGACATCTTTCTGTTGCCTTTTGGCAGTCTCAGGCAGAACCCCCTAATCTTCTAGGTGGGCTCTGCTCTATACTGAGCTGCTCAAAGCACACATATCACACATAGCTGCTTTTCTGATATGAAGAATGGAGTGGGAAAACTGTATTTAGACGTAAGTCAAAAAGCCCCAAACAAACTCTGACCCTGGTAAGTCTTTGGGAAGGTATCAGTTTAGCTTTGCTCCTGCTGCCAAGGAATGCAGTCTGGTGGTAAGTCAAAGCTCTGCAATCCTTTGCCTGGTGATGTGTGGGCAAATCACTTGATTGATCTGTGTCTGATTTTCTTTATTTTTAAAACTGAAGTAGCAAGTCTGACTCATGCAGCAGATGAGCAACATAATGAATCCTTTGGTCGTTACTGAAGAGACAGCCACTAAGCTATTGAGGGACACTAGCTTCAAGTAATTAGCTAGAGGAATTAGTCAGTCATTCCTCAAAGGATTAATTTAATAATTGTGATAAATCTACATGAATAGAAGCAGAGAAATGATAAAAATATTAATATAAAAATGAAAAAGAAGCAGCTGCTAACTGCTTCTTACTAACTATACTAATCCATGGTAATCTTCTTTTCACTTGATTTATGTAACCTTCATGTCTTCTTTGATTCATCATATTAGAAGTTGGTTGATGTCTTCCCTACACCTCATATGAATCAGACCATAAATTAGGTCCCTTTTGCTTATTTATGTGTGTACCATCATCTATGGCACTTCAGGAAGAATACATTCATTCAGCATTCATTATATTGTTTTTGTTTTTGTTTTTTTACAGTGATTAATGTTGTACTTTGCTTACAGATTAATCTAATTGTTTTGTCTGTTTCTGGCTTTGGAAGTAATGTATGTAGTCCCTTTAATGATCTCAAATACAGTAAAGCAAACAGCCTTGTTCTATTCATTAGAAAAGCCACTGATGAGTGAGAAGTGCAATAACTGAAGAGTAATCAGGTAATTATCATGTGAAACAAAAAGAGGCTGATCAATTTTATCTTTTGTGGTTATCATTATTTACCTCCAGCTCACCTCACTATCATTTTACCCTTTCCGTTCCCATAGTGACATCCTCTAGAGTGTTAAAAAAGAAAGGGAAAGGGGGAGCAGACAGACAAGCAGAGCAGACAAAATTGTGCTTAATGACCTCATCTCTGCTATCTGATTA
>VZSV01000041.1:2752326-2767458 GCA_013398735.1 Nothocercus julius
GTCTGTTATCTTTGTCTTGCACTTCATGTGTCTTTTCTCTCCTAGTTTGAGAGTCAGGTAAACTGTAGCACATGGATTTGCATCAAGTTGAAATGACAGCAAGTGGATTTTTCTGCCTTTGGAGGAAACTTCTGTTACTTAAGATTGCACGATTGAATGTTTTCTTTTCATGGAAAAGCTGCTTCCATTGAATTTTTGTTTGCGTCACTGTTGTAGCATCTCCTACAATCCTGTTATCTCTTGGTACTTGCACTGAAGATGCAACTTATGATACTCAGATAAACATTGGATTCAATCCTATTTTTAATACAATCAGGAGAGGTGAAAACAATAAGAGCATCTATTGGCATTACCACGGATAGGACTGTGGTGGAGCCATTCACCATCAGCTGCACTGAGAAGAGGAGCATGCTGAGAATCTCCAGCATATACTATGAAAAGGTTTCTTGGGCTACATAGCATGGGGAGCCTTGGATCCTCAAATGTTTTAGATACATGTAGGCTCTGACCAGTTCTTCTTGCTCAAGCGCTCAAGCTTCTGAGAAACTGCTTGATGTAACTGCAGTGCCTTTATCATGCACAAATATTACCCCGACAATGTGTCCCACTCCTCATCTCTTATTTCTACTGACTTCCAAGCTATGATCAAAGCCATCAGGCTGCCATGCAGCTTTGCTGCTGTGGTTATCCAGGGATATCTCCCACCTCTTCACTGCCGTTTGTGAAGACCTGTACTTGCCCAATCTTCGTTAAGTGGGTTACCCAAAGTAGGGTGAGGCAGACAGGGCTGGGAGCACTTATAATTTCAGGTCTGATGTGTCCCAAGTCCCTTCTGGCTAAAGCAAAGACCAGATCTGAAGGTCCTGTGTAGTGACACCTCCAGTTCGGCAGTTACCTCATGTGTAACCTGTTCAAGGTTATCTCATGTGTAATCTGCAGGATCATCAGGCTCTGTTTGTGTTGTACCCTTCATTGACTGTCCTCTTGCATAGTCAACACGAGGCCAGATCTGTGCCTGCTGTGCCCGTGTGCTGGCTGTAATGGAGCATGAGCTACTCCTTAACTATGGCATTTTCTTTTCCTGCATGCAGTTATCATGGTAATGTTGTTTATAGAGATTTTCACCTGTGTGTGACGAAACACTTCACTGATAAAGACAGTGAGCCTTATTTAACAGACACAATGAAAGATGGCACAAAATACCCCACTGTCAGTGCAGATAACCACATCTCCTGTTTTTAGGCTAAACTCTAGCTTGCTTTGCCCAGTAGACAGAGATGCCCACTATAGTGCTGCTCTGGCACAATATAAGTACTGCAGTTTTGATCCCAAGCCAGCTGGAAATGGATGAATAATATTACTTCAAGGGCTGTTAACAAGCTGGAAAGGGGGGAAAATTACCTTACATGCAGCTGTACCTCATTTCATGAGGGAGAGCAGGGCTGTACTGGATGGTGGCGTTCCTCCCTGACAGATAGCCTCAACACTGCAGCAATGTTTGTTTTCCTACGTTGATATAAAGCTTACCGTTCCACTTAGAGAAGGAAATGGGCATTGCCTGCAGGCTGATTTGAAATCCACAGTTTTCCATTGCTTTTCTATTGCATGAGAGACAAGGGTGACCACATAGTATTATATGCCCTCATTTATATGTGCTGTCTGCTGTGCTGCATCTGAAACTCTGTCTTGAAGACTTGTTGTTCTCTGGAATAGACTGCATGAAAAAAAAAAAAAGTTCGGTGTTTTTGTTCAGTGGTGACAAATTGCTACCAAGTTTAATTAAAGACTAGAGCACCCAATGCTCTTTTGGTGTGGTCAATGAATCGACCATATCTAGCTAAGCATGACAGAGTTCCTGGTTGTTATTAGACTATCACAGTATTCCTGTCAGACCTATATGTGTACAACACAGGAGCAGGGATGAACGAGAGCACAAAATGTCTCTCAAAAATGTGTCCTATTACTTTTCCTGTGCTTGTGAAAGAAGCAGGTATCAGCTTTTCAGTGGAAAACAAGAATCTCCAATTTCAGAAGACAGGAAACAGATATATGTATATACCTGTTAAGAGCGAGAGAAATTCCCCGTCTTTCAGTGGTAAACATTAAGAGAATATATTACCATAAACAGATTATGCTCCAGAGTGATTTCTATCTGCTTCCAAGATAGTCACTGTCACTTACAGGAAAAAGTAGTGCACAGGAGAGTGGACATAATGTAAATTCCTGCATATTATTTTTAACATGAGAGATAAGACAAAAAAAAAAGTACCTGTAATCCTAATAAGATTAAAATAGAGGCAGAAAAAAATGTGCTGTGAATGCATTATTATCTATCAGGATAATGGCTCTGATTGTGGACTAACTGAGCAGTCAACTCACACAAGCTCCTTATGGGAAATCTCAAAGGAGATATTACAACTGGAAAAGCCAGAGACAGAATCACAGCCTGGTCACCCCAAGACTTTAGAGAAGAGATACAACTGCAGGAGGCTGCTCTACTTGCTTCAGTAGCAGGCACTTCCACACACAGGTGTAGCTAAAGAGGCAGAGGAGACAAAAAGAGGAAAGGGAGTGGAAATTGAAAAGAAGTGAGGATGGTGCAGCTATGACCATAACAAGAAGAGTTCAGATTTTGTGTATGGAGGAAGATGAGAGGAGGATGCTTGATGGTCCAAGCAAGGAGACCCAACTTGAGAGCTACTAGATAAACACTGAGCCTGCTAGAGTTAAAGCTAGAACGAGTCTAGCTTTTTTGCAGCAACAGCACCTCTGTGCCTTTATCTCCCCACTCCTTGTAGTTGTGTTGTCAGACCAGCTCTCTCACTGCAGTATCCAAGCACCAGACAGGAGACTGCAAACTCACCCAGACTTCTCACTCACTAGATATTGTTTGAAACATCGGCTGTTGACATCTCTTTTTTTTTTTTTTTTTTTTTTTTTTTTTTTTTTTTTTTTTTTTTTTTTTTTTTTTTTTTTTTCTTTTTCTTCCTTTTAAATCATAGGCAGATACATAGTTCTGCAAGAATGTATGTGTAGCCATATTCTATGTGCAGTGTCTGTTTTGGCTCAGTTTCATTCACTTCCATTTTTCATTCTGGAATGGAGATACTCTAGGTTCTGATGCCTTATACACTGACTCCTGCAAGCTTTACTCAGTCTGTGAAGCTGTACACAAATAACATCCTCAGTATTAAGCTTTCGAAGAAGAAAACCCATTAGTATCAGGTGGCATTAGCAAAGGCAAGCATGCCAAAAGTAAATACTTAGCGATTTTTTATTTTCTTATGTCAAATGCAGAGCAGGAAGATATTCTGGCACCAGCCCTGGAACATCAGGGCTGTCCCGCAGAGTTATCACCCAGCAATAGAGAACAGGCAGCTGGTGTAGATGAGGGCTGATAGAGTCTGTGTTTCTCAAGGTAGGACAAAGCTTTATTCCTATGTAAAATATGTCTCAGCAATGCATCTTGTATATGATCTCTACAAGCTTGGATAAAATTTGTTCAGGAATCCATGTTCACCCTTTCTTTGTTTAGAAAACTTTATGAAGCACATGGGCCAATCAATATTAGTACTGGTTTAGCACTGAGTATAGGCTGCAATTGCTGCTAAGATCCTTCCTATTATGAGCAATTACCCTGACATTCAAATCTATTTAAACCATATCCTTCTCTTACAAAACCATCAGTTGATTTAAGATTCAAACCTTTTGTAGCTCATTGCCAGTAAAATGAAATATATAGTGTACCCTGACTTTTCTTCTCTGAAGTATTTATTCTCTGAAGTATTCATTATAAAGCATTCGTCACTGTGGCTTACTCCACATATATCAAATCATTATCACATAACTCCCAGAGCTAACAACATTCGCCAAACTCCTCCAAGAAGATATATCAATTTTCTAAGTACATAATTACCACAGAGTTCTCCCTCCCGTGTTTTTGATGTAGAAAGAATTCAGCCCTATGAAGACAAAGACTGCCAGGCAACAAACAGATCAGACATTCACTCCAGCATTGTACCTTTCCAAGCTGATAGGGGTTGACCATTAGGTTTCAGCTACCCACTTCTACGGTGTTTCATCATAAGTTAACAGTGACAAACCAGCAACAGGTGCCCCATGGTGGCTTGAAAAGTAGATTTGGTGAGGTTGGCTCTTTCTGTTGTGGGAATTGTGGCCAGGTAATTTGGTTCCTTTTTTTTTTCTCTCTCTCTCTCATTTTCCTTTCAGTGATCGTAAAGGGCTTCCTCTATCTGCATCAGACTCCCTTGCAGATAATTGAATCCCACTGTTGTTGGCAGTACATCACATACCTTCTTATAAGTTAGAAATAGAATCTTTGAGGTGGCAGAACAGTGTCATTACTGTTAAACAAAAAATGGAGGACAGTCACGATTTGAAACAAACACTTTTGTCTGCTGCCAAAAAATATTAAGAACATGAAATATGAATTCTCAGTCAGAAGGTGACTGGAAAGGATGTTTGTGGATTTTGGACTGCTTTTCTTCTGCCTGAAAACTGGGAGCGGAAATGAATTAAGAATTGTTTTTAAATAAATCAAATATCTGTAATTCTTTGTTTAAAGTATAGTCTGTATAATCTGACATACAAAAATAGGATCTTGCATGATATAACTTGTTTATGAGACATAAAGAAAGAAGTTCCATGACTAAAAGTGGTTTAAAAATAAACTAATTTGTGACAGTTTTGTTGAGCCAGGTAAGCAGATCAATGGAATATTTTCTCCACAAAGTCAAGGTAAGCAGAATATCAATGGTATTAACTTGCAATTGATATTCACATGGCAAGTAAGAAGGGTATGCACAAGCCTGCTCTCAAGCAGATTTTGGGGATATGGGATTTTTGTCCCACATTCAAGGGTAACGAAAACTGATGTTCAGGGTAAGCTTAACATCCACCTTCATTAACTTTAAGTGCTAAGGCAAGCACGGAGAGTAATAAGAAACTATCATTTCATTTTGTGTTCATGGCAACTTGCCCTAATGATTATCTGCTGCCCTAGAAACCAGATACATATGCTACAGCTGCATGGAAATGTAGGCCTTTGCAGAACATTATTTCAATGGTTCAATTTAGGATACAAAAGTTTAAACTTAGACCAGAAGACTGAGGAAACTGGACTGATCAGAACTTTAACTGACATTAAACTTTTCCAGATGGCTTGCCCTCAAATGCAAGTCCATCAGTAACTGTGGCTTGAAGAGTGCTAACAGGGGCAATATCCAAGCTAAACATATACTCAGAATCTGCCTGGGATATCACATTGGTGAGGAACTTGTAGCCACTTTCTGCTCTGCCAAAAATATATATGCATAAAAAGTCCAGAGACTACTTTGGACTTCAATGGGACTCACATACCTACTACTTCAGATCCGAGCTCTGATATATCTACCTCCCTTGTAGAAATATTAAAAGAATTAGTGTGCTGTATTGTAGTGACTGTGCTTAAACACTGAATTCAAGAGAGAATTCCCAAGATTAAGATGAGGTACCAATGAGAATTCCCGCAAAACTGATTAATTCTGATAACAAAAAAATTATTTCTTATCTCCAAAAGCACCTCTGAAGAGGAAAAAATGCATCTGCTATGTTTTATAATTTAGGCCAGACAAAATCCTAGTTCTTTTTTCTTCAAAGAATAGGCATTTTTAGTCTTTATTCAGCATCCACATTTCATCTTTGAATGGACTGGCAGGTAACTAAATGCTTGGTTTGCTCAGCAAAATGTCTTTTTAACCGTCTTCAGATGTCTCAGTAAAATGCTAACACATTTGTCCAGATAATATAGAACAAGATAGGCTATTTCACTCCCATTACTCCCATATTTTACCACAGAGGCTTTCAATTATGTACATTAAAATATATACTCCAAGCCCTGGAAAAAATTGCTCTCAGGAACCATTATGGTAGCTACTATCATGTCGTTCTGCTATGTCTACAAGCCTCCTCCCTACACTGGCTACCAGTTTTGTGCAAGAAGATGTGGCCAATATGGCTCCATGCCTGATAAAATCCAGAGCTTGAAAGTCTGGGGATTTTCATTTTGCCTGCACTGATGATCAGAGCTCTCTGAGTGTGAGGATTAGGAAAGATGAGCAGATTTCTGTTTCCTTCTGAGAGTTCACGGAGTTAAGAGTTGCTCCAGGAATTCAGCTTGGGCTCATCTTCAGAGAAAACTCTTGCCTTTTCAAGTGTTGTCCACTCCATCCATTATTATTCTTGCTTCACAGAATGAGCAATTAAAAGACCATCATAGTTTGCTGCCGGGGACTGAAATAGAACAAAAGGTGAAGTTAAAATTCAAAATGCAGACAGCCTGTCATTGGACAGTGGAGAAAGCGGCAAGAGCTGAATGTGGCCAAGAGTTATGGGACAAGAGAGAGGGGCTCCAGCCCCAGCAGGGAGCCTGCTGAGGGGAGGTGTTGTCATTTTTGTGCTGCTGATTGCATCTCCTCTGCAACGCTTCACCTGCATATTTATTCAAGCTTGTGTCAGCTGGCCCCTCCATGAGAAAAGAGATGAACTTTGCTGGCAGTTACCTTTGCTTCTGATGGGCCCAAACACAAGCCTTCTTTTCTGGTCCTGTTTATGGAGACTGTATAAAAGGCAATCGCCTTGCTTGAGTTTCTGTTTCTACAACGCAGCTTACAGGACTGCAAATATTTTTAGAAATTTTCAGATGAAATCACTAAATTTGGAAAAGACATGTTTGATATCTGAGTAAAAGAAAGCTGAAATAGGGTTGATTTGTGTTTATGTACAATTGACACGTATGTATAATACCTATGTACCTTCTTCTGTGTATAGGAGTGGAGTGCTTGTGGCCCCATATAAATGAAAAAAATGATATACTTGTATTCCAAGGGAGTTTCCCAGGTTGGAAAATGCCAGGGACTGTATTAAATCATGTTGACGCATAATAATATTTTGTGGTATACTTTGGAGCGACAGATTTCTCACTGACTGCCAGAAGTTCCTGAGGGCATTTCCACATATGAAGCTATACTATTTGACTGTCACCCTGCATGTGCTAACATTGTGTTAGCATTATGAAACAGCCTCAACTGGCACAGTGTCTCCCAAGAAAGAAAAGGCTTATTTATTGTGCTGTTAATTCAGCATTTTTCTAGTGTTAGAAAATTCTCAGTAGAGATTGTCAGGACAAAACCAAAACAAATCATTCTGAAAATGCTCAACTGATGAATTTCATTTTCAATGGCTTTTGTCCTTCCTCTGTATACCACTCTTGCTACAAGGACTTCAAGTCTTTGCAGGTTTCCCTCAGCCTTATCGGCTCTGTTTCTCCCAGTGCCTCCCGGTCTTTCGTCCACATCTGTGGTCTTGGACACTGAGCTAAGGTGAACCAACTAGCTGGGCTGGTGTGGCTGGACTGACAGAGCAGCTCATGAGTACTCATGCTGCCGCCCTTCCCTCAGTGGAGGCTTTCAGTAGATTCTTTTTTATTTCACTATGTTTGTACATACTTCGTATTCTTGAGATTGTTACTGCTTTGCTACATCACGTTTGCAGTAGGGCAATGGACTCTTGAGAAAGAGAATACTTAACTGCATATCCCTTATCTTGTAAGGAAGTCTGGTTGAAAAGTAACTCTTCATAGCAATAAAATGTTATGGCAAGATCAGGTCTCAGACAGGTTTCCTAATTCTATGCCCTAAGTGCCCCAATAAGTGTATAGTTGTATAGTTTGGAAGTACACTCCTTCATAATTGCTATTACCTTTCTCATATCTTCTAATGCCTTAAATATTCAGGGTACATTTTTTTTTTTTCTTAACATTATCATGTTGCTTTTTTCACAATTTTTACTTGTGAATTTCTTTTTTCTTTTTGCATTAGAGCAAATAAATATGGAAGGTTTGCAAATGAGAGGAGATTAGAATTTGGCACTACATAAACAACAAAAATCTCTTACTTGCAATTAAAAGCACTGTAGAAAACTTTTCAGTATGATACTGGTGAAAACAGACCTGGTGTCTATGTTGCTTTGGTGCCTTTATTTGGTTTTGAAGCCCTCACCTGCAGTTATTTAGATTTTTTTCTGCTACAAACAGAAAATTTCATAGACTAAAGTCACAATACCTTCCTTTTTTGCTCAGTGGTCTGAAGAAGTCACTAGAAGTTCTGAAAAAGCAACTGTGCTTTCAGATAACAGAGCACTGTATGTTTTTTATATTGTCGCAAAATATCTGTTCTGAGCTTGCTTCCCACATTTTTAAGCTTCAAGGATGTAAGCTAAACGTGCATACCTGTTTGTTTATGTTATCAAGCCAGAATGAGTAAGAAGTGCATGCGGGCTCCCAGTGAACATGCACCTGCTGTTTAAGTGAAGCATCGGTAAGATACAGTAATGCACAGTCAAGCAGGACAGTACTCCACTGCCTGGAATATCTCTGTTTCCTTACTGCGGTAGAGTTATACCGAACGTTTTCCTTTGTTTCTCTATTTTGTATAAGGACAGAAGGGTTTGCTGAATTTTGCTCTAATTGGCATGGACTAAAATATCCAGTAAAACTTTCACCACTTTTTCTTGGATCCTGTCTTCATCTTGTCAACTTTCTTTTTTAGCCCCCCTCTCCTATCTCTTCCCATTCACATATGATCCTCCCTCACTTGTCTAGCTCTCAGTGGAGCATAGCAGGGCCAGCTGGTTTCATCCTTTCTGCAAACAAAGGTACCAGACTTTGCTTAATGACATCCTGCCTGCGCCAGCTCGGCTCCCTGTGTCAGCAGAGCAGGCGGCAGCCCACCTTTCCTCCCATATTTAAACACGAGGTTGACTGGGGATTTCAATTTGTGAATTAGTGTGGATGGGGGAATGGGAGGAGGTTGATCTGGGTCCAAAGGGAATCAACATTGTCTCTTAGAAAAAGTGTCTGCTGCACAGACTGACCATCTGGAACACTACATCACACTGAATCAGTTACAAAGACAGAAAGAGAAAGCAAGGGAAAAAAACAGAAATAGAAAAAAAAATGAACTGTTTTGGGGGCTGGTTTCCAGTGAACCTCATCAACCAGAGAGAGTGGCATATATAGTTCTGAGGACAGTGAAAAAGGAGGACAAGTGCAGCGCTCCAATCCTATCTGTAAATAAATTATTCTCAATGTGCATGCACCTCCTCTTTCCTTTCTAATTCCTTCTTTGTTTTGAAGTCCTTCCCAAAGGTCATGATGTCAAGAGCAGGAAATATGCCTTTAAACAGAAAATATTGGAAATACACTGAGTTCAACAACTACCCCAGAGCTTCAGGTTTTACCTTAGCACTTGGAATGGAGGATTGTCATTTAAGAACATCAGAATTTTCTTGTATTTCACGTCTGGGGTTTGTCACAGATACGAGTTTGATGGCAGACTTGCAGGATGGCTTGAATGGGACAGTCAGGTTTCAGTCAGTGTGGAATTCTGCATTTGGAAAAAGATTGGGCAATGCATTCACTTTTCAAATAATATTAAAATCTTCCTATTACCGACACTAATTCAAGAGGATATTCTACAGCACCCTCTGAAGTTAAACATTTTATATCTGCAGGAAGTAAGTGCCTCACTCCCATGAATTTCAAATAAATGTTGCTGAGGAGCTGTCTAACCCACAGTTATGTTTCAATACAGCATATCTCTGGTCATAGAGAAATTTCAGAGAAATTGAGTAAAAAAGTCAGTGTTAAACCAATATATAAAAGAGATTTACATAATCTTGCGCAAGCTAATGAAAAGCTCACACAGGACTCTGACAGTAATGAATTTCCATGTTATACCATTACTGATGCGAAGAAAATGATTTTGTGAAAAGCAGGCATTATCCAGCAAACTTGAAAACAGTGATGAGAATGTAATTTTGGTTGCAAAAATCAACTTTGTGATAGTGTACATTCTTACCCAAGATCATGTTATCTGACATGAGATTCTCATTACTACAGAAGAACTATACTGAATCAACATAAGTTATTCCATATATTTTAAAAATCTCTACTGGTCAATTTCAAAAAGTAATTGCAATTGTTGTATCATTTCCTGGGTTGAATATTTTCAATAGTCTTTATGTAAGAAAATGTAAAAGCATTATTTTAAAAGTTTGCAAATCATGCAAATAGTACTAAGTTCTCACTAAGTCCAGTCCCTGCAACTGGACTTTTACCATTTTCTTTTGCTTCATAGCAAAACTAGGTAGACTTTCCCCCGCACTCTCTCCCAGGTCTAACTGGAAGGCTGTTCCAAGAAACCGTTACTCAGATGGTTAAGAATATTGTAATTCCCAGATGACATTTATTTATGACTAGTTCATAGCATTTTTTTTTTCCTTCTGGGCTAATATTATTCTTAAGAAACACGTCTTCTGTTTTCCCTCAGAGTACTTCCAGGTACAGGCCAGGTCAGGTACATCCCTCTCAGCCTTGATCTCCTCTCCTTGCCTTGCTCTTTTAGAGACCTTTCATGAACCTTTTCCATTCTGAGTTCCATCTTCTTGAGGGAATGATACACAAAATTCTCTATGAGATTTCATAGACCCTTACTGCTATAAAATACCTTCACGTCAACACATTTTAGTACACAACATATACGAGAGAGCAAGGTATATTTGTTATAGAGGTAAGAAGACAATGTCATAAGGCATAGGGCTTCCAGCCGGTAAGGAAGCAATGCGGAGTGGTGGCTTTGTGCGCGGCTAGTGAGAGAATGCAGGAACAGGAGCAGAGACTAGTCTGACAAGCGTAGGAGGTACCACCAACAGGTGTAGCTTCTTTGGGGAATTCTTTAAAGATAGCTTTATCTTGATTAAAACTGGTATGGGTGCAGGGGCTGCAAATCATGAGTTTCCTTATAGACATTTGGCTTTGCTCTGGACCATGATGGTCATTTTAAGCATAAGTCTTTAAACTTCACTCTATAATAAAAGCATTTATACTCCCTCCCTTTTGCCTCCCTTCTCCCTCCTGCTCTCCTGCACTGATTTTATATCAACAGGAGTGATGTTTGCCTCATGACAGGGAGCCTTAGTTTTGGTAGTAGTAATAATGTACTGCTTAGCTCTGGTTTTCATCCACTTAATATTGGTGCAAAATCCCTCCCTTGTCCATACCATCTATGTTTACATTAAAGTTTGCCTCTCTCTCCCCCTCTCTTCCACCTTTCACACCACCATTCTGCATTTTTCACTCTGCCTGCTCTCTGTTTCACCCTCATTTTTCTTTTCTTCCCTCTCTCTTTGTTCCCACAACCAATCCCCAGTGGAGGAGGAACTCCGTAACATTTGAACCTAAATATATCTTTCAGATGTATGATTTCCAAAATGACAAAAGCTAGCTCATCTATCCTCAAGTACAATTACCAGACAGAATAATCAGACCAATTTTCATGAAGTGTTGGCAGCAGGTATATGCCTGCAGGGTGAGAAAGGGAAGTGCTCTCCATACAAATAATGAGGTTAAGCAGTAAAAAAGAACTCAAAGGCTTTTTGTTTTGAGCTAAGAAAGTGGATTTCAGTTGCACAGCATTGAGAGGAGAATCTAAAATGGCCTAAGGGAGGGGAGAAAAGCCCATCTTTGAGCAGAGGAACTGATCTGCTTGGGAAGTCCAGGTGGAGAAGAGGCAGCTTGCTTCCTCGCTGCCTCTGCCAACACGCACTCAGCAGCAGTCCTGAGGTGCAGAGCAGGTCGGATCACGTCAGCAAGCAGGCTGGCCAGCTGCCATGCAGGCACATGCCTCACTGATGCACCTGGATATTAGAAAATTGCTCACCTGCGGCAAAATACAATTATGAAGAGTTTGTGCATTGAGAGAAAAGAATAGACCAATTCTGAGGCTCTCTTTCCACAGTTACCATCTATTTTTTTCATGACATTGCTCTCATGTTGAGGTATCGACAAGTACTCTTCCCTAGATGCTGTCAGAAGGGCATAATTCATTGTCAAACACAATGGCTACAGTTTTGGCTACTGTAGTTAACATTTCTAATTCAATCTAAATATAACATTTATCTGGAAGAACTCAGAGGAATCAAATGTCTTATTTAATGCTGATTTTCCCTACAAAAAACAAACAAACAAGAAAACAGTAGACCTATGTAATTTTGATTTCCCAAGTGGCTTTTCTTCATTTTTATTATGTTGTCACTACTGTCTTTTTCCACTGAAGGACAGGAAACTTCAATCTCCCTTCCCTGAATAAATAGAAGATGGTGTGAATTGTTACATACTTTATTTTCTGATCCAGTCATCTCTATTTGCTGAAAGCTGCCTTGCTCAGAAACTGAGTTATGAACAGGAATACTGATGGCATAGAGAAAATGACTCTAAAAGCAAATAAAACTTTGATTTTCCTTTCAATAACATTACTTAAGAAACATCCCTATGAAGTATTAAAGAATACAGCAGGGGAATTTGCGGATAGTTCTCCTCATCGATGTGTAACTTTCCTAAATATAATATAAATACAAATGATTTGTTGAATCACGTTAGAGAAGCTCAGTGAATTAGCTCAGATGAATTATTTTATACTTGTTGATTTTGTCTCTTGGGAGTCTACGTAGATAATAGACTTGCCCTGTTAGGAAACAGAAGATGGAAGAAGTTAGTGTGAAAGTCCTGAGGCAGAAAAAAAACAGTTAATCAAAGCTACTGCATCTTTAAGGAAAACAAAATGAACACACTGAAAGTCATATCTGTCTTCATATAGATTACTAGCAGGAAACCCTTCCTGCCTATCAGGTTTGGAGGTATAAAGAAGAAGTATAAAACATATAGGTTTATGACTTTTGTCTTTCTTAGTCAAATAGACCAGTTCATGTCAACTGGTCTATGTTAATTAGAACAGAGCTATAACCAAAATGGCATGACTTTAAAGGGTGTTACCCTTTAAAGTGTTAAAGTAAAGTTAAGTAAAGGGTGTTACACTTTAAAGTGTTACTGGATTTGCCTTACACAGTGTTCTTTGCCCAGGACAGGACAGTACCAGGGACGTTTTCCATAGCACATCGTCATCTTGTAGGGCTGACTCTAGACATATGTGCCATGGACAGTTGCCTCAAGCAACTCAGTGTCTGTCGCTTCATTGTTGACTCTGTTGCTGACACAAAAATGGAAATCCAGGCTTTCTGCTGCTGCTTCTGGCAGGAGTTATACCTGGGGAGTGTGTAAAAGGAGCACTTGTACCCTTAATGTTTGAAACTCCCTTCACCTATTCCTCTAAGCATCTCCTAAGTCATCCCATCCTACAAAACTCTTTTTCCTCCTCTGCACCTTTCTCCTATCCATTCCCATGGCAGGATGCCCCTGCCTCTCATTCTGGGATAGAGAGAAGTCTGTTTTCCCCTTACTGCTAAGAAGCCTGGAGTGACCAGTTTTCTTAAATTGCAGTCTAAAGGTAGTTTTACTGTTTATTTTAAAGACAAGATGAGAGCTTTTTTGTTTGTTTGTTTTTCCTATCAACGCTACAAATGTTCCCTATTATTAGAGCTGAACACAGGTCCAATTTATTGGGTACTTTGTTGAATAACATTAACTTGAAGTTAAATACGAAAAACTTGCATTTCACAAATACAGTTCAGCTTCACAGAGACAGACAGCTCAATCAGGGCTGGAATTATTCTTTTATCTGCAAAATTATTTGAAAGCTCCCTACGAAGAGAAGTTCTGACTCTGTCTATCTCAATTTCACAGGGATGATTGGCCACATGCTGTACCTCTTATCATATCCCTATCACTTGAGTTTTGGGGAATGTTGTGACAGAGGCAAGGAAGTGTCTGTATCCACAGTATGCAATTCACATGCTCTTTATGCTCTACTGCATCAGTAGAGGTATAGTAGGTGTTATCACTAACACACTTGTTGTCTTTTCTTATATTGCATCCACAGCAATTCTTCTGAAAGTGACACAACTGTTTTTTTAAGGAAAGCAGAGAGTGACAGTTCTGCTAGCAGTTAATGCATGGCAGAAATTAAAAAACAAGATAAGAGAAAAATGTCAGAAGAGAGGTCATATTTTTGGATTCCTTTTCCTTAAACAATTGATCTCTCTGCAAATGGAGTCACGTACATCAGCTCTATGGAATGTACGTATGTGATAATTTAGATTTTTATTTCTTTTCTCAGTTATCCTTCAGTGTTGCTAAATTTTTCGTATGATTGACCAGATAGATGAGGTCAAGGACCAAGGCCCATCTAGGGGGTTGTCTAGAGCGAGGCAGGCAGGTCCGCACCTTAAGGCCGCTCCCGCTAAGGAGAAAAGAAGCACCCGGAAAAAGCGGCAAGTGATTGTCATGGGAGACTCCCTGCTGCAGGGCACGGAGGCACCAACGTGTCAACCCGACCCCTTATCCAGAGAGGTCTGTTGCCTGCCAGGGCCTGGAATAAGGGATGTTGCAGAGGGACTGCCAAGACTTGCCCAGGTGTCTGACTATTATCCCCTGGTACTGTTTCACGTGGGCACTAATGATGCTATGGGGAAACAGAAACATCAAACAAGACTGCAGAGCCCTGAGGATGGCAGTCAAAGGCCTGGGTGGCCAGGCTGTGTTCTCCTCCATCCTGCCAATGAGGGGAATGGATATGAGGAGGGAAAGGCAGATATTCCAGGTTAACGACTGGCTGCGCCTCTGGGCTCGGCAACAGGGTTTCGGTTTCTATGACCATGGGACTCTGTCTGAAGATCACCAGCTGGTGGGGAAAGAGGGGAGCCACCTCAGCAAGAGGGGAACACATGTCTTTGCCAACAGGTTGGCCAGCCTGGTTAGGAGGGCATTAAACTCAGCAGGAAGGGGGAAGGGGAGCGTTACATGGACAGGGCAATCAGTGTCCTGCAGCCGGAGCCAGAAGGCATCCAGCGGGAGTATGGCAGTGGGGAAGTGAGGATAGGAGATGACTACAGAGGGTCCTCTTTCACCCGTCCTGGGAAACCTGCCGGCTCCATTACTTCCCTGAAATGCCTGTACACCAATGCACGCGGCACGGGGAATAAACAGGAGATCGGCGTGCAGTCCCAGGGTCGTGATCTCGTCACAGTTACAGAGACATGGGGCGACAGCTCCCACGGCTGGGGTGCTGTCACGGAAGGCTGTGTGCTCCTTAGGAAGGACAGGCTGGGAAGGCGACGTGG
>VZSV01000041.1:2770028-2789064 GCA_013398735.1 Nothocercus julius
CTCCTTCTCTGGAGATCTTCCCAACCCGCTTGGACGCAGTCCTGAGCCACCTGCTCTAGGTGACCCTGCATGTGCAGGGGGTTGGACTAGATGATCTCTAGAGGTCCCTTCCAGCCTTAAGCATTCTATGAATGTTCATCCTTAGAATCTAACTACTACAACTCTTCCTGTTTTCTTTTTCTTTTTCCTGGTTCTGTTTATTTTTTAATAGAGGGACAGAGCTATTCTGACACATTATGTTAAGAATTTACTGCAAGAGTGTTAGACACCACATAGACAGCAATCTGCCAATACTAGGTCACCAAACCATCTGTAATGACATGGTATTTTAGAAAGAAACTGGCCACTGTCTAGTTCAAAACCATTTAATATGTTCTCACCAAAATATTTTCCATGTTTAATTTCCAGACAATTGTAGTACCATTTGCCAAATCTTACACATTTTACAGTTCCGCTTTTTACAATTATATTACAAAAATAAAACCTTCATTTCAAACTTTGATGGGGCTTTGTGATGTACTGTATTTTAGAAGGAGATTGTGTAGCTAAGTAGACTGGCAATAGTGCCATACAGCCTTTTATTTCTAGGATGCTGGTTTGAATCCAGCTCAGAAAATTGCTGGTGTTTGATGCCTATAAAATTATCTACGTGAAAGAAGTGGAATATCAGCAGACAAATATGTTCATCACAAAAAACACTTTGATTGTCACTAATTGGTGCTTTTGTTGGAAATTTCAGGAGACTGAACAAAACCTGAATGGGATTGGGTGCTCTCCCCACCTGCACTGACGTGAATCAAAACTATGGAAACAAAGCCATTATTTCTGTTTGTGTTTGATGCATAGGCAAACTAGCCTATAAATTCAACGGCTTTTATAACGGCACTCCATCTGTATACAAATGGGAAGAAAAAGTGATTTTCTTATGCTATTGCAGAGTTCCAATCTCCATTACTTATTCAGATACAGGCTTCATAACATCTATAGGAGTTTCATCTGAGTGATGAGGTAAGAAAGAATTCCAAAGAGCTCCAGATCTGTTTGTAAAACTATTTTAAGTGCACCTCTTTTGGCAGTTTTTGTTGCACATGCTTTGTAAATCATTCCTGCACACTATCATTTGACTTGATCATCTCAGACAACTCGTATATATTAGATAATTATTAAAGAAATGTTTAGGATAATTCAATGGTTAAGCCTTTGGGCTGGGGTTTAGGAAATCTCAGGTTGACTGTTGCTGTACAGATTTCCCGCAAAACCCTGGATGAGGCATTATGGTAGGACTCATGCTACCTGCTATTAAGTGACCGAAAGTGAAGTGTCCAGCCTAAATGAGCTGCTCAGGCTCTATATTTGATGGAGAGAGAGTGATAACCAGCTTCAGAGGGGAATTTCTCCTACAGATTACATGCTTTTTTAGCATAAATTGATGGGGAAAAACACATAAATGCTCCTCAAGTAATAAAGACAACTCATGACACTCCTGAGTCTTGAACAGCTAATGTGAGGTGAATCCTACAATTAGTTCTGATCACCAGTTAGAAAGAGGAGTACTTCAGTCCTGTTCGCATGCTCAGAGAAAGGATGTCACACAGGTAAACAGGAGCCATGCACGTAAGCCAGAATAAGAATTGTCATTTAAATACAAAGCTGCTGGACAACATGATATGTATATGTGCAATATAAAACACTGCCTGTTAAGGATAATTAGTGGAAAATAATTGTCCTTGCATGCACTTGGCTCACAAGATCCCATGAAGCTTATAGAAGATGACTCAAGGTCATGGAAATTATGGGCTAAGTTAGCTCGCTGCTGAGAAGAGAGACCAGCCTTCAGACTGCCTGCTATCCCCTAAGGTAATAAATTCACTTAATAAAGTCTCCCATGGCATAAATAAAAGCTCTAAAATTCATCAAGTTAACAGGCCATATAATTCCCTGTGTAGCCACATGTGACCCCTTGGTTTCACTGCGAAAGTTGGGGGTCAGTTTGAGAAGTTGGACAGGTGAGCAGCTGTCAGATATTTGTGCTGCTTATCCTGTTGGAGAGCAGAAGTGATATGGGATCATCTTTTTCAGATCATTTTTCCCGAACCTCTGGAAAACTCTAGCCACTGCCCCAGCAGCTGCACTCATCTAAGAAGATGAATTGCTGTCCTCTGCTGGTAAAACACGGCATTTTGTGTGGTCTTTTGATAGGACAAAAAGCCCTGGAGAGCCTTGAGACAGCTGGAAGCTTGTCTCCCCGTTTCTCACTCTATACATACATGATCTCACGCTGAGATTGCTGAAAAGCGCGGCTTTGCATAGCTAGTTTTTGCAAAAAAAAAAGGCATGCCACCATGGTAGGGGGCAAAACGAGTTTCTGGAAAAGAGTCCAAATGCAAGGAAACAGGAGAATATGAAATTTTACAGGAATAGACACATGAGTTATCACTGGGAACCATGAAATCGCAAGTGCCTTTCTATGCTTTGTTTGCTTTGCATCTGTGTGCACATTGTTGCAAAGCCAGAGTAATGCACGGGTGTGTGAGATTAGTAACATCTAATATCTCAGTGCAGAAGACACTGTGTGAGGCATTGCTTTGTTATTATTCCACTGCAAGCAGAACAAATGCAGGAATCACCTTGCAAATGTGTCTGGAATTTAGCCCTGCTAGTATGCTCTGGTGCACAGCTGAGAATGGTACTACTTTTTGATAATTTTCTGTCTAAAATCAAGAACTAGCCTCTCAAGCTCCCATGCTGTTTATATTTGCCTGAATTCTCAAGTCAGCCCGGCTGTAGTTTCTGGTCTGTTAAAAATCCACCAGGACGAAAGTTCTTCCTTGGGCTTGTTTTGACACAAGAAAAATCCTGAGTGTATCTAGCATTATGCCTTTATCAACAAAGAAGCCGTCAAATATAATTGTATGGCTGCATGGAATGCATACAGATGTTATAACAAAATATTGGGAAGTTTATCCTCCTTTATTTCTGTAGTAAAAAAATGTATACTATTATTTCATTAAAAATACAAATTTATGGCATTGCTCAATACTGTTTATAATAAAAAGATGTGCTCACAGATTCCAGGGCAGGTGCTGTCGCTCCCCCCCCCCAAAAAAAAAAAAACAAAAAACACTATTTCTGTCCCTAACTTAAGGAGCTAATTTATCAAGGACAAATGATGAAGAACTGAAATCTTGTGACACAGCATGAAATGTCAGAACAAATGTTGTTCGTTTTAGTTCAGGAATACATTGGGCTGTGCGGTATTTTTTTTGACATCCCTTCCTGATACTTGTGACTAGGATTGCTGATGTTAGCATGCTCCATCTAGGCTGAAAACAACTGATTACTGACTGATTACAACATATTAATCTTCTCCAGTTATGGAAAAATGTTCATGCTTTATAGAAATCTTGTGCCATAACCACAGATAGATCTAAACCAACCTTTGACACTGATAAGTTTCCTTTAATCTTTCTTCCAGGTTTGTATTTAGAGATTATATGCTTCTGTATGTGAACCCAAAACACTGCTTAAAGCTATTGTTATGCCGATTTTTTGGGGAAAAAAAAAAAAAAACGAAAAGGAAAGTAAAAGAAATGCAGGAGACTTCAAATTCTTGTATTTTACAATAGTAGATCAATAAATTATATTCTTTCTGTTTGCATGCCTTGCAGTCACATTTTCCAGAGAGTGGATGAACTGGTAGCTTGTTGGATATCTTTCCAGTGTGCAAAAGTTACTTCATTAAAAGACATCCCTAATACAAAACTTGCAATCCTGATGTGATAGTGCTGTGCTATAGAGACATTCTGATTGACTGCATTTTTCACTTTGGTAGGTAGCAAGACTGCAAAGAAATCTTGAAGCAAAGAGCTGCATTTGTATTGAGTTCTTCCATGTCCAGATTATTCCTATTAGTTTGAGAAATAATTTATAATTGATTACATATGTCAAACCACTATTTTATAGGTACACCAGACAACTGACCAGAGACTACTGATGGGATTCTCATCTTAAATTGATAGATTGATTCTAAACTGGGCATGGCACAAGCTGAAGCCAGATTCACCAACTAGAAAGGTTCTCCTAAGGCGAGTGTTTATTCCCTCTGCAGGGGCATGGAGTATAGCTTGCAATCAGGCATAATCCTTTTAGATGAGAATATTAGAGAAGCGATAGCATCCTGGGAGAACTTAACAGATGTGCAGCCAGAACACCGCAGGTTACCCAAGCAGCCTGTACGAGCAACCTGCTCTGTTGTGGCTCAGTTGTACCTTGGCGCTGCACGAGGGGTGAGCCTGGGGGAGCAAGGCTCGTTCTGCAGAGTTCAGATTCATCCCCTCTAACTTGGGATCTTTGCAGCCTGATTTGTCATCCCATGCTCATTTTATAGTTGTGAGGGAAAAATGGATGCCATTAAGGCATAATTTGTCTTGTTCTCTGAAGAGGTAATCCAAAATAAATCGGACACACTGTGCTGTAAACGCTTCTTTCTCCTGAGCTGAATGTTTCATTTGTTGATGTCTACCATATAAATATGTATGTTTAGTCAGGTTGATCCCACCCAGAGGGACTAGGTTGCTGCTATTTACAGACTAAAGGGAATAAAAAGAAAGCATAAATAGCTTGAAGACAGAGAACTAAGAATTCTCTCACTGAAATGCTGGTATGTATTTTAACACTTGGAAGAGCAACATGAACAGGCTTCTTATTCTCTGAAAAATCATTTTCACAGAAGTAATGCTTCTGTATTTTCATTCCTGAGGGGAAATTGTCCTTCCAGCTTCTCTTTCATAATAGAAGAAGTATTCTATCAACTATTCAGAGAAATTGGAGAAAAAATTGTTCTGAATTTGCTTTGATTTCCAGTTAACTCTCATTGTTGTTTCTCACAAAAGTATATTCCACTGAACATGGTGTTTTCTGTTAGTGTTCTCATTCTCAAAGTAGCTGAACCATGCTAAATAATCTATCCTACTAAATAAATTTTTCAAAAAAAGCAAAAAGATTAAGAAAGGAGAAAAGGCATTCTGTTTCACGTCTCCCTTTCCGAAAAGTGTTTTTGAATCACATCGTAAACAGTAGCCTCGAATTCTGAATTTGCTTCTGTGAATGGTGCTGCAAAAGTTCATGGGAAACTGAAGCAAGATACTACAGTGTATCCTTTTGACCACATTCTCTCTAGTATCTGTGCATTTCTGTTCAGGACAGTTACCATTCTAAAATTTATTCATATGACTTTACAGGTACAAGCTGTTAGTGTCTATTGCTGCCACAGGTCTTCTCTCCGACCCTTGTTTCTCTCTACCTGTTCTTTTTCCCTCTTGCCCCAGCTTCTCCTCCAGGACACATAATGATCTGCTCACTGGTAGTGATCTTCCCGGTTATTTATTTTGGCTAGGTATATATGGTAAGTTAATCAATTTTCCTCAGGGCAAAATAAACAGCTTCTCTTGGTGTGCATCCCTACTTTTCTATCTGTTCAAGATGAGAAAACTTTCAGATTTGGCATAGCTGATGTTTTACCAATAGGCACAGAGTTGTATTGGGAGACAACAGTGTGCAAGCCGTTTTGCCGTGGCACTGGGTACAGCCATTGTGCCGGGGAAATGGAAGCAACAGACATCTCCAAAAGGACCTCATTTTACTCAGAAACAATGTGAGGACCTCATTTTACTCAGAAACAGTGTGAGGACTGCCATCTCAGTCCTCAGAGGTGTGCAGTGTGCTTTGTGTCTCTGCCTGAGATTGCCTCAACTAGGTCATTGAGCAAGGTCTTGAGAACTGTGTATTTTTTAGAGCACTTCCCAAGTTTTCCACCTAGCATTATTTCATTTACCCTTTCCTGCTTACAACTTTCCTTGCAACCTGTGCTTTGCCCTGTTGAAATGCAATCTCAGACATGCATCTGCTCAAGAAGCAATGGGGGCTGTTCCTTGTATGTGTTGAGAAAAAAACAGAAAACATAGACAAAGTGATATGTCAATAGCTTTAGCAAACATAATATAAAATGACTTGAATTCCTCTTTGTCAGAATATGCTCCTGATATTGCTGAATTTTAAATTTGCCAGCTCTTACAAAAGTAGTCAAATATAGATTAATATTGTATGTTTTAATGTCATAATAAAGCTGTCTCCCAGAAAAGATCCTGGTCAGCTCCTAAGATATGTTGAATGTTCTTTGGCTGCCCTTGATTACAAAGGGTATTTGAATAACAGTATAGGACTGGCTTATGAGCTTGTACTGGCTTGTATATTTTTATTAAGGAGATTATAGGGATCAGAGGAAAACCATAATTATCAAAATACAGGGCAATAAGACTGGTGGGATTAACTTGTTTGCAAAAGTGAAAGCCTGAGTTCAATTTCCTGTTCTGTGCTTTGCTTGAGGCAGTTTTCAGAGCATCTCTTTTATTCTCCCTAGGGCTTGGTTTCTCGGTCTGAAAAACGTCCAGTAAACCTATTCCAGCAGCCAGCACTCCTGGATATGTGGATGTAAAGTGCATTGGTCCCACTCCAAGCATCATAACATCAAAAGGATGATCTCCATCCCCATGCGTGAGAAACATTTCTATTTTCTTTCCACTGACATTTCATATATACATACGTAACTTGATTTCACAAACATACTACTATTCCGTATATACAAAAAAAGGAAAAAGAGAGGGATATTTTTATTTTACTCTTTGTAGATCCAGCTCTTCTACTCAAGATGTTTTATGGCCTGACTTATTTTCTTTCTGTATGCTCCAAAATCCTGGAAGAGAGTCCCAAAGAGCTTTCTGAGAGGAATAGTCTTTATGAAGTGTAGTGAACATCTTAAGTACAGTGAACAGCTTACACTGGATTTCAGAGCTTGTAAACCAGTGAGCGTCATCATAAGCAGAGTGAGAATAGGCACATTCTCTTAGGGCTGTGCCCAACTATGACTGGGAAGTAGAACATGAGAAACATCTGGAGAGGACGGTGGGATTTTTCATCACTGTGTTAGTGACAAACTGCCTCTTTTGAAGGTGTTTCATGAAAATAGACGGTGACAAAAGAGAGGTGGGGACAGAAGAGAGGGCAGAAAGAAAGGTTTTGGTTTTGCCTTGGCAGACCAGTTGTGTTCTGAACATTAATTTTAACTGCCCTTTTATTTGTCTCTGCAGTAAAATAAAATGTGGGTGGGCAAAATTCTTCCCCCCGTTGAGGAGACTGTATAGCCTCTTTAAGGTTTTTATGGGCCTTAATATTCTGTTCCCATTTACAGAGTGGCATTTTATCTTTCCTGCTGCACAGGCAGA
Source organism: Nothocercus julius (assembly GCA_013398735.1). Lineage (NCBI taxonomy): Eukaryota > Metazoa > Chordata > Aves > Tinamiformes > Tinamidae > Nothocercus > Nothocercus julius. The sequence continues at coordinate 2,777,309 of VZSV01000041.1, forward strand.
ATACATCCAGTCTCTAAATCTTCCTCCCTCACCTTTGAAAATTTATAGGGGCTTTCAGGCAGGCTTGTATGAATGCCATTGACCTCTGTGGCCTATGTTATTGACCAGAACACAGAGTCTTCTGCCCACATTATATATGCCTCCCTATGCCCCTGAAAGAGGAGGAAATGGCTCTTGGAATGACCAGGACCACAATAAAAGCTGGAGATAGCTTCCCCAGCCCTGCAATGTTGGGCTTTGCAAGAAGATAACAAGAGAGATCAATATGCTTGTTAAAGGGCACTTTGAACTCTTTGATTAAAAAGGCATTACTTTCTTCAGGATCAGCTCCAATAGCAACACCATTTGCAGCGATGGTTATTGCATGTTATAACAGTGGAGAGTATTCCTTAAAAATAACCCATATCACTTAACCATGGTACACAGCAGTGACATGCACACTACCAGAAAATAAAGCCCTTTAAAAGGTAAGATTTGCTGTGGATTTTTATCTAAAAAAAGTCTGAAATATATGAAGCCTTACACAAACTATCACCTCTTCAGGAACACCAGCTAAGTCGTATCTTGCTCGCTTCCTTCATCCCCTTCCCAAGAGTTCACCTGCAGCCACTGGTCTAGGCTGAGCAAAGATTTTACAGCCTAGTTCTCCAAGAAGGAGCTGATTTCAGCCATTATCAGCTTTCACTCATGAAATCAGTGCAACTGAGAATACTCAGTTAGCCATGAGTAGATTATACAAAGTATTTTTGGACAAAATGTCTTTTAAGCATTTATTTGCTGACATCACAGAAAGCTTGCTACACCAGGGCATGTTGACACCAAAGCAAAACAACAAAAATAAAATAAAATACAATAAAATACAATAAAGTAGAAAATTAAAATAGTCATGAAAAACATATTAGAGAAAAAAAGAGAACAAAGATTTGTACTGACACAGAAGAGAGTAAAGAATGCAGGCAAGAATCATCCAGAGTATAGATGCTGAATCACTATTATCATGACAATAGTTTTCAATCAATGTGAACTGTACTTTAATATCTGATTAACATGAACTATATATTTTTGCACCAATGGATATATATGTGCCTGCATTTATATGTCCATGTGTGCATATAATAAGGCCTATTTCTATTTTCATTTGAATCATAAATGACTTATATTTCTTTTTTTACAGCATCTTACAATTGGTCAGATGGCACATTTAATATCATTATAGATGTCTGTGTTTTAGTGCAGGAAAAAAATGTCTTGCTGTCTGGATAAACATAATTACACATCGAACGACAGCTAATACAAGAGAAACTGATTTAAAGTGGGAAAATCACCATTTTTACGAAATCTACTTTCAGTTATAAAATATCATCAATTTCAAGCTACTTTCAAAACCAAGTTGATAATAAAATGGCAGAGGTTTGAAGAAAACATGAATTTTTGTTCTTTCTGAAAATTTCAAAGTTGTAATCAGTATTATTAACTATACCAAGAGTAAAAGAAAAACTTATGTTTTTGGATGCAGTTGCACACAGTAAGATGTACAGTTGAAACTGCACCGTTAGGTTATTATATTATGTTAGTATGTTAGGTTCCCCTTGGTATTTCCACGTAAAGAATCTCAGGGTTTCGTGCTCATGGCTCTAATTACACCAACGGGTTGTTTGGCTGCCTGCAGCTTTATTCCTGCCCCTCTCCCTTTTGCCGAAAAAGCCCCTGCTCATTAGATGTTTTAACAGCTCTGTCTTTGCCGCCCACTTTGACTGCTTCATCATCCGTCTGCTGCGATAGCCCATTTTATATGTGTTTGCAATGACACTTATTCCTGCAGACATCTAAAGACACTTATCTGAGGGTGCTCCGGCAGACGGGTCCGGTGACCTTACAAAGCCTGGATGGTCACAACTGGAAGATAGTCACAAGGGCTCATAAAGTCACACGATCTTTTTGCTCTTCTTCTGGCAGTGATAAGGGAGACACCGGCTGGCTGAGGCTCCAAGTCCAGCAGAGCCCTAAGTGAATGGCGAGAGTGGCCCTTCTCTCCACCACAGCTGCTCTAATCAGCAGAACCGTTAACCTTTGCTCTTTTAGTCTAGCCAGTCTGCATACCTATGGCCAGGGCAGAGCTGCTTTATGAGGCTCTCCAAAGCCAGACAGCTGCAATCAGCGTGCCTGCCGCCCTGGCGCACGGGAGACGGCACAGCCGCCCTGTGCAGCGCGGGGCTCAGCAACCGCTGGCTTGGCCACGGTCGACCTTTCCCTTTTGTTGCTTGCCTTTTCCTTAGGGCCACAATTATGCTAAGACCGTCCAGAAACAATAATAACAGTGTGGGAATTCAGTACCTCTTCTTTTGTCTACTACAGCCAAACTTCTGTCAAGCTGTAGTGCTAAACAGTAGATGTGCTTCCTCATGGGGCGTATTCAGGAACTTGACTAACACATGGGCAGAGGTTTGCTCTTAGTTTGCAGTGGAGATCAAGGCTAATAAACACCTCTTGCACTAGGACAGACATAGAGCAAAAATCTACATACCCCCAAGCACTCAGTGGTGCTGAATTATCAGCAGTCACTTGCACTCCAGCAGTCAGTGCATGTGTGTGTAACACGCTGGCTTCAGTCTGCATGAAATCAGTGTTAACAAATCCATCGGTGTGAATCCTTAGCTTATGGCAGCCTTCCTTTGATGTCACCGACTCAGTCACTTGGAAAGCACAGCCAACCATCCAGAGACCCCCGGACGTGTTGTTTGTGTTTCACGAATGCAGAATCACATTTCAGGAGAACCTTCAGAAATGAAGACTGAGACATTTATTACACAAACACTTCCAGAGGAAGGCTGCGGGGAGAGGGGAGGACAGTTCTTAAGTGCTCATGGTAAAGTTTCTTTAAAGTCTTGTTCTGTTTTATCTTTTGCCAAGTGTTGAGTGAAATCTCCAATCTAAATTACCTTTTAAATAAGTCGGGATGTACATCTGTTTGGCGATAGACTTTTAGGCAGTGTAAGTGCTCCTTCCTCCCCCGCCCTACAATGTGCTGAGTCTTCTCTAAACACAGGGATAAGACACGGAGCAGGAAAGTCGCACAGTACATTTACGCTGATACTTGAGCTAGTTTTGACATTCCTTTTATGCAGAGCTTGAGAAATAAGTCTCTTAATGCTGTTCAACAGGAATCAATGAAAGAAAAGTATATGCCTTGCTTACACTGACATTATCCTTATACAGAGTGGCTGGGCTGGATCAAGATGATAGTGTGGTAGAAATCACTGTTCAACACAGATGTTTACTGAGTTATGCGTGCCGGTGATATCATTGTAAATATATTTAAATGCTGTTGTCAGTGGGATTTGTATAGGTAAATGAATGAGGGCCAGAGTTCTTACACCTTTCTGGTTTGAATCCCATGTGTGCTATATTATCATAATTTTCTTCTGCATCCACAGCTGGCAAAATAAATCTTTCCACTCCCAAGTCATCATTGATCACAAATATTACTAACACCAGCAGAAGCACCATATTCCCATATTCCTTAAAAAGCATGACCCTTGTGTTCGCTGCTTGTTCCCCTGCAGATTTGAACAAACAAGAGCTCACAACTCTTTGGCAGCATGGTGTCTTTAAAAGAACCTTATTTTAGTCAAGGCAATTCAATGAAAAAACAATGAGTCAATGATGCATAGAAAATGATATCACCTTTCCACTAGCATCTCTGTTTCTTTTAGTACTGCATCTGTCTGGGAAAGGAAGATGCTCTGCCTCCCACTCCTTTAGCCCTAGGTTTTTTTTTTCTTTTAATTACATTGACTTTTCTGTGAGATGAATGTTGGAAATTTATTATCCTCATTGTGAAATTGCTGGTGGTTTAAATTATGACCCTGGATATTGGACCTGTGATAATCCTGACCTTGCACATGATATTAAGGCAGTTTTATGTCTAGCTCATCTCTCCAATCTTCTTTTACGAAATAGGCTTTCTAGAAGCTGCCATGCTTCTTCTCTGATGCAGGGTTTTTATCTGCTCAGTTTAAAACTTTTTCCCTGTGTGTCTGTTTATGCCTCACCTGCTTGAAAGCCCACAACTGGAAAAATCAGACTTGCTCCTTGAAGCCTTAACACCTTACTTCAAACACAGCCCCTTATTAACCCTCTGAGCTCAAACATGTCCTTCCTGCACGAGATGTTGGTAAATACTGGTGAGCGTTTTGCATAATCCCATAGGAAATTGTTTGCTCAGGCTTCAGAGACAAATCAAATGTTCTCCAGCGTCAGATGTTTCACAAGGGGGAGTGAAGGGGAAAGATCTTGCTATTTGGATATTGTTATAGCAGCCTTTCATGAGGCCCCAGGTTTGCACATATGACTGACTGTAAGAGTGAGGTGCTTCCCTTGAGGTTGTCTGCAGGGTAGGGATGGCTTTTCCCAAAGCATCACTTCTGAAAGGTTTTATTAGATAGCACAGCACTTGTGCACCAATTACTAACCAGTTAAGCAAGTTCCTGCACAAGTAAATTGAGCAAGGCATCTCTCCTGAGTTATGCCTCCAAGGAAATGACTTCTTGTCCCTCAGAATCTGGTGTTACAGTCTCCACCCTCATAGGACTTCTGTTCTATTCTTCTGTTCTCCCGCCTCAAAAAGGGTACAATACTGCTAAGGAAGGTACAGAAAAAGGCAGAAAGGGTGATGCTATGTATGGCAGCTGCCACACAGCTATTTGCTAGGCGGCTTTGCTCAATAGATGGAAATAAAATGAGATGTGAAAGAAATCTAAATCATCATCAGTGACTGGAGAAAAAGCTTGTTTTATGTCTCCTCCAATAATGACCCTGTGGGGTCCCTCCCCTCAGGAGAGGGACCATCAAATATTGGAAATGGGAAATAAAAGCTTCAAAGAAAGCAAAGCACAATCAAATTCCTTGCCTCAGAACACTATGAATATTAGAAGCTTTTTCATGGGGAAAAAAAAATACAAGATGCTGTTAAATGCTAGCCTATTCCATCAAGCTCAGAGATCTATAAACCCTAAGTCTGTGGAGTTTGTGAACAGTCTGGAGAAGTACCACTACATACTCACTTTGTAATACTATTCCTGAGACATCTACCATTGGTTACACTTGGAAACAGAATTACAAAACCAGATAGACCTTTGATTTGTTGTGATGTGGCCATTCTAATTTCTTTATGGTCCCCATATGTTGCTAGAACATCTGGTCAGTTGGATGTGTTAGCTGCATTTTAGAAAGCCAGGGGGAATCTGGTTAATATATAGCTTCTGTATACTGCAGCTACCAGGCTGTACTCACATACATGCACAGTGCCTCTGGTGCAGTGCATTGCACAGCATCACATCTCTTGCTACCACAGCAGAGGTGCACATGGTTTCCCATCATTACAGATTTCTCCAACCAGAGAATAAAGAATGAACTATTATTAGCTGAACTCAGTGACAAATAACAAAATTTCAGAAATCTATCACCAGCCCAATTTATCACATGATGTTCTGTAGTATCACATGATGTTCAGTTACATTTCCTGTGAATAGATTAATACAAAAAAAAAAAAAAAATCAAAACTTGCTCCATCAGCTTCTATGTAGGAAAATGATATACAGGAAGCTTGCCATTAAATATGAGCCCTATTATTCTCCGGGCACAAATGTAAGCTCCCTTACTATTAACAGGAATTATTTGTGCTGCCATTGGGGAGAATAAATCCCTAAGGCTGGTGGGATGAGAGTCTGGAGAGATCAAAGGAGCTGTCCCTGAGCCTGGACTTTCCTGGTCCTCCCCACAGGGTGGTGGTAAAACACTGCAGATATTCACTGCAGCCTGTTATCTCTGAGGCACAGGCATCTCTAGAAAGGAGAAAACTGCTTCAGTCTTTTAAATTTTGAAGAACCAGTGCTTTTTTCCAGTCTATAGTAACCCTGTTTGCTTGCTTATTTCCCTGGTGATCAAAGGTCTTGGCTATCTACAACAGCTGTTGGCTTCGCATGCACTGAAACTCCAATGGTGAACAGTTTCTAGGCATACCCACCCTCTTGTGGCTTCTTCCAGTACAATGAAATTAAATGGGAAAACAATAGGCAGTGCCAAAGGGCTTTCCACTTGGCGCTGCCTTCCTCCCCATATGCTGTCCCGAGGTATCCAGGACACAGTTAGGCACCCCGCTCACATGAGGAAATGGTCACACGGAGAGCTAAGCACGCTGCCCTCATGCTCTCAAAGGAGATGGACACATCTGGGCTGCAGGAATAGTGCCACATCTGGAAAAAAATGGTTGGCAAGCAATAGCCTGTCACCCATCTTTATATCTAAAGGATTAAGGGGAGAAGTTTAACAAGGAAGAGGACTCTGAATAAATATATTGTGCAGATATACGGTTAAACAAATTACAGTACAGCTATGAAAGAAAAAAAGAAAAAACGTATGCAAACAGCAGATTCCCCAAAGTCTGAGGTGTTTAGAAGCTGAATTATCTAGACTTAGCTTGGGCTGTACAACAGTGATTTAACCTGTCATTCGTTGACACAGTGGAAACTTCTCATAAAATTGAACTAAAATCTTGTGCTTTAAAGATTTGTAAAACATATTTTACTTACTCCGGTCTGACCCAGTTCCTAAATTCTCACTCTCCTGGGTTTTTCAGGTCTCTGTGAAGACCAGCTTCTGCACCCTGCCAGAAAATGGTTCAGTGGAAGCTGGAGCACCACACTTGCAGTAATGCACTCACCCTTGTGTAAAACATCCAGTTCAAGAAAATACTTTGCCAATAAAACTGCCTCTCTGAAAGTAAATGTAGGTTAAACACAGTGTAAGTGTCAGGTCAGTGTTTATGCTATTGTTATCCTTTGTTACACAACACAAAGTATTTTTACTAAAGGTTTTGGAAAGTGCTATGTGGATTTCATGTCTGAAATTTGCAGCTTTAGTTTTAGACTTTCACAAGTCACCAGTTTATTCTCTCCCGAGATGCAGGGCAACTGAATCCTGCTGGCATTCAAGTTTTTCTTAGTCTTGCTTGTTTTCAGGTTTGCAGTTGATATGTGACAAATAAACCCTTCTAAATGACCACAATTACGTATTAGTTGAGGCCAGATGACAGATTTGTTGTTATTCAAGGTTAACTCAATTAAATTAACTAAGGTGCATGATTTCTTGTGGATATTCAGCTCCATCATTGCCTTAAGCGATTTCAAGATCAGAGTTGAGCTCTGCAGCAGTTAAGTATCAGGGGATTTCAAGAAGCACAGAAAATATTACCCGTGAGCTGGTCCCAAAGCTAAAGATTAAACTTGCACAGAAGGTGGTGGTTCTGGATCAAGATCATGTTCAGGTTGTTATTTATACTCCTTAGGAAAAAACAGCTTGTCCTATTGTGGTAATTGACACTTCCAGATCAATAGTACAGGCTGAATCATTGCTGTCTGAAAGCAGTACGGGGCCTTTGCTGACTGAAAGGACGAGGCCATGTCCTTGTTACACCTCAGGAAGTGCAATCCCATCTGGCGCTGTTTAGCTGAAGCTTTGTAGGAAATAAACTGCCTTCTGGCTTCTGAAGTTTGTCCTTTCTAAACCAGGCTCAGAAAGGGCAGAGGAAGACTGTCCAGATTTTTTTGGGTTTGTGCCTTGCTGGATAAAGAGATTTCATTCTCTCCTTTGCTGATGAATAACTTGGGTATATCCTGCACTTCAGACTGAAACAGAGATGCGTGGGGACAGTTAGGATGAAATGTATGTAACTATGAGTGAACAGGCATGGATCTAGTTCTCTCAAACTGAAAGAAGCAGTGAAATAGGAGGCATCAAACTGAGGCATCACTTAGCAAATTTCTTCATACGTCTCATGAATAAAACTCATGGCCACAGGATGATTTTCTAATGCAATTAAGAGCAGACTTAACAAGCTAATGGAAGAGAAACCTACTGAGGACTCAAATGGGAAGAAAAGTACCTCTGATTAAGTCCTTGAGCAGCACACTGTTGGTGCTGGGGAAACGCAGCCGTGAGCTTGCCCTCCTACCTTTGGTTGCTCTCTCAGACAGCTGCCAGGTTGAATGAACCTTTGATCTGTCATGTCATGGTTGCTGTTTTGCTCCTGTGTGTTATGAGAGAACTTGCTCTGGGACCCCTGCAAGCAGTCTTCTCCATTGGCTTAAATGCTCTGGCCAATTCTATTCTAACATTACTGTTTTCAGTGAACAACTTTTCTTGTGTTGATTGCTGTGGGAGAGAGACAAGAACGTTTTGTAAGCTTTCAGAGGCTTGAAAGAGTAGTGCAAGGATGAGGTAAAACACAACAATGCTTCATCAGGCAAAACTAAGATGCTGGAAAAGATATAGGAGATGGAGTCTCTGTAGCATTCATAATAGTTTAAAAGCATAGATGCCGTGTGTACCACCTGCAATCATGTCTTTGAAGTATTACTTATTAACCATGATCATTAAAAAATAATTGTAAAATTTAAGGCATTACTTTACCTACTGATGGGAGAGAACACAGGCTTCTGAGTTCAATTGCTTGTTGCTGCAGAATGATTTGCTTGCCAGTGCTCTTTTAATGGCAAATTTGGAAGAAGCATAGGCTGTTAATCATCACTCTTTCACCTGTAAATATGAAAACTGAAAGAGACCTTGGGGTAGAAAACACTAAAAAAAGTTCTATATTTTTTCCCCACCTTAGGATTTTGAAAGCCCTTTGTATGTTTTGTTTTACTACCTTAAAAGCATGCACAGCAGTCATGTTGCATGACTGTGCGACGGAGAGCATCCCCTGGAGACAGACTGCGCTTTGTTCCACCTCATGCAGAGTTGGCTGCCTTACAGAGATGCCATGTATGCTTTCACTGTTAGTAGCAGAGGTTTCATGAGAGCTGAGCAGGTCTGATGATATTTGTTAGACTGCATTGACATATGAGTTCATTCTGCCCTGAATATGTGGCTCTTTAACTAATAGATGTGAGTCAGAACCTCAGCATATGCTATCATGGCTCTGCTAGAAGCCAGTGCCCCACAGTCCCATTTGCAGTAACATACTTCATCTACTGATGACATGTACTGATGCAGTTCCTCCTGCAGTTCCGCACGGCTGTGTAAGCAAGTAGAGAGCTTCCTTTTCTCCTGTCCAAGCACTCAGGCGTGCGCTGCAGAAAGGCCAACACAGATCCTGCCAATATGTTAGGGTTGTTTTCTCACATGTGAGGTGCACATCAGAACATCAGTCTTATCTTCATTATCTTTTGCACCCTGCAGCTTGCATTTTGTTGGTGCTGCTAGAGATTTTCTCAGAAGGACATTGCTCTCCTACATCTGCAGGATGGAGGGAAAAACTTATCTCGAGGAGGCAAAAAATAACGTAGGTGGTTTGGAATATACCAATATGACCATATGCAGCAGTATAGGCATCTCAACTGGAGAAATATCTGTCTGGAAGCAGCCCCTTGTGATAATCCTCAGACTGTGCAGACAAGCTACAGAACCTGAGTAAATCACTTAGCCACTCCCTCCAAATAAAACTGGACATCAGAGTTTCAGTCTTGATTCACCTCTACGCACACCGGGTAAAAACAGGAATTATGGCCAGTGACATCACTTATTGATTAATTAGTTAACTTTTTATCAAGACCTAAGACCATTGGAAATGCTCCCCTCAGAAAACTGCCTCAGGGTAGGTGGGCTCCGGACTGCTGTACTCATCAGCTCCCAGTATTCACTGGTGTACTGAAGTGCTGAAACATCCCCCACTGCCTGCGCTGTGAGAGTGCAGGACGCCACTTGAATGTAAAAGCAAGCAGCTAAACAGACAGCTATGGCATAAAGCTGTTATTCCTCCCATTGCTTTCTGCTTATTCCCAGAGGAATTCTAAACCCAACTCCATTTTAGCTAAGTGTTCAATTATTAAACGCACTATGTATCTGGACATTAACGAACAGCAAAAAAATGCTTGCAAAATAAGACTTATGCTTATACATACATAAACAGGATAGTTCTTCAGTTGCTGAAAAAGGAAAGAAGTACTTTTTTTTTTTTAAGGTGGAAGACAGATATATTGTTATTTTAAAAATAAAAGTTTCCTCATCTCATAATGATCCAGTTCTGAGTATGGGAAGAATCATTAGAGGGATGGAGTGCGCCATGAGAGTCAGTTTCCCTTTCATAAGCTTTCTCCCTAAGAGGCTTTTCTAAAATGTGATGTTAAATCATGCAGTGCATGGATATGCTGATCACTCTGGTGTCCCTCACACTGGTGGCACATCGGCGCTGCAGGTCCAGGGTGTGACTGCTGTTCATATCATTCATCTCCCTTGGAAAGTAGTATAGCTGCAGCAGCACAGATCTCAGAGCAAGATGCATTGCAGAGGTGGCCCAGAGCTGAAGCTTGTGGTTCCGTAACAGAGCTTTTCCAAACAACTCCAAAACAACTAGTAACTGCACATTTGTATAAATCTCAGAAACATCTTTGAGCCCTGGAACTTAGGGTATGAGCGATCTTTGGTTATTCTGGGCTAAAAGATGGGGAAAACAGACCAAAACTGTGCCACGAACTTTGTTAACAATGCAAATGGCATCACAGAGCAGCCACATAAAACAGCCCAGCACACCCATAGGAGAACTGCAGGAAATACTGGTGCTTTCTAACAGCAAGTAAGCTGAGCAAAGAGTATAAATCTTAGAAGTGAGCTGCCTTGAAAACCTTCAGAACACCTCATGGCTGTCTATCCAAACGGCGATCTCTTAGTTAAAAGCTGGCAAAACCAGCAATAAAATGGGGAGTAAGTTCTTAAGAATCACATGCATTTCACCAAGCTGCTGGCAGTGCTGTTCTGAAACTGGGTGAGCACTGGTGGCAGTCCAAATCCAGCTGGGCCATCAGGGCCAGCTGGGCCAGCTGGGCCCATTAACCTGCAGTAACTTCTACACCACTCCCAGAAATGGCGTGTCAAGCCAGTGCTGAACTATGCATATGAGAGCTGCATATGCCTGAATTATACAACACTTCTTGAATCCAATCTGTGCAATCAGGGAGGAGGAGGAGGAGGAGGAGGAGGAGTTATATAAGGTCTCCTCCTGACAGAGAGAGAAGTTGTTCTTAAGCACAGTTCACACAAGGACAGGTTCCTTACAAGAGTGCACTGAAGGGCTTCCCTGCGGAAAGCCACATAAAAAGAGTTTTCTCTACAGTTCTTAAAACCAGCTAAAGGGCCAAATCCTAGATCCCATGTTCTGCTTGAGCAGGACAGCTTTTAGGCAGAGTCTCAACAGACATAGTGAAGCCTTCATTAGAGTTGCAGTCTGCTGGAGGCTGTGCAGTCATTGCAGAGAAGGGAGCATAAAAATAAAGGTGCACAGTGAGAGATTCCATCTCCACACAAGTCCCTCTGGTGCTCAAGAGTGGCGGGCCACCACCCCTATGTCAAACAACTATCAAGAGAACTGTTTTTGTTCTGCTGCCTGCAGAACATCCTGCTTTCACCATTATTGAAGTTCCCACTATCTGTGGGAACTTGATTGTATGACTGAGTGCTGACTTGCTTTAGGAAATCAATCTCTGCTGCCCTTGCAGACCATCGATCCCCAGCCATTAATCAGAACCTGCTGATTCAGCAAATGTGGATTGTTACCCAGTATTGCCAAAATTTATAACTGGAAAGAACCAGCTTTCTTATTACACACTTCTATCTTAGAACAAAAAGAGCCAACACCACAAATACGACAATAGAAAAAAATCTCAGTATGAATCAGCGAGCCCTATTTCAAAAACAGTGGA
>VZSV01000041.1:2797365-2826415 GCA_013398735.1 Nothocercus julius
CAGGCTGCCCAGAGAGGCTGTGGAGTCTCCTTCTCTGGAGATCTTCCCAACCCGCTTGGACGCAGTCCTGAGCCACCTGCTCTAGGTGACCCTGCGTGTGCAGGGGGTTGGACTAGATGATCTCTAGAGGTCCCTGCCAACCTTAATGATTCTATGATTCTATGATTCTATGATAAGAAGAAAGTTTTATGACCTCAGAGAGTACCTCACATATGGTGCAATAAACCAAATACAGACTCTCTGCTAAAGAAAAAAAAAAAGTTTTTCAGATTGAGTATATGCAACTAGACTTTCATTTTTACAGTTGTGTGTACTCAGCACCCAGCTGTTCTCAGGCTTTTGTTTGGTAGTCTTTTGGTTCATGCAATTATATGGGATTTTCTATGTTCTTCTTGTAGTCATGCTGCAGAACTCGCTTGCATCTACTTTTACATAAGAACTTCACTGATGCTGAAGCACTGCATGCATAACCCAGCCTGCCTCTGAACATCTCTGAAACTGTCAAAATGTCTCATAGCCATCATTATCTAGTGGCCATTTTGCATAAATTGCAAGACAAACATGCAACAGCCATAAGTACTTGTAAGAATGCTTACTTTTAAGCCCCTTCATCACCGAATAGCAGCCACAGGTTGGATATTTGAGATGCAGTTGTTTCATTTATGTCCTACATACATGATCCAGACTATAAATCTGTACTTTAATTAATTCTTAAGTATTAGGTGGTTCTAGATGGATGGTTAAAGTAATCTCTACATGTGTTTTACTATTATCCTGAGCCTGAACTACACAAGTCTGGGCAATCAGCAGGAATCTCCAATCAGCTGTCACACACTAATTAGAAGCTCTCAATGTGTAATGTGAAATAAATATAAATCACCTGTGCAAGTTCTGTCTCTGAAAGGCATTTCAAAGTGTGCGAGTCAGCCGTTATTCTATCTGGAAATTATTGATGTTTATGGAATATCTTTTGAACTTCTTACATGCCCATGTCACCTCTAAGATGTCTATCCATTTAGTTACACCTGGTTTTGGTGGGTCATAGCTGTTAGGGGCTTCCAGTCACCTCCAAGGTAACCAGAAAGACCAATAGTTGCCGGCATCTACTCAATGCAATAGAATTTGAGGCATTGCATAGGGCCAATGTGGAGACACAAACAGACCACATGAACCAGGCCCATGTACATAACCATTATTTTTTCATGTAATGTCACATGGTATACTCAAAAGATACTTAACATGTCTGTATTTTTGAATTAATCAGACCTATTGTATTTTTCTTTTCTCCTCAGAGCATCTCCTCAGAGCATCATTTATTTGCCATCCGATGATATCAGTGTCAGAAATTAAGGAAATATTAAAAGTTATAAAAATCAAAGTTATTTTTTCAGTCGAAAGGAACTGAGAGTAATACTTGCTCATCACTTCCAATAAACCTATGCAAAGGGTGTGTTGCCGAGGGACGGAAAGTCCCCTACAGCCAGCTCACTCCAGGGATGATCTCAGGTTAACATCATTTGGTCTGTTTACCTTAATATTATGTAAGTAACTTCAGAGATGACCGTGTTTTTTTTTTGCAAGAGTTTTGCAAGAACACTTTTTGCAAGAACCCTTTTGTAAGAACCTCTGGAACCCTTTTGCAAGAGTTCCACAGAGGAAGACTACAAGTTTCAACAGAACAACACTTTTATACTTGGTAAGATCTACAGAATTTAGTACCAGGAGTCAGTTATGATAAAGCACCATTATCATATTTTATTGTATGTAAATCCTGAAGCAGTTACTTAGGACAGCAAAACCTTGAAGGGGCTGGATGGGGAGAACATCTGTGTGGAAAGTCAGAGGCCAAACCAGAAAGATCTGGTTCCAGATCCTAACTTCCTCCATTTTTTAAAATGTTCAGTCCACCCTTATTCTTTGAGGCACTTTTGAAAAGCAATTTGAAGGCATTTCTGTCACGGCACGAAAACACTTTGTAACTTTCAGCAGCTGTGCAGTCTTATTTAAAAATTAAAACCACACGGAAATGCCCATCTCCCTCATTCCCTAATTCTCTTCCAGAAAATACCAAGAATAAAGGGCGTTTTAATGAAAGACCTCCTCATTTTTGCAATTACTCCTCCTCTGGTCCCGCGGTCCCACGCCAGCAGCAGCAAAGGGCTCCGCGCACCGCTGCGCGCCTGCGGGTGCGCGGGCAGGGAATCAGGGCGGGAACCCGGGCGGGAGGCAGAATAGGAGGCAGGGCAGGAGGAGGGATCGCTGCTGCGCCCCTCCCCGCGGAGTAAACCGGGCTGCCGGCGGCGGCCGCGCCTGCGGGAGCCGCGCCTGGAGCCAGGTGGGTGCGCAGCCCCCGCGGCTTCTGCGCGGCCGGGGAGGGGAGGAAAGTTGCTGCGGAGCGAACTTGGGCTGAGTTTCGGGGAGGCTGCGGGCGCCTCTGCGGCGGCGCTGCGCGGGGAGACGGGGTCGGCGCTGCGCGGGGCTGAGCGGCGCTGCGCGGGGTGCGCGCAGAGGGAAGGGGCCGCGCGGCGCTGCGCGAGGTGAGGGAATGGGGCTGCCCGCGGGGGCATCGCGCCTTCCTGACCCACACCGGCGTGGGGTGATGGGCCCCCGCGGTCCCAGGTGCGCCCGCCGCGGAGGCGATGGAGATGTCCCCTTATCCGCAGTGCTTAGTGCTTTTATGGCAGTCCGGTGAATCCAAGGTGGGGAATAACATATCTCTGCTGTGGTGCTGGATCCCTGCAGATGGAGGGTGTCTCAGTGGCATTTTAGCATGGGAGCTGTTGGTAGCAGGAGGAAAAACTGGGCATGACTTAGTAACTTTTATACAAATAGCTGCGGGCAGTGGTTATTGTTCTGTGTTTGAGAATTTAGAGTTAGTGTTTTTCTTGTAGGTTGGTAGTCTTCTGTATTCAGTCGTTAGTACAAATGCCTGTAAAAGTAGTAAACAGTAATCATGTTGTTTAGAAGTTATTTTACATTTTGTATCACGTAAAATGCACCTTGCTATGCATGCATATACACTAATTTGTACATTACTTATATTTTTCAGTATATAAAACACCTACTATAACACATCTCTTTTTTTTGTTATAAAAGTGGTGTTGGCACAACATTGTCACTCTGGCGTGCAAGAATTTTTCTTCCCATAGTTTGTCCTCTTATAGTCTTACTTGTTTCAGGATTAACTCTTGTGTAAATTTAGTGTATTTTCCTAATGGTATGTAGGATTGGCACTTTGAAAATGTGCTTATCACATAAATACTCTTTGCAACTTCTTCATTGATAGCTGAATGTGTTAACATAAATCCAAACAGAAGCCGAATCGAGTGAAAATTTTGTCTTAGATAGTTTTAGGTCTGAGCAGAAGCAAATTGCAATTCTTTCTGTTAACTTGAGTAGATTTTTGTAGAAGAAATAAGGAAGCTGTGGATGTGAGAGGTACTAATTTTACCTGCAATTCAATGATTGTTGCTCTGTGCACACATATCATTTCTGTTAATATTGTCTCAGTTGTATAAAGGTCTGACAAGATGCTTGTTAGTAATTCAATTGCTTTTTCATACGTTACTACCTTTACGTTTAGGTATTGGGCATTACATGATCATGGTGAGAAGCAATTACTGCAGTTAAGAATCTTCAGTGTATCTATTAAAATAGAAGTTTATTCATGTTTGCAAAACATTTGGGGATAGTTTACCTTCCACTAGGATTATTTGTCAGAACCTGAGACCTAATGCTGAGCAGTGGCTTCTGAAAGATGTAAAATGATTTGAATATTGATAGATTTTTGTCCATAGAATTACTGTTGAAACAAATGCATTGTTACTGTGTCTGATAGGTTGTGGTAGGGTATTATGTTACAGTCAGCAATATTCTACTTTAAATTCTAAATTTAACCCAGTTAAGTACTTCTTTATATGCTTCTAATCATGTGCTGTTTCACTAATATTAATAACACCTGTTTGTCCTTTAAGCGTGAATGAAGAGAAAAATTTCTATGACGAGAACAATTTCTATGAAGAATAAAACTACTTAATTCTGGAAAACCTCCCAAAGCACCCTTAGCATCGGAGCTGGAGAAAAA
The DNA here is from genome assembly GCA_013398735.1 of Nothocercus julius. Taxonomy (NCBI): domain Eukaryota; kingdom Metazoa; phylum Chordata; class Aves; order Tinamiformes; family Tinamidae; genus Nothocercus; species Nothocercus julius. Next base: position 2,801,450 of record VZSV01000041.1, read on the forward strand.
TATGAAGGAACAGTCCATCTGACTCTCTCTGCCTCTCACACAGAATAAAAAATGGCTCTTTATAAAAAGACTGTTGCAAGTGTCTTAGAGGAACCCCTTTTTGCTTGCAGACGGAACCAGAATGTTAGGAAAAAACTGAGACTGGTACGAATAATAGGGCTTCTCGTGAGTATAGTGGCCATTAGTACTTTCTCTCTTTCAATTAGTGCCTTTTTCAAGACTGAGCCACGTAGCACAGAGCTGGCCAGCAGCCTCGATAGCCCACGGCTAACACATGGGCACCAAAGAACTCTCTTGGATTTCACAGAACTGAGTGGAGGCAGCACCCCAGACACACTTGTCCCTATGAATTACAAAGCTGAGGAAGGCAACACAACAGAAGATCATGCCAAGGGAGAGTACCCAGAGGACCTTTTCTCCCTGGAGGAAAGAAGAAGGGGAGCGGTCATCCTCCATGTCATTGGGATGATCTACATGTTCATAGCCTTAGCCATAGTCTGCGATGAGTTCTTCGTTCCCTCCTTGACTGTCATCACTGAAAAACTGGCCATATCTGATGATGTGGCTGGGGCAACCTTCATGGCTGCTGGTGGCTCGGCCCCTGAGCTCTTCACTTCTTTGATTGGAGTCTTTATATCCCACAGTAATGTCGGCATTGGGACAATAGTGGGGTCTGCCGTGTTCAATATCCTGTTTGTTATTGGAATGTGTGCTTTATTTTCTAGAGAGATCCTGAACCTCACCTGGTGGCCGCTCTTTCGAGATGTGTCCTTTTACATCATTGACTTGATCTTGCTAATCATCTTCTTTCTGGATAACTTAATCATGTGGTGGGAAAGCTTAGCACTCCTGACAGCGTATTTTTGCTATGTGACTTTCATGAAGTTCAATGTGCAAGTAGAAGAATGGGTGAAAAGATTTTTGAACAGGAACAAGGTTGAGAAGGTAACAGCAGCAGACTCTGAAGGAAAGGTTGGTCAATTTTTAATGAGATTTGTGTTTTAGTGCTCTTGCAAATTCTGAGCTCCTCTTTATCATGAGGGCCCTGATACAGTACAATAAGCCATATAGCATGTTTGATGCTTTGCTGAAAGCTTTTTTTTGTTTGTTTAATCAGTCAAACAGAACTGGAAAAAAAAGCATGAGACAGCTTTCTAGGAAATCAATAGCTTTTAACTCCAGAACAATACCAATCACAAGAACACCAAGCAAAACAATGCACACAAAAACACCCAAGCCTTCATTTGTTCAGCATTTTGCCACATCAGTAAGGCCGGATATAAAATTACTTTCTTTCTGAGCTTTTGGATTATGCAATAACTATGAGGCATCTTTTTTTTTTTTCTCGACAAAACTCAACTTTTTAATGCCTTTTACTTTCTCGAACAAAAGTAAAAGCACTTAGAAAACTATATAATCTTTTATGCGTTTCACCTTTTGATTTTGATTATACAATACTTATTTCTTGTTATAACTAATAACAATTGCATGAGAATATATGTCTGGAGAAGCAGTGACAATAATGGAAAATACTGGAGAAGCAGTGACAATAATGGAAAATACTGGTACCCTCAATTTAAGTGTGATTGTCTTTCTTGCAGAGTACCTTGCATTGCAGCAATTTTTTTTGGTCTTCATACCTGGTCATGAGTAGGGAAGTGAATTATGCATAAAAGTGTTTAGTGGGTCTTAGTCAGTTATAACTCTCTCTCCTAAACAGATCACTTTTTAGAGAAGTATATATTTAAAATAATTTTGAGATTGAACCCATAAATACATATGGATGTAGGCAGTGTGTTAACTGAATGTTTAATCCTGAAATTGAAGTGTCTGGTTTTATATGACAATCAGCTTATTCATGAGGTAAGGTTATATTATTCAGTGAATAACTATTCAGTGTTGTGTTTATTTCTGTAACACTTATCAGAGGATCAGGAGGGAAAGCATGTATTGGTCTAAATCTATAGACATGCAAACTGAGGGGAAGAGAGACTGAATACCTGTAGCTATATACAAAGGTTGCATTCCTGTGGTTGACAGAAAACTGATGGTTCTGCCCATAGGCAGAACTTCTAAGAGAGAGATACTCATATTTTCATATTTTGTCACTGGTACCACAAAAGGTCCATTAAAATAAAAACTGAAAATCCTACTGCTTTTTTTTTTTTTTTTTTTAACTTTTTAGCCAAGTTTAACACTTCTTTTTGTTTCCATTCTTTTTCAAAAATTCTCATCTTTGTCTTTCTCAACATGCACATACTACATTTTAAAAGCAAACAAAAAGAATAAACACCAACAAAGTATTACCTTAACTATAGAAGGAGTCTTTTTTTTTTTTTCCACTTGCATTAATTTTTCTGTTTCTTGCTAATACATTATTTCACAGTGCATTTTCAGTTTGCATTAAGTGCATAATACAGGAAGAGGCAGAATCTGAGACCACCATAATCAATTAATCCTCTATCAGTTAATCGTCTATCAATTATTTTCAGCTAGATCAACAGAAAAATAAGAAATTTACAGGCGACATTTCACATGGACAATATTTAGAATACTCTGGATAGCTTTAATTTTAAATATTTGTATTTTGGAGAGCTCATCCATCTATTGTTCGATACATTTTTTTCCTATTCTTAGTGTCATATTACTTTTTGAAAAATTATCTACATTTTATAAAAAGAAAGAAATGCCACTGCTCTACCCAAGTCCTGCAGCGCATGTTTCATGAATATCTTTTCAGGAGCTAACATAAAATTAATTTTGTAAGAATGATAAACTCACGGAGAGGTAAAGGAGGATGAAAGAGATCCTCTAATTTAGTTAAAATTTAGCAAAGTGATGTTTGCTACGTTTTAGTGAAAAACAACCTCTGAAGTACATACGCTTATACTTTCTCTAATAATCCTTGCTGTCAATACAGAAGTTTGAATAATCTATATCATTTTGAAATGATTATTCACTATGAATTCCTTTGCCATTCCTTGCCATGTTTAACAGCATGAACTCATTTTCTAAGAGCAAGGATGCCATAAATGATTTTTTGAGAGAATCACACTGAAGCTCTGTATTCATTTACCATTTGTCTAATACTGGATATTTTATTTTTATTGCTTTTTAAATAAAAAAGCTATGACAGGCATTCCGAGGCTTGACAGAAGTGGATGTTCACCTTATAAGTTTCATCCTAAAGCAAGAATAAAATACTTTTGTAGTCTGGGATTTGCTGCCTGGTAGTGAAGAGAGTGCACGTGGATGCTTAATCCCTAATCAGTGGGAATTTGAAGTACTGCAGAAGTGATAGGCATGACTTTTGGCAGCAGATGATACTTCATTTCTTCAACACTTGTAAACCTAGATTGCTTCCAGCCACCAAGAGTGTGCTATAATGTCAAAATACAAATGTGTATGCGTATTATATCAGATGAAAACTTTGCAATTATTTGAGTGGCAAAATGTGTATTTCTTTCCATTAAGGCAGAAAATGCCTAAGTAACTTTCTGGAATCTGTAGTTTAGAGTGATTTCAAAGAACTTTATTACAAGAATGCCTAGAAGATTCTGTTTTTTCTTTTTGCCAGCACTTTGTCTACACATGCACTAACTCTGCTGTTACTAAACTGGCAAGTGATCTGCTGGAAAACCTGCCTGTGGTATTTATCTTTAAGACTCTCTGTTGTAATCTGAAAGCAGCTCAACAAAGTTGAGAAGTCTAAATAAGGCATCATAAAGCTGGAGGGTTGAAGGGTTAGGTGGCTTAGCAACCATGCATCAAAGAGTGAAAAATCTAATCCGATCAAAAAGCTTTGAGATATTAAAATGTGTTTTATGTTAATTTCGGTACTTTGATTATCACCGTTCTCCAATAAAGGTTGCAAGACGTATTACATTCTTCAGAATGGTAGTATCTCCTATATAAAAAAAGTCTTATATATTGAATGATTTGTCTGCTTAATTATCATTTGAATACCTAATCTGTAGGTATTTATCAATTTGCCAGAATAAATATGTGTCTCTAGGTCTCTTTTAGATTCCTTTCATTGATCTGCAGATTCAAGAAGTAAAGTGAAGGTTTTTTGTGCTATAAATCCACGAATACTCAAACTTAAGACAACTTCTTCGGATTTTATTTTCTTTAGTGTGTAAGCTGTCTGTACATATGTGTGCAAATCCAGATAGAGTACTTGGTACAAATTTCAGTCTGTTCCTGCTTTTCCTGCACAAGTTTTCAGCAAAAACTGTTCGAATTCTTAAAGAGTGTAGGTTGTTAAATTTGGCAATCTAACTTTGGTAGCACTTTGATGAACCTGATGAGAACGGAGTACAAACTGCATGTATCTGGAGACAATGTGGACCTGCTGTACCGTGGCAAGGTACAGCAGGTCATGTTGGCAAGGTCATGTTGTAATTGTGGATGATGTTGGTCATATGGCAGGCAGCTGCTGAACTCCAGAGATGACCATGAGCAAGGATGGAAAAAGGAAGGATGAAAGGATAAGGCCTTGTGAAAAGGCAAGAAGAAAATGCAAAAGGAGAAATGCAGCAGCTGGAGGAACCAATGGGGCAATCTGGCCATGTAGGGCAGCATAAACAGACTAAGATTGGTGCCAAGAAGTGATGTTGAGCCCAGTTAACTGACTTGAGTTGGTCCTACAATGGCCAAAGTCAGTACCTCCAGAAGTCCTTTTCAACCCAAATTACTCTGTGGCAGGACTTTCGGAGTTTATATAGTCCGCCTTCTCAAGAACTGGGAAACTTGTGGAATGAAAAGCAAGAAGACTCGCCTTTGATGGTAATTCCGCACACTCCTCAGTTGAGTGAAGGCTTTTAAAAAGCAAAGATTGAAACTAAGGGGAGTGGAGAATAAAATGGAAATAGCTAAGGAAGAAAGGTTGTTAATTAAAGGATTACTTTGACCTTCGCAAAGATTTCAGTCTCCCCTTGGTGGTTTCTACTCATAAGGCACTTTGAATAATATGATAGGTCATGAGAGAGCATCATGAGAAAAACTGCATTTCATTTTTTAAGTACTTTATTCTTTAGTGCATCATGCAGATTATTGTGGAAAGACTTGAATCTGATCACTTTGTAAATAACTTGAAACAGTTCTGTTTGACAACTAAGAGAACAGAATGTGGGTGGGTTAGGAATATTGTGCAATGACATCTGTTTCAATGAAAGTACCATTTTAGATAAATAGTTGATATACATACAAGCTATTTTTCAAAGGCAACTATCTATAAATGTAGAAAAAAATGGACTATTTTTTACCAAGAAAACATAGTTCCACATTATTTTATTGCCAGTTTTCTTGTCTTAGCAAACCCTAGTAGTGTCTTTGTGATACATTAAGACCTGTACCAGTCTAAAGTGTTGCCACATTGTAGTTAATTACTGTAGTTAAGCAGTAGCTAATACTGTAATTAAGCAGTATTTGCATTTTAAAGGAAGGAGAGTTAACTAGTTTACTATATTATGTTACTATAGGTAATTCTCTGCTTTCAGATCTTTTAGCAAAGCGCTGAAGAGGAGAAAGGACACACACACAAAGTCCAAGCTAATATATATTTGTTTAAAGAAAAAAGACAAGTTCTTTGCATGCATACAGAAAGTTTGAGGTTTTTTGTAATTGTTTTGACCAGCTGAACTATTTTTTTCAAAGTTTTTCAATGTTGGATCAATAGAGTTGTAACTCTATTGATGTAGCCTTTCTTCTCTTGAAAGATTTTCTACAACCTTGATTTTCTACAAATGTCTGTTTTTTTCTCTACAGAAATTTTTCTGTAGATTTTTCTACAATGAAGGATTTTCTACAATGTTGTTTTGTAGTTCATAGCAGCATCAAGGTTTTATTCTACAGATGTTATGTGGTTGGCTGCCTTGGACAACAGAGTTGTGTGAATATAGAGCTGTAAAGACCTGGGACCTTGCATGCCAACGCAGGAAAGAGAGCTGCATTACTTTTTGTACATTTGGAGCATTTGCATCATTGTGGTTCTTGCACCAAGTTTTATTTAGTTTAAAAAACAGTTTTTCTGTTGTTATTTGCTTTTGTTATCTTGGAACCTTTTAAGGTACTTCTGTAACAACTTAATGTTACTCCAGTAGCCATAACAGACCATAATGTAGGATGCTACTCAATTTATGTTTAGCATATAGCATTTTTGATACAATTTGGGATATATACCTGAAGATTGATACTTCATGTACCTGACTTACCTGAAGATTGATACTTCATATAGCAACCATTAGTACAGTTAATACTGTATATAGCAAACATTAGTACAGATTAATATTCCAAGTTTGGTTTATCATCATTTTGTAACTTACTGAGAACAAAGCAGGAATTAATAGTTTTCAGCACCAGAGATCCCAGGTGTATGTGCCTGGGTATGGAGCAGAAAGTGACAGCATGGAAACACAGCACAGATGAAATGCTCTCAAACCGTGGTCCTCCCCAAAGCAAAGATTGATTAGACAATCTTTGCTAATTATGCTGCAGAAAGGAAGACTGAAGTTCTGCACCCTTAATTAACAGCAAAGGGACAAATATCCATCAATGTGTTTTGGGGGGGAGGGGTGGAGGAGGTTGTTTTTGTTTTTCTAAAGAATATGTAGCTAAAAGGAGGTCAATTAATACTTCTTACTTGCATACATAATGGCAGCTATGTTGGCAACTGTTATTCAGCATGATGTATTATGTCATTTTGCATACAAGAAGACAGAAAAACTCCATGATTAAAACATTGTGCTGTACAAAATAGCAAGAACAGTTTGTCCAGAGTCTCAATTCTGGAAAATTTATAAAACTCTTTCAATTATCTTGGTCTTGGTTGCTTTGGTGTAGATCTACATGATGATGCAGGATTTACAGAGGATGGAATTTCAGTCCCAAAGTCAGAATTCCTAAACTCAAAATGTCTGCCTGCCTACAGATAGCTTAAACCCTGAAGGAGCTTTGATGTTTAGCAGGAAAGTTCAGCTTTTGCTCCCACATATGGTCAGAAATGACAGACTTCAGGTAGATCAGTATGGTATCTCTTGTCCACCCACCAACTAGTGGCATTTTAATGCTACTTGGGTGAGTTTTCCAAGCTTTGCTCCCTAAGATTTAACAAAATCCAGAGGCTTCCTCAACCTCATCTTCTTGTGAAACTATTATACAAGGAGCAGGGTGTGATTTAAGTGAGTAGCAGAGGGGATCTCGTACACAGAAATGAAGGTATTGGGACAGGTCATAGGTGACTTCCCTGCTTTTCTGGACATGTTTTGAAAGACACTATTGATCCTTCCCACTTCTTTTAAAGGGAGGGTGCAAGTAGATGTGGGTAGGGAGAGGTGCCCCAGGGCAGTGTTTGTCGCAGCACTGAGGGCACTGCAGGGCGGAGGTTTAGAACACTGCTGACTTTAGGGTGGCCTTGGCCACCGCTAGGCTGCCTGCACTGCACCATGAAGGCCAGATGCCAAAATACTGGGTTTTATGAAGTGCTTCTGTCCCTTTAATAATCTGTGCTTTTGCTGTCTTTTATTAGCTGTACATAGCATTCCACTGACAAATGAAGCATTTTGCTTTTGTATCTGTGGAATAAAATTATATATATGTATACATATATATAAAGTGAACAGTATAATATGGAAGAGAGCATTGTAACAGTAGAAAAAGCATAATGACCTGAGGTTTGTTTAGCAGTGACATGTATTTTCTTGTTTGTCTGATGTTCATTGAAAGCAGGATTTTTTTCTTTTTAACTGTAGGAATGGGGATTCTTTTGTATGGAAAGTTTTTTTTAAGACTAAACCTGAAGTGGACAGTTTGGGTTACTGTTCTCTGTCACTTTCAGGTTGAACTTGTGAATTTCTTGTGAAGATGGTATAGCAATCCTTAGGTACTGACAGACTAATGTATAAACACAGGTTGTGATTTGTTGTTAATGCAGATCAGTAGAGTGCCAGTAGTTCAAAATTAAAATAGCTTCTCATGCTGCTTTCAAAAAAATTCAGAATCTGATTTTACAAGGACATACAGAGCCAAAGCAAATCTGAACATTTATAGCTTAAAAGGGTCAGTGTGAGATGAGTGAGTAATAAAAGCCTTTTATATATGAGGTACATTATAAATAGGAGGGTGTATTATTGATGGATAAAGAAACAATGATATCTGTAATATTTAAACAACTGATCAACTGTAGATTAAGGCACCTCTTTTCCATTTAGCAACCCTTGTAGCTATTTCTAAGTGAAACTTCAGTGTAAACAGTAGAACTTACTTTCTCCATAGTCATCTACTGTATTTTGCATATTGTGCATTAGTGCAGTGCTACTCATTCTGTAGAGCTAGTCGTGCTTCCTTAACTGAGGTAAACCTTATTTCTATGTGTTTGAGTCAGGTCTTTCTTAAATATTGCTCTTTATTGTTAACTTAACATCCAAATCTATTAATCTTTGCGGCAGTTAAGTGTGCTATTGGCACAGATGAAAGATTCAAATTCTTTATTGGAGCTGTCAACCTCTCAGAGCCTACAGTGGAAAGGTATGGCAAAAGCTGATAATGTTAATGAATTTTAAAGCACAGTTGCTATGCATCATAAGATGAGATGAAGCTGGTCCTCACAAAAGGGTGCCTGTCTTTGTGGTTTCAATCAGAAACCCTTCATTAAGTATATCTCTTTAAATTTCCAGCTTCCTTTTTCAGGACAGACTAAACACCTAACTATAAAAGGATGCAAGTTTCAAAGCTCTGATAGTTTGATCTGTTTGTCATAAATCCCTGTTAGAAAATGCTCTCAACTCCATATTTTTCGATTTTAACACAGCCACAAATGACTTAAATTATTATTAGCTTTGTTATCAAAGAACTGAGGTCAAAATCAGGCACCCACCACACTAGGTGCTTAAACATCGGAATGAAATCACCATTCCTGCTCTCTGTGATTCATAATGGAAGAAGATAAATGTCACACAAAGTTCCTGGGAAGTGATTCAGTGTGTATAATTTTATGTATATTGATACATGCTTATCCTTCTACATAGCATATTGTCTGCTTTTTGCCAATCATCCAAGCTGTCATTGAGTTGCTGATTATTTATTCTACACTAGTATTCAGTGAACAATTTAAGAAAATCATTTATTTCTCTACATGCTCCTAGGAAGTATCAGTATCTAATACAAGGCAGCATCTTTTGTGCAGCAGGACATAAATCAAGTTTTTAGGGATAACACTATATTTTCATTTTTGTGAAAATAGATGAAAAGAGTGGTTTGGGTTTTGCATGTTGAATTCTTGTAGTTGTATTGTTATGGGCAGGTCACAATATCCCAGACAAATTGAAAACCCGAAGTCAGAACACCCTTAGGAGGTACAGCTCCCAAACCAATTCCATTTGACAGGAGAAGGATGGTAGTGTATTACCACATATTGCATTATTTTGCAGGCAATCTCTGTTGCTTTGGGGAAGTACATTTGTGTGGCTAAAGCTGTATATTGGCTTTCATGTGTTCCTCTCCAAAAATAGAAAATGAAAAAAACAAAACTTTTGAAAAATAGCCGTTGCCTCATTGGCAGTAGAGTTAAACCGTATGTCTGGAAAGGGCAGTGAGAGTTTTCAATTGCGACTGTGTTTGTTTCTGCAGCAGGTGGGGGGTTCAGAGCTGTCATTGCTTCCAAAGCAGTTTTATTTGTCTAGGTAACCCCTTGCTGCCTGAATCTACTGTGGATCACATACAGATAGTTTACTGTCCCTCTAGGAGACAACATGATCAGAGTAGTTAAAAAGTAATTACTTCTCAGTTACTTTATTTTGCGATATTCCTTTTCCACTACCTTTTTCTCATATAAAGATTTGTTAGTTTACAAAATTGCCATAAATATCAATGATCTTGGATGACTTTTTTAAATTGAGATGTGCAACAATGGACTTAAAGGCATGTGTGCAATAGTATTAACAGCCCTATGAAATGCTTGAGGGAAAAAATATATTGGTAGAAAACTATTTTTTGTTGGAGAAAGAATGATGATAACGGGGAATTTGTGCTGCTGTGTCCCTGACAAATTAATCAGAAATTTTGCCTAGGAATTAATCCTGCTTTATCACCTCTTAACTGCTTACTACTGTGAGTCTTGTCCAAAGTAAATGGTATTACCCGTGACATTCATTGCATAACCAGGTAGTGTTAACTTTTCACCCTCTCACATTGCTATTAAAACCGCTCTGGCGGATGTAGCGCTCTAAGCAAGACATGTCCGCTGTCAGGGCCCGTGTCTGCTGACCTTGAGGGCGTGATTGAAGTTCTAGGGGCTTTTCCCTGAGGGAAACCCTGAGAGAGAGCTGAAGTTTGTGAGATTTTTAAGCATACTTTATTTGGGGCTTAAACAAATGTTAATTTTGTGGTTTAATTAATGGTGTGAGCCTTTATCAAATTGTCAAATTGCAAGTCAAATCCCTTCTAAGTTCTGCCAGAATAGTTCTGTCATAAACGGCAAGTTATCATTTCGTTAAAGCTCACTACAAATTTATGGAAATCTGGAAAATGCTGTGTCCATGGGCAAGGAGAAAAAAAGCTAGAAATAATTCATATCATCAAGTTACTCATTTCTAAAGCAATCATCTAAAATAGCTTGAAATTATCGTGTTGTCTAATAGCTAATTTACCTGTCTATGTACCTTATTGTTATTTAAATAACCCTCTTTTTCTTCTTAATATTTATTATATCCATTTGTTATATGTGTCTTTATTTAGAATGTTCCTAGGTGATGGTCTAGATGATACCTGTTTGAATAGCATTTAATGCATTGACTATTTCATCTTGGCTGGTTGTCTAAATGCTACAGTGATAATTTTAAAAGTAGTCTGCAGGGTGTTGAACACCTTGGAAAATGGTTGAACTCTCCAATTTATTGTGATTTTTCTGATGCATATGCACCCGTGGAACAGGCACAGCATGGCTGGTTTCTCTCTAAGTCACAGACACAAAACCTAAATTTCCTCTCACTTGAACGAATAGTACAGGATTCCTGTGGAATTTGGTCACAGAATAATCATGGAGTAAATTTCAGAGGATTTTTGCTTTGGTTTTTAGTGCTCAAATTCTCAGATAAAATGGTTATTTGCTTTCTTTCCAAATACTACTGTGTGCTTTATGATGAAGTGATTTTATAAAATTTTACTTGTTGCATTGTCAGAGTGACCTGAGACTATTTACTATTTTCGTATGTGTGTGGGCACATCCATACACCCACTCCTATCTGAAAAGGCCATTGAAGAGGCCTGTGCAATACATTGCAGATCCATAGGATAGTAATGTTCGCTCTTCCTTATTTCACCCTTACTTTTACTAGTAATCCATTTCTGTGAGACTTTCTCAAACAGTTACCATTTTGGAGCAGCATATTTCTCCCTTTTTTTTTTTTTTTTCCCCTAAGTGTTCTTATGCCTAAATAGAGGAATATTTCTGTGTTTTCTCCTCAAATTTTGGGCTGCGTCTAAAGGACAAATCACTTTGACTTGAGACAGAGAATGTGATGTACTGAGTTTCTGACATGTTATACCTTAATACATCATATTACTAATTCCTGCTATCTTATGTCTCTATAGGGATAAAAATTCACATCACTGGAGAGGAATACTCTCTGTTTTCTTTCCAGTGAGAAAATCTGGATTACTGCAAAGGAATTGCCCAGGCACTGTTCTTCACTGTGTGACATTTTAGGCAGAGAAAAGGCCACTTTTTTTTGTGCGGGGGAGAGGCCAACAGCTGGAATTAGAGACACGAGGGCTTGTAGACAGGTAGGCAAGCAACTTCAGTGAGTGGGAGTCAATTTGAAATATTTCTTTCTTCACTTAGAGTATTTACCCATGAAGTATAAATCTCTTCAAGGCATGCAGGAGGAGCACAAAAGAAGACAGACATATTCAGTAATTATTTTCAAATATATCACTAACTTCAGCAAGCATTCTCATTCTCTTAAATAATTTTTTGAGTTATTTGGAGAGCGTTCTTTGTTTCTTGCTTACAAGCAATTCCTTAAAGATGCTGGTTTTGCAACGTATATATTTAGCCTCTAGAAACCATTCCAATTCTTATTTCATATTAAAGGCCACAGGGAATAAATGTTGATTCATAACCTTGTGCAGAGACACGTATAAAAAAATACAGATTCCCATCTTAAAGTAGCACTAATAAGCTCAGTAACAGGCATGGACTGAATTGCAAACTCATGCTTTAGTTTTGGATTTAGGGATCTAGATGTGGTTCTCTCTTTCATTTAATCTTCTTAGGAACTCGTGGCTCTCAGCCTGGCAAAACGATTTACAGCGAGCTGTAGGAAGCTTTATTTCTGTTTGCTTGATTGGATTACTGTCTGCAAAAAAAACAACAGCCAGCAAAATGGTGTTGATGCAAGGCAGGAGCTGTGGTGTCCGACAGAAGTGAGGTAGACAGGGCAGAGATGAGGCTTGGTGAAGACTAGCAAACCAACTTGGAACTGCATGGGATGCTCTTGTTAAGTGACTTGCAATTTTTGAAGCATCAGTCAGCTTGGTAGCATCCATTTTTGCAAAAGATTTGAATCTTAATAGATTTCTTATTTAAGAATTCTTCCCATTACAAACATCATTTCTTTTTTCAAAAATAGGAGGAGGGAAACTTTGGGGCAAGAAAAAGTGAATTGCACCTAGGTAAACCTGTAGCTGTTTGTAATTACAAGATTTTTATAATTACAAGGTGTGTGTGTGTGTGTGTGTGTGTGTGTGTGTGTGTGTGAAGGAAAGGGGATTAAATTGTTATGTGCTGAATACAAAGTAAGTCTGATGAAGGCAAAGTTAAGGCCAAAAGACAGGACATAGAGAGTTATGATCTTGCTTCTTCCCTGATCCCCCTGTGCCATTTTATAACTCCAAGCAACTGAACTGCTTTCCTCTGATATTAAATCACCTCTAACAAACAAACAAAGCAATTACTTCTGGGCTGAGAGCAAGCAAGACAGGCTTTATCAGCTTTTTGTGCCCTTGGACTCAAGCTGGAAAAGGGCACGCAGTGCCTTGCGGCCTATTCAATTCTGTCATGTGGGTAGCTTTTTGGATTATTGATGGATGTCAAAGTAATTATTACATTGTTGGTGGGCCCATAGCTGACCAATCTCTAACTGCTCACTAAAGCTCAGGAACTATTTTTTTCACCTTAATTTCCTATGTCTGTTTTGAAGGGGGGAGGGAGAAAAAGGAAAAAAGAAAGAGAAACCTCTCTCTCAAAAAACAAACAAACCAAAAAACCCACCAGCAACAACACTGCCTAGTTTTAAGCCACAGAGTTACTGACAGTCAGGAATGTCATTTTGGCAGATGAAGATATGTTTTCTGAAAAAGAATCTGTAAAGGGGATCTTGTTATTTCCTGTTATTTTATCTTTAAATTAATGCATACTAGCATTTCATAAAACTGAATGTTCACGGTCTTTTTCTTATATATGTAGATATGATGATGCTTTAAGTTATACACTTGTTTCTGGAATAACAACATGTAAAATAACATTCTAGTTTTGAGCATGGTTTAAATTTAGTTGATCCTTTCCTGGATGGGCTTCTTATAGATTCTTTCTGACTATGCAATAGATACAAAATGCAAAACAAAAAAATCAGCTTGAGTCCTGTCTGTGAGTATTATTTTGCATCCTATATACTCTGAATAGATTACCATTTATATTTACTATGAAAACATATAGATTTGAGACTGTTAGGTAAAGATCTGTGTTTCTACTTACAGGAATGAAAAATAAACGTCAAATGAAACCTGGTATCTATTCTTACAAGTGTATAGATTCTTCAATTTTTGATATCAATTTTCAATCCACATTATTAGAGAAAGGTTAATGTTTCTTCTATGTGTTCATTTGAATAGACAGTGGCATACAAGAGTTCTGATTTCTACCAGTACATGGAAATGAGCACCAGGCCCTGTGTGCTAATACCTCTCCATGTATGGCCATCAGAGTTGTTCTTTGATGGCCCTTGTGTAGTAGAAACATTCCTTCTCACTGTATCCTTTAAGACTTGATCTTGAGAAATCACTGCCCCCTTCCATCATTTGGGGGGTGTAGGGAAGGAGCGAGTTACTATGTCTGCCTCTAGTGAGAAGGATGCTATGGGTAGCTTGGGCTAATTGCTTTCCAAAATATAGGAATGTCTACTGCCCTATGTGAATGATGGATTCCCGTGCAGGCCCCTTTCTGTGGATTATGGGTTAGAAGAGGACTTTGCTCTATCAATAGGCTGATCTGGATGTGGAGAAATGAAGTAAAAAGATAGACTAGCTGCTTTTCAGTTGTAACTGATCCACAGCCAGGATTACCAATAGGAAGTTCAAGATATCTGGCAGCTGCAGGATCTAACTCATTTGCCCAGATCCATCCTGCTTGTATATCTTAAAGTGTAGTCTCACGAGACCATTTCTGTGACCAGTGTGGAATTTGTGCATTTTTAAAGGATGATTTGTATCCTGATTATGAAGATCAATTAGCTACTGGCCTGAATTAAGGCAAATTTAATCTGGGCTGTCACCTATAGCAGTTGGTTAAAGGCTGAAGAGCCAGCTTCTGTGCTTTCCTTGCCATAACCTGTATAGGTCTTATAGAATCATCTTTCTTAACACCTGATATTGCATCAGTTTGTGATGAGCATGGAAGCCTGATGTTGATTTGCACAGGGTCACCTTTGAGACTCGGTAAAAAAAAAACTACCGGCTTTCTTTGCCACTAAATTAAAATGCTTAGTTGTTAAACAAGTCCATGAACTTTTTATCTGTTTGTTTGAAATTGGTTTGACTCCACATTTGGTCCCAAATTGTTGCAGGTTGCTATTAACTATAAGCTATTAAGAGCCTTGCTGTTATATTTAGAAAAGTCTGACACACTGCAGCCATAGAGACTGTTAATATATATGATTCACAGAAGACTTGTCTGGGTCATATTTTGAAAAGATGAGGTATAATTTTTAATTTAGAGAATTACAATATTGGCTGGTTCAAGTGTTTGATGCTTTTCATTGGTCTTAATGCAGATGTCTGGGAATGTACAATGAATGAATTAAATTTTACACAGCTCTTAAAATAACAAGGAAACTCATGTTAGCAGGACTCTGCCACTGCAGGCTATGAAGGAAAAACAAACAGTTAATTATGAAAATTCAGATTACATTGTTCTTTCTCCATCTGACTTTCATTGCTTTTGGAAGTCTGTTCTCCGCAATTAATTGCTAATTGTTGTTTTCAGATACTTTGTATCATTTTAGTGATACATACATAGTGAGGGAGCCTGCCATGAAGAAGTGTTTGTGTACACAGTCTCTTAGCAAAAGGAAACCAGATCGCAGTTGTGGCTCATTCAGAATGGTTACTGGAGTTTGAGGAACTTGTTTTATTCACTCTTATCTCGGACTCCTTCAGATCTGTGAAATGGTGCATCTTTTCCACCGTACACTGGTGGAAAAAAAAAAAAGTCTTTAGGTGTAGCATCAATTAAGATCATCAGTGTTAATGTCCATGTGTAGCAACAAAACAGCATTTCACATCTTGTGTCAGTACAAGATAAAAGAGTAAGGTGTAAGGACAGGAAATAAGTAATGGGTAAAATTCCCACTGTTAAATCCAGAAGTCGATGCCATGCCTCATTCTCATGTATGTACTATTTTGCATTAACCACTGATTTTCATACTGTGCAGAACATTGAAGAACAGTTCATTTGTTATGAAAACCTGAAAGTTAAAAGTCTGCCCTTTGTGAGGCACCCATGTGAGACATGAGTATGGTCATCCTGAGGGTCACAGAAGGGGAGCAGTAAAGGCCAGCTTCCGCTGGAGCTACCTGCCCACTTCTAGGACCATCACTGATTGCAATCTGGTCACTAGGCCTCTGACCACAGAGGGGGAATAAGGAAAACCAGCAGCTTGGGGCAAGGAACCGTGACTTTCCCATTTTCCTAATATCTCAGCATTCCTGTTCTGATGTGTTTGCTGTGGCAGCAGCTATCAGTAGTCTAGATTGTAGTCCCTGTTTCCCAAAGCACTGGCCAAGATACCCTTTCTGCCAGCCCGTGAAAGACCTCAAAGCAAATCATGTCCTGATGCCAAGCACTGGTGAGGAGTGTCTCCTCCAGCCAGGCATCACGCATTGCAGAGAGTGGAACCGGCGCATGGGCTGGCTTTCTGCTTTGCACCATTGCTGCCTCTGATGGGCTGCAGTTATGTTAGAAGAACTGCTGACTTATCCTGTCATTCTTTGCAGAAAAGGTGTTGATAATTTTAGAGTTGTTTGAGGCTGAACAGTGTGAAAAGCAAGACTTTTAAACTTGAGAATGTCCTGTACCTTCATGACTTTTCATATCAGAAGGGACCTATATTGCCCTATATTAATGTCCTAACAAGGAGGCTTGTACTGAAAATTCTAGGCCTGAATTTTCTAGGCTTGAGAGGAACCGTGAGCAACAGTCCTAGCATAAGAAGCTTACCTAGGTGCATGAAGCTACAAGGCATGAATATGAAACTCAGTGTTCAGTAGAACCACCCATTTATGTGTTTTCATTTACACTGGCATTTTAAGTTATTTAAGTAAAAAATAAATAAAAGTGTGGTATTAAGTAGCCTATAGACAAATTAGTCTTGCTGAATTAAAAATGTCTTGAGCTTACTCAGATAAATCCTGTACATTTACAGACGTAGTTTTTGAGGTGGCTGGATTTAGTCCATAATTTATACACCTTTGCCTGAACAGTTAGAATTGTTCAGCTTTTAAAAAACAGAGAAAGCAGTAGATGCTACTAGTTTATTTAACTATATGTATTGTGGGAATTTTCTAAAACATTTCCTGGTTGCAAATGACAGATATATCTATGTTTATGCATTCTAATTTTGGTAAAATACAAGACCATTCTCTGTGACAAATACTGCTTTTCCCCTGTACTCCAAAATATAGTACCAACACAGACAAAGTCATATGTCCAGAGAGTGAATTTATTCCTTGCTAAATGTGTAATAAAATAAATGTGTAAAGCATAAATTTCAGATATGTGCGGTAATTGCAGGCAACTGCTGGCAGCTGTGTTTCCATGGGCCTATGGCAACATTTCTGCTGGTGTTGTTTTAGTTTATTTTGGGTATTGCATATCCATGGAGCATAGTGTAATTTAGGAGGAAAAAAAAAGTATGCAATAGTAAAAATTTAGGTTGCTTTATCAGCAGAAGCAGGCATGTTTCTGATGTTTTCTCAGGATTTTCTTTAATAATGTTGTTAGCATCTCCACTGTTGCATGTATGTAGATAATATACTTGCCATAATATGTAAGCTTATTGTGAACTTAAACTTATTTAAGCTTGTAAATGCAATTAAAAGGCATTAGCAAGTCTGAATTACTATTTTAAATTACTATTCTAACAATTTATCAGACTAATCATGTGACACCTATGAGACACCTATCCAGAGTTAGTAGCCATAGAAATCAGAAATAGCTTAATATTTTTAAATGTATGTAACCAGTTGTCTAAGTTGGTGAACTTCTGTCCAGTTAGTCACTTGTAAGCACAGATGGTGGAACAGACTTTGTTCCTCTCCTCTCAGACAGACTAGGGGACTTGAGAATTATATTTCTGATTTGGTTGTAAATGGAACAGCTGAGGAGTATGAAGACAGAAATTCATATATCAGCTTTCATTCGCATATTCGTATTAATACACAGTGATTTGAAGATAAATGTGTAGATGTATTTTAATTGGGTCCAAGATTTAACTTTGGTATGCTGGATCTTTCTCAGTATAACTGAGAAAAATATATATTTGCAGTATGCCTCAGGCATTGCCTCTGTGAAATGACAGCAGAGGGTTTCCACTTACTGAAGAGAAGAAATCAGCACAGCCAAATGTGTGTGTGTTCCTGCTGTGATGTGTTCCCATTGCAGAAGCATGCTAGCACTTGAGAGCCATAAATAACACAAGAGTCCCCTACCTTTTCTTATATGTGCATATTTAAATATGTAAAGAGTGTCTGCTTCTCAGAGGACAGCTCCTCGAGAAGAATTTGTTACAGTTGGGGAGATTAAAACAAAGATGTCCTAAATAGATGCAATGCTACATGGGTAACAGGACTGCCAGTTCTTCCCTGATTAAGAAGTTTGCTGTGTATTAGCAGACGGGAATCGGGAGACAATGTGTAACAGTGCCATCTGGTGACCTTCTTTCAGAACAGGGAGTAAAAATACATGATTCAACACAAGCATTTAATTTAAAAACATAAAGTGCTTTTAAGCCTTGCAGTTAATGTCCAAGATCCAAACTTCCTCTGAGTTTAGGGATATTGAGATAGAATATTGTTTCAGCCTGTTCGTGATAAGAACTGTGGGTGTGCTGTTACATCTCTGGGTGCTGCATTCTCTAAAGGTTCTGTCTTTGGGAACTGCCTAGGATGATCTTTCCCTGTAGACTTGTACCACTTCCCAGTTCAGGTAAGACCTGCAGTGCCCAGATCATTCTGGGATGAAATTCCAGTCTCCCTCTTCATCCAGATGCAGTGTCTGCAGCAGTGGGATGTCACATGTGTCAGGTGCAGAGTTGATGGCTCACTCACTTCGGATGGAGCTGCTGTCATTGTGGCATGAGGTTCCAAGGTGCAGTGCTAGCCTGGTGCTCCATCACCTGCCCGTGCCTGAGCTGGTGGGGATTGTGTTCCTGCTCAGCTACTGTCTTGCGTAGGACAATAAAATATAAATATGTCTTCCTAGCTCTGTAGGGAGAAGAGTTTGAAGGTCTCTGTGGCCAATCTGGGTATACATGTGGAAGGTCAGAGGCATAATAATTGTTTCAACCACTGCTGAGATGATCAAAGATCTTAAGCATTAGAGTGTGTTGCTGGCTTTTGCTCAGCTTGTCAACCAGGACCCCCAGATCCCTCTCTGCAGAGCTGCCAAGTGCAGGGCTTGCCACCTGCCTTTGCTGATCTTTGGAGACCCTCTCTGCCCATCTCTCTGAGAAATGTCTATTTAAATGCACAAATATGCCATATTCTCTTCTTGACAAGAACAGAGCTTATTCTGCAGGCAGCAGTTCAAATGTATCTCTGTAAGAAGCAGAGCCAGTCCTACAGAGAAAGGCAGACAGACTGTGTCTTTTCAAATATCTTCTACTCACAAATATCTTGTGTCTTTCTCTGTTTGAACTCCAACCATTTCCATTTCATGTATCCCAGTGATGCTTTCCTTTAAAATATGGTGCTCATTTATATACAAATCTTATGGCTCACCTCCCATCTTGCACCAGGGTGGTCTTAGATGATGAATACTAGTAAGACTATAAATTAACTTAGTTTCAAAGTATCATTTTTGGAAACAGTATTGATCCACCACTCAAACCAATCAGATGTTATCTTTGACATCTAGATAGTAAAAGGATATTTTTTCCTATGGACCAGTTCAGGAATTCAGCCTCTTTTCTGAGGCTGCAAAATATTGGCATGCTAGATTGTTACTGGAGACTGAATCTGATCATTAATATTCTCTGAGCTATCTGAGATCACCATTAATTTTATATAGATGTAGGGCCTGGTTAAATAACTTTTTTTTTTCCCATTTATCAAATGAAAATAATAAAATTACACTAAGCCATGTATACAGTCCCGAATCAAGCTAGCTTGTTATGTACCTGCAAAAATTCTTCTTAGTAATTTCTCAGAATATGATTTTTAGGTGTCTTTTCCATAAGAATAGGTAATGTGCATTTGCTTGCTCTGTATTATGTCTTAAGGGTGCACTTGTCCACGATGAATTTTTAGATTTTGCAAGTGAAGTTCACTTTAATGTATTTCACCTTGAATAACTGTCCATAAAGAGAAACTTATTCTGTACAGCATTAGCTGTGAGGTGTTTACATGTAGAGTTGCTTTATCATTGGTCTTCAGGAGTCCCAGGTAGCTATTTAGGATACCTTAGTGAAAAAAAAAAACATGAAAAAAAAACGAGCATATAGAAAGGAAGTAAAAAAGCCCATTTACTGATGTCCTTGAAGAGCCCGATGTAAGGGAAAGGAGAGCAAATTCTCCTGATGCGGGTAGAGTTACGGCCACTGAGGAATGCGACATTTCTGTTATGGCCTCAGAACAGAAGTGGTGGAAAACTTGAGATGCAGCACTCCGACCAGTGGAGCAGGTCCTTCAGACCAGCTTGGCAGCTGTGTCCAGAGCAGCCCCACCACCTGATGGGTGGGCTCTGGCTGGAGGAGCTTGCAGAAGCAGCCAGCAAGGTGTCCCTGTGGAGGAGTCCTCTAGACAGTGGGTGTACATTATAGAAAAAGTTAGCTCTCTTTGGTTTGAGTTGGTGCGTAAGTTTGGTATGAAATACCCCTATATTTATAATGATACAATGGTAGCTGGGATATGAGTTGGGACTTTTACGTGCCACTAGGTATAATCCATTTTGTACTTTCAGACATGTACATATAAATATACAAGTAGGCAATCTAATGTTAATATTTTTGAAATTTTCCATCAAAATGAACTGTTCAATTGCTTTAAATTATTGCCAGTAATACTAATTTTTCATGATGAAAGTCAAATACCTACTCTGTGACAACCTCAGTAATATTATTGCAGATTATCTGAATGGATCTTTTCATCAGAGGAGTGACATCTCAGCAAGAACTAGGACATTCGAGCAATTCTCAGTGATTAAACTGAAACAATCCATCAGTTAACAGCTCTAGCAGCAGTTGGTTTTTTTTTTCAGTTACTGGACTTTGTTTGATTTAATGCCTAAACATGGAAAACTTTCAGAAGGAGACAAATGGCTGAGCAGTTTTCTTTAGATACATGTGGTATGGTCAATTGAGGTTAGGTGTATGATGCTGAAACCCATCTTTTTTAGCTCCTCCTTGTTCACTAGTCCAGCAAGACTCTTTACATACAGCAAGCTCAAGAAGTCTTCAATAAAGTACGTGAGGTTACTAATATGGGATTGAACTCTGACAGGAAGCCCTTGGCTAGTCTTTATCCTGCAACTGTGATGACTGGGTAGGACCCGGCCTTCTCCCTAAGCATGGCTGAAAAGCCTTAGAGCAGACTGAATTTCAGTTATTTTAAGAAGCTGGTATGTGCCTTCAATATCCAACTCACAGATTGGCAAGCATTTCCATTCCTCAGTAGAAATCTAGGGAAGCTCACAAGAAGTAGAAGTACATAAAACAACTGAATTGTAAAAATTGTAAATGAGAGACTGCCAAATCGCATCGTAAATAATGCAAAGAGGAGGGAGAGGGAGTAGAAAAATTAGCTGGCAGGCAGTATAGCCACACTCGCTTCTATTTACTGTGTACTGATGATAGAACACAATGTCCTAAATCTGTATAAAAATAGGAACTATGAATTAAAGAAGGGAAGAGTTAAGCAATATGAGCTGCTGCCATCAAGCAAAAAAGGGTTAATTGCAGCTTTTAATGCATTGCATAGAAATAGGAAGAAGGAGGCAGCGGGTCCTGTGGACTTAACTGAAGTGGATATATACATCAGTCTACGTATTTCAGAGTTTTTTTTTTCTGCTCTTTGCTTTATACCCAGGTACTAAACATAGACGTATTTATAATAAATCCTCTTAAGATACACCAACGCTTGCATTTGCTCAGGAGTCACAGCACGCTCTCTTGCCACTAAGACTTGGTGCGAAGGGCAGTGGAAGCTCTGGTGATCCACATCTGTTGCTTATAGTGGGCAACGCCATGGCTTTACTTACGTGCAGCAGCTGCTGTGGCATTGCAGTAACCTCTGCGTTCAGGAATCATAGGCCAATTTCTGAAGCAGTTGTCTCAGTCAAGTGTGGTTGGATTTGTATTGTTCTTGTGAGGAGGTTTTTCTGTGTAGGAGTCTTCACTGAATAACAATGAATCAGGAAAGTTGCATGAATCTTGGTGACACTCGGTAGAAGATTTGAGTTGTTATTCAACAGCAACAGCAGGCACTTGCCTGTTCCCCCATGTGCTGTCTTAATGTGGCTTGTGAAGCAAGGACACTTTGGGACAAGATAGACTTGCTGTACGATGAGGCCAGTCCCTTCTGCTGCTTATCCAGCCAAAGCAGATTGCTTCATGCTGACAGAAGAGGGAGAGTCATGCACGTGCTTGCCCATAAGCACTGTGCGCCTGAGGATGCTTTGGCATTTCATCTTTGTGTCTCACTGTAAAACACGTGTAAAGGATTTTAGCAGTGGTGAGCTGGGACTAAATAATACAAAAATATTTGAGGAAAATGCATTCTTGGGGAAGACCTAAAATGTTGCTGTGTTTATTCTTTTATGAAGGTATTGAGAGTATCTTTGAAGAACATTCTTACAAATCCAACTGATTATTTGATAGTCTTCTGAGTAGAGGATAACATTTCTTTCTTTGCCTCATGGGCAGAAAGTGGTCCTTAATCCTGTATACAGGGAGATGATAAGAAAACAGAAATTCAAAGCAATAGCAGAAAACCTTCCATTTGTGACCATATCAGTCCCTCCTAGACTTTAATCTTCTTAGGTTCTTATAGGAGGCTGTTAAAACTTGTATATGATAGCTGGCACACAGAATGAAAAGAAATACAATAGCAAAGCTGATTTTGTTTTTAAAGGTCTATAGGGCATCCTCCTCTCTTGGTACCTCAAAACAGTTTTCTACAGGGAGTATATCTGAACCCTGAAATCCAGAGTGAATAAACGAGCAAGGCATGGAGCCCATGCATTTTCTCAGAGTAACATTTTGCAGTACCCAAGGCAATAAATGAAGCAGGCCTTCTTTCACATATTATCAAAATAAAAGATTTCTCAGGGTGCCAGTTTATTCTAGGGAGCCAGGAGTGATAGGGACTGACCTGGAGGCAAAGGGTTTGGAGGAACAAGACCGGATAAGGCAGCTGTAAACTCCAATCTCAAGCGAGCAATGCTGCAAATTGCTGTGGAAACGACCCGTATAAATTATATTCTCTACGTCCTCTGGAACAAGGAAGAAATGAATGAAACTTGATTCTGATTCAGAGATACTTTTCTGAGCTTTTAGCAAGGGGGATGTGGTTCCCCCTCAAGTGCCTTTGCTCTTAGCTCAGTCTGGGGAATTGGACAAGCCCCAGATGTTCCTCCACATCCTCACACTTAACATCATTATTCCGTGCAGAAATGTGTGAGATAACAGTGAAGAACAGGTAATTTTAAGTAAGCTAGCCGCCCATTTCAATACTTCCTCTGTCACATTAAAAGCTTAGAAAGCTTAGTAATTACTTTAAGTGAGTGTCTGCATGAGAGCTAGAATTTTAGATCTGAATTGTTTTATTAACCAGCAGGTATCCATATACCTCCAGGATTCCTGCTGGTTAGTAAAATCGCTCTATGCTCTGGAAGAAAGAGGAAATCACATTTCGCAGAATGTTCAATTCTGAGTAGGTCAGTGGGTCCTGCTGATTCAAATTAAAGCTGTCTTTTAACAGGAATGGCTACGCCTTTCTTTAGAAATACCATTTCTTCTAGCCTTCCATCAGGAAGACAATAAAAGCAAGGAAAGCAGAAATCCCTGATTCAGTTGCCTTTTTTTTTTTTCTTCTTTTCCTATTTTAGCCAGTGGTTTTGATCTTACATAGGCTATGCATTTGTCAGTGCTCTATGCAAACTGCATTTGGTTGAGCAGAACTAGGTTGCACATTTCCAGGCAGTCTGAATATGAAAAATGACAACCCTGTGTCAGTTTAGCTGGGGATGGAATTTTTGACATCATAAGGAGTAAAATTACTTGGCTTTTAAATGAACATCTAGTTTTGTCAGAGCTGTTTTAAAGGCAGGATTCTTTGACAAAATTCACTAGGCATTGAAATATTCCTGAGTTGCTCAATAGAAACTGTGGCGATTTTAATTATTGTGTTATTTCATTGTAGCTGAAGTCCTCAGTTTTTCTTATCTCATGTGGTTACTGTAATGATTTTGGCAATCTTATATTTTGAGCTGTCAGGCAAGAAGAGCATTTGTGACTCCTTTGTGTTCGTGGGTTGCTTAATCTGACAACTTTAATACCATTTGGTCATTCTGAGGCAAGTGACCTGAGCCAAGAGTGAGTTGTTGAATCAGAGTGCTGTCAGGATGGCTACATCCCATCATATTGTATTTACGTGCCTATGCCTCAGATTTTGGTGACTTTGAAAATATTTGCTCAGTTGACATCTAATCTTGGAAGGACCCAACACCATTTTGTTAAACTGTGGATCTGTATGTTTGTGTAGCTGCTTTGCAGTGACTGCATGCCACTGCATACACACTGAGGTGTTGTATGAAAACTGAGCAGCAGCAGCAGAAGTTGCATTTTAAAAGCAAGGAATGATGCCCACTCAGTTATCTCAGAGGATGTGCTAACTTTCATGAGAAAGCAGCGAGCTGGTGCAGGAGCTGCCACCTGGAGTGAGATACTGTGTCCTAACCCCATCTCCAACCTCACCACCTTCTATGGTCTGTTTCAGGCAGGTCCTTGCTCCATGTCCCTGGCTGAGAGGGACCCCATTCTGAGGCACTTGTGCACTGATTATAGAGTCTCTCTTAGAAGTACAAATCCATGTTTAGGTATCTAAAATATATTCGTTCAGCTCTGAAGAATTTTGCTGGATTTATCCCCAGGTACTTCTGCTCACCTGTGCAACCTCTCTTGTATCTCTGTTCATCCTATATCTGAATACAGCTTCTCTGCTATACAAACAAAATCTTGCTAAACAAGACCTAGATGTGATGCTAAGGGCAAAAACAGGAGTTAGTTAGGGTAGCATTGCTTTCTGATTGCATCCAGACGCTGATGAACCTGCTGAAGAGACAATTTAACACTTTTTTTTTTTAATCCCTTATTAGGCTCAGATAGCTCAGAATAGTATTTTCTGCTAAACAGCTACTAGAAAAGTAGTTCGATGCAGGTTATTTGGGTTTATTATTTCTGTTCCAAGAAAAGAACA
>VZSV01000041.1:2826525-2845752 GCA_013398735.1 Nothocercus julius
CAGAATTCTTTGTGAGAGAAGGGAGGAGCTCTGCTTATTGTTTATTATTATAATTTATGGATTTTATAATATGTTTATTTTATTAATGTTTAAATTGCCACCTGTATTTTCATGAACTCGAAACTGCAAATGCAGAAAGTTTTCAGTTATTTAATCTGACTGTGTCCTCTTGTTTCTTTAACTACAACAAGTTGCAGGTGAAAAGTAGAATGATTGCTGATGCAATCACAAAATCATTGGCCATCTTAAGTAATAGAGAATGTTTTGTATTGACTGTAACAGCTTTATACAAGTAATGAATTTGGCTCTGCTATTGAAAGCCTTGCCATATATCTTCTCTTAATAAGATTGCAATCTCTTGTACTGGACAATAGGCTGCAGCAACACAACTCATTAGAGCTTGACTTCTTCTGTAAACAACATTCTTAATGAAATATTTTAATATCATTAAACTGATTATAAATGAGTCAGCTGCCCACATTCGCAAGCTATTTCATTTTTGAAAATAAATTTATGATGTTTTTGATTAAGTCTTCTTTGGGCCCGGTTTACCAAAGGGATTAGTTTAAAAAGAATGATAAGATGAGTTAAAAACGAGAATTCATCAGACCCGTAATAATCCACATATTGCCAATCCACACAAAAATTGACAGTATCATTCCTCTTCTCAAGAAAGACTTAATGGAGGATTCTAGTAGCCAGGATTTATAAGCCCTTATTTTTTACAGCACCTGTTATACGCAGTTAGTGCTTTCTGAGATGTTGTCATAAATAATTAACATTCTGCTGCAGCTCTCAAATGGGCAAAGAACATTTTAAATTGCTTTATTCCTCTGACTACATGCTTTTAACTTACATAGCAGGAATGTCAAGCAAATAATCTCTCTGCAGCTGCTCGGGTCTCCTTGGCAGGGAGGGTGGTACTGTCCCACAAGGATGGGGCTGACAAAGGGCAGCAAGTGGCTCCTTGTGCTGGCAGTCTCCCCAGCATAGGGAGTGCAGGACACCAGCTGGAAGGAGCTGGCTGCCATTCCCTGTGGCATTAGCGGCTCTGCTGCTGCATAGGTCCACTTTTTCTTCTAGAAATGTGATGTGCTGCTTTTGCCAACAAGCTAGAATGATTTTTGAACATCCACATGAGAGGATTTCTCTCCTTTCTGCTCACTTTGTGTGACTTTAGCGCCCAGATGTTCGTGCTGGGGATTACTTGAAGCCGTAGGTTTCAAAGCCAGATAGTAGTGCCTTTCATGTAAAAACACAAGACTAGAAGGGATTTCCTGAGTTGCTGCACAGTGGCAGGTAGTGCTTAGATGTGATCATATTTTAACTCAGTTCATAAATTCATACGTTCTTCAGATGAGTGAATTTGGTTTTGTCCATATGCAACTATTTTCATTAATGCATTTTATTACCCTCTTGTGAAAGATAAAAAATAAATAAATAATTGGAGGAAAAGGGAAAAGCACTGACCAAGAGTGAAGCCTTGCAACACCTAATCTCAGGAATTCAGGATCTGAACTTTTATTTCTTTAGGAAGGGAAAAGATGGGTAAAGAGAGAAAAAAGAAAAATTTAGTCATAGCTAAAGGTTTTTCTCATTAAACTTCATCTAATTTCTTTCCAAGAGAAAAATACTAAGAAAACTGTCTCTGAAGACCCAAACTGGGGTAAAGAACAGAGAAAAATGTATCGCCAGTGAAGAAAAAATTTTTCTCCTCTGTAATCTCATACTGCCTACCCAGTTTTTTCTAAGGCAATGACTGCTTGAACTTTCACTGATGCCAGTTCTAAAGATTTAAAATTCTCCCTTCTCAGTTGTTCGACAGGAAATGTTTTTGAGGGAGATAGAAAGATTTTTAATCAGTTTCCTGGCCATCCGACATCTTAATTCTTATGTGCCCTTGGATTAGAGTACAAAAAGGACTGTGTGGAGGAGTTTAAGATGTCTGAGCCCAAGGCAAAGTGCCAAAGTACAATGGGTTTAAGGTGTCCTTAGCCACCCAGACTCCTTAAGGAACCCGCATTATTAAGTCTTAAGTGTCATGTCGTTTCCAGAGCTTGATGCCTGACAGACCACTGTTGCTTTGAAATGGCAAATCCATGTTTTTGGAAGGTTGTTATTTTCTTGTTTGTTTAATGAAGAGTTGGAGTTGGGGTTGGAGAAATTATAACTCTTTTTTTTATTATTATTATTTATTTTTTTAATATTGCTTTAACATACTGTTTCTCATTGTCTCTTTCTTAGTAGACTTGACTCAGATCTAAGCACCTTGTATTCATTTAAGCATGGGGAGGGCCTTAACTTCTTCAGAACCAGTGGATTTTTTTTCACAAAATTAAGTAAATTAGATTTTTTGTTTTGGCTACCTCTTTCAAAACCATGGACAGCAGTGTGGAGGATGGAATGCAGTTACATCAGACTTTTGAGAAATGATTTGGAGGGACTTTTGGGGGACTTTAGGGAAGGGTTACCTAAATATTCAAATACAGGTATGTAAGCCAGCATCCTTCCTGTTGGTATAATCAAATGTTTTATTTTTGATTTCGATTTGAGGTGATCATTTCAGTACAACCAGTTTTTATCCAAAACAATAGCTGCATAAAGTATTACAGGCAGTAAATCCTTTTGTAAAATCTAAATTAAACAGTGACAAATTAAAAGTGTCTTTAAATGAAATCATTGAAGTAATATTTATTCTGACTTTCTGCCTTGTCACAACTTTCATTAGTATAGCTAAGTATTTTAAAGGGCATGGTCTCTGGCAAATTAAATATGCTCTTATATTTATATATTTGATGCAACAAACCATCTGATTTCCAAGGTAACTAATGCTATCATATATGGGAACTTGGGAATATTTCGCCTTTAGTTCTAAGTGTTATTATGGCACAGTACAGGTGGTCTCTTACCAAGGCTAGCGGGAGTATTCAAAAGGCAGTGAGTGATTTAAAGCAATCTTTTCTTCAGTCTTTCAACATAATTGCTGTCTCCCATGTCTTAAGCATGAAGTAGCCCATCTGGGAACTACGAGAATGAGTAAGAATTTTATATAGCAATTAGGTAGGCTACAAGCTTGAATTAGGGAGGATTGTCATTGCAAATGCAGTTCTAGCTCACGTCTTGTTTCACATAGTGAAAACCTGATTAAAGGAAGAGATTTTTGCTTCAAAAAATTGTGTTTAGTGTATATAGAGAGTAAACAAGATGAACATTCTTGCAATTCCATTCTGAAGATAAGTGGCTTTCCCAAAGTAAACTCATATGCACCATTAAGTGCTCCTTTTCTTTAGCTGAGATGTGTTTTCGTAGTTTTTGCAGATTTCCAAAACATCCTTTCTTGTCCTAAGTGTCTTAATGGGGATCTCTTTAGCCCAGATATTTGACCATCTCTGTGCAAAATGATACCACTTTTTAAATGGAAAGCAGATGATGATATCCCATTCTGCAGTGACTTGGAAAAATCTATCAAAAGTACTGAAGTGGTGAATCATCGGAAAAGTCATGTCCCTTATTGAACCCTACTGGCTACAAGTCAATTCAGAAAAAAATGCAGATTTTGCTTGCTAAAATAAAATGGCTAAATATGTTAAAATAAAACAAATCCTCCTCCGTTATAAAGTGGAGTAATTTCAAGATGCATGCCTCTCTGCATGTATATATATGCCTTTGTTGAATTCGTGGCCATAAAGATCATCATGGAGAATTTGATTAGGTCTGCATAATCCTTGAATGGATGTGATGTTCTTTTGCAAATCTTATAAAAATTAGAACATTCTTTGAGATTTCCGTCAGGGTATGATGCAAATAGTCACTGGAAAACTCTACAATATAACCCTGTGAGGGACTGGCCTGTGTCCTGTTGACTGCAACCACATTATCCTGCCCTTCAAATAAACTGATCAATACAGGATTAAATGAGGTAGAACTCTGGGCCTCAAAACTGGTGTTCAGAGTTTCACCATTTACATATATGAAGATCCTTTTAATTTCTAGGCATTTTTTTCCATGGCCAGTTTATATTGATCTGTTCTGTTGTTATTGCACTGATGGATTTTAAAAATGCCTCTGTATCCACTCTGTGCCATTTTCCTACATGGACAAGTAGAGCTCTGTATCTCCCTCTCATCTCCTCTACTTACCTGTACAGCCTTCACAGCACCTGCACTGGTCAAACACATCTTTCATCTCGCCCTTGCCAGGGCTGCCAGCTGTCTTGCAGATTAGCCTTCAACATTGCTTTTTCAAGTAATTTCAATCTATATTGCAAATACCTTTGTTAGGACATTTGAGCACTTGGCTCTTCCATGGTCAAATTCTGTAGGTGGCTAATCATCACCGCACGCCAGAAAATGACCTTTCTCCTTTCCCTTATTTCTTACTGATGATTTCTTACTCCATGCTGATAGAATAAATTACAGAATAATTATGTTATTCCTTAGCTGTGTTTCTCTAGCTTTGATCATTTCCAGGTAATGCGATGTTGTTTATAAGACACTTCTATGTAAGGACATAATTGTAGATATCCATGCCAAGTGCAGATGCTCCTGCTTATTGAACAGTGTAACATCAGTGATCATTACTGTTCTGTTATAGTAAGTGACCTTTGAAGACAGATGGAAGTTCTTGTTTTAACAGCAAGCTGATAAAAGAAATCAAGTTCATCCGTAGGCCAGAAACTCTTTAGAAACCATATTAAGGAATTCTGAGGCTACATGAATTCCATTGTCATTTGCTTAAATTGGAGCAATACTTTAATAAAACAAGGATGCTGAGATCACAGATGTGAATAGCTACTGTGCTCAACTTCATTAGTACTGAAGGGAATAAAAAGACTTAAAAAGTAAAGTAGGGACAATATTCCTAGAGTGGCAGCTTTTTGTCACAGTGGTTGTCTTAGGCGCAAACAGCATGCACAGGATGATAGATTTTTTCCAGAATTTTTCTCTCACAGGCTGTTGATGCTGATGTTGATGCTGTATTTCTTCCCAAAGTGTACTTTCATAATATTGTATATTTCTTACCAACATGTACTTACAAAGAGTGTGCATAAGGTCCTAAAAGAAACTTTAAAAGCTTTAAAAATGAAAAAGGTATTAAATTCTTATCTGATAGCTCCCTCTCCCTTTTTTTCTTTAAATCAAAAAGAATTCAAAAGGAAAATAGTAACACCTAATTATTTCTCTTTTAAAGTGACATTCAGTTTCTTTCTTTTTCCATTTGATGTCCAAGAGAGAATAACTACACTGTTTTCATGAAACAACAGACTGCAGTCAGGCAATGCTGCTATCCTAGCTCCCTTATACATCTCATAATGACTACAAGCTTTATGAAAAGGTCTATGCAATAACTATCTGTGCATAGATTATGATATTTGCTTTAAATTAATAGAGTTACCTTAAAGCAATACATTGTAATATATGGAGTTTATTTTATTTTATTTTATTTTATTTTATTTTATTTTATTTTATTTTATTTTATTTTNTATTTTATTTTTAAGATGTTAATGTCAGGAAAAACTATATTGCTCTGTAAACCAAGGTATTTACTGTGACTTGATTTCACAGATGATCGTTAATGCATAAGCAACAAAACACCAAAATTCTAGTGGAAATAGTATGTTCTATTTGAGATTTATAAATCTAAAAAGTGCTATGTTGAATCCCTTAGGCTAATAAATCTTAGAATCCCTTGTAGCGGCTTGTAAGCAGGAATTAATTTGGGCTTTATTTTAGTTTGATTCCAACACTTCAGATGCAATTCAGCCATCAAGTTCTATATGCAAAAGCGTGGATCTTTCTCAGGGGTGCCCAGCATTATTGGCTGTAAGAGCGGATTCTGGTTGCAATCAGTGAATATTTTACCTTTGTTTCCAGAGAGAGAAAAATTCATGCCTTCATTTTTGGTAGAAGGGCTTGCTCAATTCTTGCTAGATGTTCTGTTGTCAAAATAAAAACATTATGGCTGAGGACAGAATAATAAAAGTTAGGAGATAAGGGTTCTCATTTAAACGCCAGTCTAGGTGACTGGCGCAGCGTTCCTGAGGCAAGCATCCATCTGGATCAGTGGAACCAAGGACTTTAAAGAAGAGTTATAGGAGAAGCGATCTAGGTGATTAACATGTTTCCTAATTGCTCTGTTAAGAAAATTCCAGCCTGCTAAAGTATAAACTAAAAAAAGTTTATTAGAGATTGAGTAAACCCTAAAGAATATAAAAGCAAAGTGTGGGGATTTTTTTGTTTTGTTTTGTTTTGGTTTGTTTTTTTTTGCACATTCATTCCACACTAATGGAAAATTATCATGCTGTGAATTAGGACTAGTTAGGTCAATGGATAGCAGCTTAACCTGTCAATATGACAGTGAAACAGCAGGCTATCAATACAGTATTGAAAGAGGAGGTATTATGTAAATATCACAGCATCAACAGCATCTATTTCTGTTATGTAAGGTTTAGGGTTAGACTGAGACATGCTTTGCTTCTCATATTTGGAAATATATATGCATGCCTATATCAAAAAGCATCTGCTAAAAAGTTTGTGTCTTAAGTATTTGTTTTAATGATATCTATGAAAAACATTGTCCAAGATGCATGGGATTTCAGCAGAAGCAGATGGAGATAGAAATATCAGTTGACAAGGGAAGTGAAGGTACTATACGATTAAAGCAAATATTTAGACCACTCACTGAATTTTCCATGTGTGACTGTCAAAGCACTTCACGAGAAAGTCAGTATCATTATCTTAATTTTGCAGATAGGGAAACAAAACAGAAATACATCAAAGGAGCAGCCAAGAGTACATCTTAATCTTTTTACTGTTTGGTCAGAGCCATTTCTGCTGGCTGGTATTACCTTCCATATGGTTTGATCTGAGCTAATAATGCATATTTATATGATTTTAAAACTCTGTAGTTTGTCCTAAATTCTGTAGTGCAGCCTTCTGCACGAGGGAAAAGATAAACAAGCATCTTGGCAGGGAGCTCTTCCTCTTTTTATGTTTTATATGCCTAGTCAAAAAGTCACGGTATTCACTAAGGACCTACTTCACAAAGGCTCTTAAGCACACATTTTATGGCAATCAAAATATACATGATCAGATTTTAAATTTCAGAATAGATTTTGGAGTTTGGAGCTCCAGGACCAAATCATTTTTTATTACCTGCAGGGGGTGTGCAAAGGAACGTGCATGTTAGAAACAGAAAGTGCATTTGTTCTTAGCTTCAACCTACATTGTCAGTATTTTTTCAATCTTAATGTTTCCCTGTTTTTTGTTGGGTACAGGAAAAGAAGTGCTGTTAAGTGTCTTTTTACTGTTTCCTCCCTCGGCTCTCCTAGGTCATCTGCCTCTTTTTAGTCTTGATATATTGAACTCTTACTAAAGCTAAGATCCTTGTATTCTAGGTCACCATCATCATTTCAAGCACGAAAACAAGTGACTTGAAAACGTTTCAAAACCTGTCATTTATTGTCAAATAAGAGTTTGTCATGTGGACAATTTTGTCATGTGGGTAAGTAAGACTGTCCACATGACAAAAAGGAAACGAATCCTAAAACTTCCCAAGGCTGAGTCTGATTGCTTGGAGCTGTTTGTGTCCTGTAGAGCACCGGCATGAAGTGTGACTTGATGTATTCCTTGAAATTTCCTTTATTTTTTTTTGCCTTGGCACACATGATAAAACTCTTAGACTCAGACTTCATTCTGAGATTCTGACCAAAATATATATAGTTGAAAAAAGCCCCCTTCTTATATAAATTTGTTGATGAATTATAGAGTATTGGGAAATCTAGAGCTGATTTATAGAGGTGAATTAAGTTGGTCTGGATACTGACATCTTACACTTGAGTAACTTTGGCAATAAATATTTTTTAAGCAAAATTGTGTATGTATTAAGAGGAAGAGACCTATTTTATTACAGAGCAATGACTAGGCTACATCTGCAAACATTTTCTGGGAAGCTAGATGCTGTGAGACCTGCTTTAAATATACTGAGTTGAAGTGTTGGTCAGATATTCACCACCTATTGTGAAACCTGTAAAATCGAAGGGCAAATTCAAAACCTAAGCACCCACTTTTAAGGTCATCTTCAGCATTCAGTGTCCACTCACTTCAAATAATGAGTATTATCTAAAACAGCTTTTAATTAATATGAAAATGGAATTTTCTTGCTGGGTTGTTCCTTGACCTTTCCTGTCTAAATCCGCAGGGCTTTAAAAATGGATATTATCATATTGATAATTATTTGAGTTATTTGATAAAGTTATTTGCAAATAACTTAAGAGGAGAGAGGAGAGAGGAGAGAGAGATGAAAAAGAGTTCAGAGGCTTTGTTAAAGAAAGTGCATAGAGTACCCAGAAAGGTATATTAGTATCAGCAGAAGAGTCCAGAGAGGAATGAAGTGCTTGTTCTGCCCAGAAAAGTGCTAGCCAGGAATGGTCTCTGGTCTTGTTCTCTCACTCCTATCAGGGAAATTTGTGTCCCACCAGCTCACGGGGAAGAATGAGATGCCTGAAATTAGTCTGATGACCTGCCAAATCCTGCTTATCTTTTCTATTTGCATAGGGACAGCACAGCTGGTTTAATGTGACTGTAAAGCACCTCTTGTAAGAGTGATTTGGGTAGTCTAATGATCTTATATTTAAATACGACTTACGTCCGCTGCTAATTTCGTTCAATCCAAAGCAGACATATTTATGCAAAATGACTTAAAACCTATTTATCTGACTTGTCTAACAAGAAAAATGCAAAACTCAGGTGAAGGTGTGATTTCACCAGCATGTCGATGGATCCTCCACAGGGCTGGAGGCACAGCTTGCAGTCTTACCCATTAACCCTGTGATTCTGTGCATTGCATCTGCTTGGGAGAAGTAGAGAGCTCACTGCTGTGGTAAAAGATACTTCCTTGCAGGTTCTCTTTATTTGGTGTAGTAGCTCTGTCTAACATAGTAGTTGTATCTTGCCATGGAAACAGACTCTGTTATTGTAACTGGTATTGATTGCCTGGCTTATCTGTAATGCCTTTCTAGACTTTAAGGTGAAACTTTTCCAGGGTTGCAGAAGCGAAGAAAGCTACAGTTAAAGAAATGTCAATAGTTTGTCAAAATAGGGACTTTTCAATTAAGATAAAATCATAAAATATTTATGACAGAATGTCTTCAGTTTAGCAATTTTTACCAGAAATACTCAAGAATAACATTTCTGTGGCACTAAAATAATAAATTTTGGAGGTAAGTTAGCAAAAAAGATCCATAGTATTTCTGTGACAGCAGCTGCATGAAATGGTGACTGTTGTTGAAGTATATGATGGAGGCACTACCATCTTTAACGTGATACTTATTTGCTTATTGCAGAAAAGCTAGGATTATCCCTTCTGTGATATTATCATATGAAGTTTAATAATAAAATTTTAGAAATTTACTGTAAGCTAGCTATAGCTGTTTATTTGGTACTGTGTAAGATATAGATGCATAAAAATAATATTAAGTCTAAGCATCTTACGGCCCGAGTTAAAAACAAAATAGTTATTATGCAAATAGTGGCCTCCAAACAATGATTGCTAAAATGTTCTGCTTAATTAAGTTTTGTTATGTCATGAACTTGCCTGTCACAGTTATTAGGGAAATTCATTGTTAGGCAAATTCTGAATGAAAGGTGAAAAGCATGAAAGAGAAGAAAAAAAAAAAAGTGCTCGTGGACAACATCAAGTAGCCAGTGAAAGTGGAGAAGAGCTGGCTAAGGGGGTAGCGTGGCAATTTAAGTAACAAGCCTGCCCTGAAGCCAGAAACATAGATTTTGCAGGAGATGAAACAGTGCAAGCATGTAAACATATAAACAGACTAGAGGAATAAGGGCATTTTATTCTGTACCTTAAGGGATGAGAAATCATTTTAGCAGTGAAAACTTTTTTTTTTTCACTTTGAAAGCATAACTCTGGGTCAGAAGTTTTAAAAAATGGAAGAAATTTCTAGGCTTCATATTCTTTTTTAACAGAAGCTGAAGTGTAGGAAATCATACTACCAGAGAATGATGCCTTCATCCTCCTTTATATCTCTAACAAAGCTTCATGCTGAGCATTTAGATTGGAGACAGATCAAAATGCAGATGCTTTATTTGGTTACCTTAATAACTTAATAGGTTTTAAGGATTATTCGTCTCACAAGTTTTTTTGAGCTTATAAAATCCTAATTTCTTTCTTTATAGAAATATGAATTCAGTTCCCAAAACTCCAGTCCCTAGCAAGCCGCTGGATTTAGTGCTGTAGAAATTTAGTGATCTGCATGATAACCATTGCATGTTTGCAAAAACACTTAAGAGAGTGTAAAAGTGCAAGAAACACGCACGGGGATACAATTAAATTGCAAAATTAAGATTTTTTACTCTACTTGGTCCATCTACAAGACTCTTTGGCCTTTTTACATTCATGCTGCACCGAAAAAGTGAAAACAAATGGGTTGTGTGAAATACATGTCATTTGAAAACATATATTTTAACACCCTGCCGGCAGATGACATAGAAAATTAAGATGAGTTGTCCTGTGGGCAGGCACCACTCAGAAACTAGCTTTCAGACAAGAATCAGGCAATAAGACTAGGTCAGCTACATTTTCGTAGATCTGTATCCCGATTTATTATACCACCTCTCACAAGTGGACAGGAATGACTCGTACTGCCCCTTCCTGCCTCCTCCTCTCCTGGATGAATCCTGACCTGGTCACTGTGACCTTCCCCAGAAGGTCCCTTGACCTCCATCTGCCCTTGGATCACCATCTCCAAGTATTTGGTTATTGCAGAGCTTTCCAGACTTGCTTTTTGCTGTAACTCATGATTTGGTTATTAGACCAAGGAGACCAGTAAGTCAGTCCGTTACAACTTTTCACCATGGTCCCAAAGTGATGTTGGTGAGAACTGTGCCATTTGACTGTATTTTTGTCTGAAACTACTACAGCAATAGTCCGGGGACCTCCTGAGGAACTACTTGAAAAGGGGTAATAAAAAGTTGGTTATGAAAACTATGTAGTAATTGATGATCCCCTCTGAGTGTAGCTCTCCAAATAAAAGTCTGCCATGTTTTTTTTTATGCTGACAACCACCTGTCATTTGGATAATAGTATAGGCTTTTCCTCCTGGTGCTTCCTGTGCTTGTTTTGATAGTCCAAGGAAAGGATAATGCTGCTGCCAGCCTTTCCAACTCAAATAGTCTAATTTAATATATTTAAAGTGAATGGCCATGGCCAGGAATCAGAACTGCACCTCTCCATGACATTTATTCCAAACTGAGCCTGATTCATCCTCAGATGAATCCATTGCTATCAAAGTTTTTTAAAAAGTTCTGTAGACGTGTGCAAAGAAGTGATATTTGTACTGCCTGTGCGATTCAACTCTGATACTGAAATAGCTGTAAGATATTTCTGACCACAGCAAAGGTCATTTATGCCTTTTAGTGCTGAGGTCATTGACGAATCTTGCAGGGAAATTCACAGTTCTTAGAAAAAATGCAATTGAAAGGATCTTGTTTCCAGACAAGGAACAAGACAAGATCTGGAAGATCTGTAGACTATTAAAAGAATTAAGAGATCCTTTTTCTGAGAATGCCAGTCTGAAACCTGACTCTTAGTCAAGTTCTGAATCAAACCTTCTCCTGCAGGAGGTTTCAAAGTCATGATCATTTAAGGGATCAAAGGGGATAATTTGTGTTTAAGATTCTCAAATTATTACCAGTTTGAGAAGACTTTAAAAAAATACATAAGAAAAATTCTTATTTGTTCAGAACTCATTTGCAGGAATTGGTCACCTATTGCTTAAAGTTGTCACTTAGAAAAATCTAAGGAAGAGCAGCACAGAGGGAACCAATCCCTTCTCTGCCTAGTGGGTTTTTTTGTTTGTTTATTTGTTTGTTTTTGGTAAGGAATCCTTGAATTTGGTGCAGCCAAAAAGATATTTTGCAAGAGAAAGTGCAGAATATATCAGATATATATGTATGTAAGATGAAGGTTCACTTCTTACTGTATGCTAGACTAGTTTTTGTATGCCACTGCTCTTAGATTTTAAGGCAAAATTAAACTTGCTTCATTTAATCCTAGTGAGGAGCTTATGTTAAGTCTGTGTTTCCAAGGCTTTATTTTTTTGTAAGGATGAAGTTGAAAATAGCATTTTATATACGAAACTGAGATCCTTCTATGCAGTTGTAGTTTCCTTCTGAAGTCAGAAATCTTTGTAGGCATTAGATACTCAATGCATCAAATTGTGTAAGTGGTAAATTAGGCTGTTTTAAAGGATGTAAATGGTCTAGCAGATAAAATAATTCTGATTATCAGCAAAGAGAAACAGGTAGACTTTAGATCACAGAGTCAGGTTTCTGTTATACTAATGAATGAAGGGAACAAATGAATTAAGAAAGAATGAATGTATTTTTCTAAAGAAGTTGGACAACACATGTGAGAATGAACTCTGAGGCCCTAGATGACAGAAAACAAATTTAATTCTTTCTCTTTAGAAGTCTGCATTAAAAACCCTGAAATAATTAGGCAAAATAGTATTACAACTCCTAGTAGGAAGAAGTAAATAAAAAAAAAAAAAAGTTAATGAAAAATTTAGTTCAAAGGCTTTAAATTACATTGTTTCAGTTTAACAGTAAACAAGTTATCATTGTAGGAAATTTATATGACAGTGATGAAAGTGTAGAAATTTTTCTTTCCATGTAAGCAGAATCCATACTGCCCATCACACTGTTTCACAACTGTGTGCAACCTGTCTTCTTTTGACAGAATGGTGGGTGTCTTCTTTTTAACAGAAGTTAGTGATTTTTCTTTGTTTTGGAAATTACTGTGTCCAGGCCTTTGCTGTACTGATTCATTGAATTGACTGTTAGCATGTTAGGTGCAAGGTCCTTCTATTTATTGTTTTTTTTGCTATACTTTTATCGTAGAGACGTGTGAACAAAAAGTCCATTTCTTGGGAATTCTTTCATGTTCCAGAAAGACATGATTAACTTGCTCTGAAAATGTTTCATAGTCAGTATGCTTTTCATACAAAGAGATGCAGACCCAGAGTTAATCTCAGGATTAATTCTCCTTCTCAAGTTAGGGTTGAAAATGACTATACAACATATCATATTTCTCCAGAAGACTTCTACTCCATGTTCCTGAGAGCTATAAAATATAAATCAAAATTTATACTTTCTGAAAAAAATAATGGCGAGAATTCAGTCTTCATCTGGGTCCATGGCATTTTCTTGGGCAGAAAATAGAAGATTTTTAAGATGAAATCTTCAGGCTGTCAGTGTATGTCCTAGTTTAAGAGGATAGACTAGAGAATCTAGTCTAGAATCTCTCTGCTTCTGTGGGAAGAATGAGGTTTCTCCATGCTCACAGAAATTTTTAATTTCTGTGTTTTGGCTGCTTTTTTTGTCTTTTTTAATTTTGTATCTTTTGATTTGTTTTCAGCAGAGATTTCTCTGGTCTAATGTGAAGGATGAGCCTTTTTCATATCAGTACAGTTGTAAATAGTACTTGTATAGTCATGTTACTGACTTATTTCCATCAGAGCAGTGGAAAGCCTCAACTCTTCTGTATCAGCAGGATA
Organism: Nothocercus julius; assembly: GCA_013398735.1. Lineage (NCBI taxonomy): Eukaryota > Metazoa > Chordata > Aves > Tinamiformes > Tinamidae > Nothocercus > Nothocercus julius. The sequence goes on from VZSV01000041.1 coordinate 2,840,099, forward strand.
GACATAGGCCGCAGAGCAGTTTTCCAAGGGTCTGTGCAAAAGGTCCCTCTGTCCTGTCTTCAAGGTCCCGCTCTTTGGGGAAGGAATTCGTACTTTGCTTCTTGGTGGCTGTGCCCAAAAGATTGCCAGACACCAGCAATGTTGCAACAGATGTCCTTAATACACACACACACACACACACACACACACACACACACACACACACACACACACACACACACAAAAGACCCCCTGCTATATCCCAGATCGATCCTGCAGCCCTTCCTTCACAGACAGCACCATTAATCCAGCAGATGGGAGCAGCTCTTGTTTATCACCAGCCTGAGTGTGTGCTTGGCGAGGAGTGCAGTGCAGGAGAGTTTGCATCCTGCTCTAGATCCTGCTTGGCTCTTCTAATGAGCTCAAGGAATCCTTTATAGCCGTGTCCTTGCCCGCCTGTGGCCAAGCGCGGTGCGGGCCGGGAGTGAAAGCGGCACCGGGAGCAGGAGATGGCTGAGCCCTGTGCACCCACCTGCCCCTTCCGCAAAGCCCTGGGAGGGCTCATGGTGCGGGCAGAGGGACCGAGGGAGGGAGGGATGGGTGGACAGGGCTGCAGTCTCGTCACTAGGTGAAACAGAAACCAGCCACCCTAATGTGCCCTAGCCTGAGAAAGTGTTTGGGAAAAAAAAAAAAAAAAAAAAAAGAGTCTGTTGTGGTTAAAGGTGACTCCTATAGATGACACATGAAGTTATTTAAATGATTTTTTTTTCTAAAAATAATTTGGCAATTCATCCAGCTTACTCTCGCCCACGTAAGCAGGTAGGTCCTCGAGGCCCCACGCTTGCATGTTGCGCTATCAGCGGGGAATTTCGGCACGAGCTCAGAGCACTGGCGTTCAGCGAGGCACCACATCAGTGTCCAGTGCCAGCAGGGAGGGTCCTGGGAAGCAGGCCGGGAGTTTGAAACCGCCCTTGGAAAACGGTGTCTGGAGAAGCTGTGGCCCAGGAGCTCCTTTGCAGCGCAAGCCTGTGTAAAATCAGTGGCCAGTAGCTCCTATAGGAGGAGGCAGTGTTTTATTAAATGGCATGTAATAGTTGGTATTTTAGTTATTCTCTGGTCTGCAAAGGAAGAACAGCAGAGCCAGCCAGCAGAGTCCCAGGGGTAGAAGGCATTCATAACTGCAGAATAACATCCTGTATTTTCTCTATATTTTGCTCCGTACGTAACAAATTCTGAGACTGACACTTCATCTCCTCCAGCTTGTTCCAGCACATCCTGTCCCTGTTTTCCTTAGCTATGTCTAATCCTGTGGAACTGGTTCCCAGTGGTGTACAATCAGAATTTGAGCCATTTTTTTTTTTTTTTGAGGTTTTCCATAGCAAACTCCCCCATGCTTGTTATTTCTTCATTTATATTAAGATATTTATTTTACCTGATCTTCTTAATTCTTCACATATAGTTATAAAAACTGTATGAATCAGAGGAAAAAGTTTTGATAATTCAGTTTTAACTAGAAGTTTAAAAAGTGAATGGTATGAAGAGTATATTTATTTATTTATTTATTTGGAATTTCAATTATAGAAATAGAATACCTTAACAAGAATGAATCCATAAAGTCTTAGTAAGTCTTTTCCATTCAGTAAACTTACCAAATATAATTTAGGTTATTATGAAAAAGTATAAAATATGATCTTCAGCTATTTCCATGATCATCCACTGCAAGACTGGAGGAATATTGTTTATGAAGTGCTTTAAAACATGTATAGGCACAGAGATCTCTCTAATAAGACTGCTGCTAAAATACACATGAAGCAGAGAAACTAATGGAGTTTTTATCTGCTTTTTCTCTCCTTCTAGGTGCACACTGTTTTACAACTGAAAAGGTGATATAACCTAAGAATGAAATACATTTGTTCTAGGAAATTCATTTATTCTCCATGATTCTTATGGTCAGCATTCTTAACACAAAAACTGTTTAAAGCAAACACCATGTTTAGAAACATAGTGTGATAAGAAAAGATGTGAATTTGTCAAATCTTGTTTGATATCCCACAGAATCTCATGTGAGAGAACCTGGAAAAAAACATAGCACATTAAAAAAAACATAACATAAAAAAAAAAGTTAGACTGCAAGTTTGGGGAGCAGCTGTGGGCCAGAAGGAGGCACAGCGAGTCATGTCTTGTCCTTGGCACTACAGCAGTGCTCAGAGAAAACAAACTTTGTCCATTTTTTGTAACAGAATGGGTTTACACAAAAGAGGAATGGATTTACTATTAGTTTGTTTTTTTTTTTTTTTCTTTCTTTCTTTGATGAAAAACCCTGCAGATTATGAGTTTTGGCTTATGTCCAAAGTAGTATTGCATGATCTCACACAGCAAAGCACATGAAGCAGATGAAGCAGCTTGGAGGTAAAAAGATACACTCTTACCCTCGCTCATGTAAATGGAAAGGGAGGGATGGCACACAGAGCTGCAACAGGATGCCAAGTGCTTTGGCCAGCACCCCCAACACCCCTCCACGCACTACTCCTTACCATGGTCTTGGCCATGGTCTCTTGCTAAACCGTCCAGAACATGTTGAAGAACATGCTTGGTGTTCCCCGTTCATGGAGGACTCCTGACTTCAGGTCTGCGCATCTTTCACTATAAATGCAAAGCAGAACATTATAGAAAAAAAAAAAAAAAAAAGACAGGAAGGATCAGTGTAAGACAGAAGCTGATGGGCTATTTTTTCTTCACTTATTGTGAAGAAAATACTGGTTTGTTCTGCTTAATGGTAGTAGGTGAAGACTGATAATTCAGACTTGCTTTTCTGCCTGCAACTCTAACAGGGTTGCTGGCAGTGCAGTGTTAATGTTTCATCTGCAAATTATTCTGTAATGTTTCTTTTTCTGTTTTATGTCCACTTTATTTATCTTTACCATTTCCCAAATCTTAACCAGGTGCAAGACAAAATTTTGCATGACATTTGCACATTTCAGGTGATCACAGAGACTAAGGAGGGATGAAAATGGTTATCTGAAGGGGAGGAATACGGAGGGAGTGCCAAGTCCAGCAGGAGGCCCGGCCTGTGTCCCCTGCGGGTCAGTGCTGGGCCCAGAGCTGTTCAACTTGTTCATCAGTGACTTGGATGAGGGCACAGAGTCACCCTGAGCAAGTTTGCAGATGACACCAAACTGGGTGGAGTGGCCGACACTCCAGAGGGCTGTGCTGCCATTCAGAGGGACCTGGGCAGGATGGAGAGTTGGGCAGGAAAGAACCTCGTGAGGTTCAACAAGGCCAAGTGCAGGGGAGGTGCAAGTCTTGCACGTGAGGCGGAATAACCTCCAGCACCAGTACAGGTTAGGAGCTGACCTTCTGGCTGATCTTGTTTTATGTGTGAGGTAGAGCATTTTAATGGAAAAAAAGTAGTCTCACATTACAGATGCAACATGCCGGAGTTTTCACTTTTTCTTATTTGACGGCCTAAACTTTTACTTCATATTGATTGTCCCCTTCTTCTGAGATTACAGCAAACACTAACCACTAGCAGTTAGATTTCTGGATTTCTCAGTATCATTCAGCTGGATTTCTCAATGTCATTCATTATTTTGCATGCCCCTCTGACATTAGATTACATTTTCAATCTCTCAGAATCACCCCATCTCCTAGTTCCCTATCTCCTCCAGGATCTCCAAGTTAGAAGAGGAAAACCAGTGAAAAGTAGCACTTTTGCCCTTGTGGTGCATCCTCTGCAGCGACTTACCCGGTCGTCATAAAACATTAGAGCAGAAAAAAAAAAGGACTTTCCTCCATGGGAATCATTGTGACTATTTTTAAGTCAAACTCTAAAGCTGCCATAATCTGTTGCAGATCATTTGTATATTTAGGCAGACAAGAGCCCTGGTGAATGTTTGTTTTGCTGACTTTTCAGTCAGCTCTTCAGGTTTCATGGAGTTGTGAGAAGCAAGGAATTGGCATTTTTTGCCAGTAGTTTGTGTGGTATAGCCTGAGTCTCAGCCAAAAACCCCAGATGTGCAGTTTGTTTAATAGCTGATTTTAATTGATGCATTTCCTAAATTTGGGGGTTTTACTTCTGGAGTATGTAATAGTGCTTTCCAATGTAATGTTATTGATGAAGCAGCAGCATATTAAACATTTTAAGTCCAGGTATTTAAAGCTACCATATAAATCCATATTGATGTATTTAACTCTCACTTGTGAGCAAGTGATTTGCATACATGAGTATCTACTGTACCCTACAAGTACCTAATTCTATCTTNATCCCCTCCCCTGAAAGGGTTACAGAGACATACAGAACTAGCGTTTCAATTTTTGTAATTTAAACATAGGACAGAGATGACTTCATTGCATTAGCTTGAAATGAAGGTGAGATGGCAGCTTAAACTGTGTGATTGCTTCCGACATTAAGGTGATTAAAACCTCATCAAGTCTATAAGCTTGAGCTGTTGCCTCACTGTCCTAAGCCAGGGATACCTGATTTAAAGTAAGTTCAGGGAAGGTAAGAAACGTGGGGCAGATTCTGAATTTCTTACATGTATTGCTAGCAAAATAGTATAGGATTGGTTTTACTGGCGAAGGAAGAGTAAGATACTAATCAGTTGACTTAATTAACATGTGATTTAACATCCAGTTCCCTAAACCATTCATTTGTCACCACTCAGATCTGCTAATATGCATTTTTCAGGACAGTTATGAGGGTTCAGTATGTGTGTGCTCATTGGGTATAATGAACAGAGTGGCATGAAAGACACAATTGATCTGAATGAACAAACCCTTCTGCTTTGCCCAGAGCTGAAACTTTCACCCTAAATGCACGTTAACAGGCAGTAAGTACAGCCAAATATCACAATTTGATAAAAGAGCTCAATGTCAGTGAAAGTTTAGTTTAGTATATTCTTCATTTTCATAACTAAAGTGAGCTTACAACCTTGGTTTAGTTCTGACCGTGCTTCTTGTGAATCATCTTTTTTTTCTCCAACAATAAGATGAAGGAAGAACAAGGAAGAGTTTTTTTTTATACAAGGTGTTCAGTAAAACTTTTTCCTTATTTGGAAACTTCCCTCTGTTTTCAATAAGATCTAAGGTTCTTGTCTCGTTCTTGTGTCACAGGTCACATTTAGCAAATGATCTACTAAGCAGGTAGTATGTAGGTTGAAATCCCCACGATCAGTTTACCACAGCTTAAACATAGAAATATTCCCCTCTTGTCACTGACAGCTTTTCTATATAAAGGAGTTAGGGAGCAGACTAAAAAGAAATGTCACCTCATGGTGCAAATGGTGTTGGCCCCATTGTAGCAAGTGACAGAACTTTCATGGACTTTGGTGATGAGTGAGAGCGAACTTTTATTTTCATGCATATCGAGAGGAAACTGAGTTTGAGTCCATTGCAGCCACAAGGACACAATGATACTAAACCATCCCAAACCATGCCAGGATGTCATGCTTGTGCTGGCAGTATTAAAGATAGCACATGGATAAGTGTTAGGGCTAGAATTATATTTTTATTACAGTGTGAATATATTCCCAAGTTCCTATCAGCAGCCAAAATATATCTGCTGGAGGATCAAGCTGAAAAGCGTTGTGGTAGCTCACAGTATTCCTGGGTTTGCACTAGGCTCAGAATATGTGTAAAGGAAGCTCATCTGGCAAAACACAAACATGTACATATAA
>VZSV01000041.1:2852948-2887079 GCA_013398735.1 Nothocercus julius
TGAGGAAAGGCTGAGAGAGCTGGGCCTGTTCAGCCTGGAGAAGAGAAGGCTGAGAGGAGACCTGAGCAGTGTCTATCAGTACCTCAAGGGAGGCAGTGAGGGGGATGGGGCAGCCTCTTCTCAGTGGTGGCCACTGATAGGACTAGAGGAAACGGCCACAAACTGAAGCACCAGAAGTTCCACAGGAACTGAAGGAAACATTTCTTGACAGTGAGGGTGCCAGAGCCCTGGCACAGGCTGCCCAGAGAGGCTGTGGAGTCTCCTTCTCTGGAGATCTTCCCAACCTGCTTGGACGCAGTCCTGAGCCACCTGCTCTAGGTGACCCTGCGTGTGCAGGGGGTTGGACTAGATGATCCCTAGAGGTCTCTTCCAACCTTAACGATTCTATGATTCTACTGAAAAGGCAGAGTGAGGTTGCCATCCATGAACCATTTTTACTCTGTAGTATATATTCAATATATTAGTTATCATACGAGACAATAATATTGGGAGAAGAACCTCACCCATGTATTATAAAGTCCATAAAACATTTAAAAGGTCCTCGTATTTTCTGCTCCAATACTGTGAATTGCTGCACTGCCCTACACTACAGCACTGTTTTTGTAGTGCGTATGAAATGTGTGGAGCCAAAGTGAAGCATATGTTATATTCTGTATTATTTTAAGGGTTTTGTCATTAAAAGGGGGATTTTTTGGTCTTTGCATGCAATCCTCCATGCAATGCATGGAGGCACTTAAAATAAGAACTCACTTCAGGGATTCACCTGTAAGTTTCTACAAAGAAATAAATTGTGGACTGTTCCTGATGCAAGTATGAGGATTTCGATTCCTTTATATTTTGAGAGTTTTCATGGAGTGGACATTTGGTTTCCTGCTCTTTTCCTGAGCCCTCTTAGACTAATGATAAATCTTATGATCTGATTCATCCTCTGCAGAGAGATTAGACGTATACATGACAATGCTTAATTCAGGGTATAGTTCAATATGCTCTGCTATAGGTGATTACTGAAAATGTTTCACTATGTGATGAGATTAATATGTATTGTTACAGACCTGTTTCCACAAAACAAACAAACAAACAAAAAAAGCACTGAATTCTCTCCCTTTTTTTTCTACTTAGACAAAGCCACGGCTCCAGCGGGGAGGAAGCTCTGCATCTCTCCACAACAGCTTAATGAGGAACAGCATCTTTCAGCTAATGATTCACACACTTGACCCACTTGCTGAAGGTATTTTTTTTTCTGTTGGAAAGAAGTAAATAAATAATTTTATTTTTCCTTCTCCCCATATTTGTTACGTCTGTATCTGCTTTCACCAGTCTCTTCTAGATGTTTGAATTTGATGAGAGAGTTTTGCTGTCATGGGAGACTTTCAGCTAACGAAATGTGTTTAGGTACTACCTAAAACTGATTACCTGGTTGATATGTGTCTTAACTACTGTTTCTCTCTGCTTCTGACTTCAGCATGAATGTAAAAAATGCGGAAATTCAATTCTCTTGTACTTTTGTAATTGCACAGAGTTTTTGTTTTCTTCCTTAATTTTGATTTTGGAGCATTAGGAAAAAAAAAGACAATCCAGTAGGTCATTTGTCCTATGGGATACGAAGCACAATGAAACTCTGTTGGTTTGATTTTGAGTAGATAATCACTGAGCTTATAGATAATGCAGCAAGAGTTGCTCTGTGTTATATGCATGCAAACAGTTTGCTTGCTTTATCCAATGTAGTATAATTTGTATTGTTTGCTCTCAAAGAAATAGTTAGGAGAAGGATATAATTTCTTTCTTCTGCTGTGGGGTAATTTGAATATCTGCTTATGGTAGACTTCCAAAAAATTAGTGCCAAGTCTGTGTTTGGTGAGTGTGTGTCTATAGATCTTTCTTGTTGTAGTAATAGTTGTACTTGGAAATTATGTGTTTGGAAATTCTGCTTGTGAAAAAAATATGAGTGACTAAAGTGACCAAATCACTAATAACAGGGAAAACTTCCAGCCATCTGAGGTTATAAAGTATATATAGCACTCTTTACATTTAATTTGCTTTATGTTTCTTATTGCAATATTGCATGCTACTTTTTGAATTGCTTTGTATCTCTTGGACAAAGCACATCTACTTTGCCATTTCCATCTCAAAAAGCCGAAGCTTACAGCTGTTGTGTCAACACAAGGACAATTTTAGCACCTGATTGTGATCTGCTATACCTACTGTTGTGAAAAGAAAACTGAATTCTGACTAGCTGGCTCCTTCTCCCAGCTTGTAAACTGTAGTTTTTCACAACAATCCCTTGCACTCCTCTCTTCTCTTAAAGCAAAGCTTCTGGGCTGCAGATGCGTCTGTGATGTCTCAAATTGCACTAAGTGCTAATGCAAACAGAAATTCCTGCCTGAAGAGGTGAATGGGTTTCATTAATTCACATTTAGAGACATGAGAACAGAAGCAGGCTGGGAAGAACCGATTACCATTACTATCTAGATGTTGGAAGAGCAAAAGGAAGCTAGAAATTTCGAATGGAGTTCAGTTTAGACTTTAACATGTCTCAGAAGTAAGATGAGATTTCAGGTACTATGTCTTTCTCTGTTGTTCAAGCTTACTTCACTTGTTTCTCACACTTGGCTTTTTCAGTGTCCAAACCTTATCCCATTGGTCTTCCCCCATTGGAAGCCTGCACCATACAGTGTGATCCAGAGAATCACATCTTTATGAGACCCATTAAAAAAAAAAAAAAAAAAGATTTTCAAATCTGGAACCCAACACTTTCAAATATTCAATATTATAAGGTAACAGTATTCATCGTTATGTCAGTATAACCCTGGCCTTCAACATGATTCAGCAGAGATGGCTGCAATGGATAAATCTTATGTAAATTACTCCAGAAAGTTTTCTTTAGCATTTCATTATTAAGAATTGAAAGACAGTATTCATCAGAAGCTCCTGAGATATACAGTCCCTTGTTCTTTAGAACAATCATCACTGTTCTATGGGAGAACGTAATTCTTGGGGAAATAGAATTGTGAAGGTCTCCTGTAATAATAGGCAAATGTGCAACTGGTGTTTAGTATACATATCTCTTTCCATTTCACATGCCCTTTCACACAACAAGACACAGGCATAGTCAAGAAATAAGCAAATGATTCCTGTTTGTTTTCAGTTTTGTATAAACCAAAGAAACAAGTCTGTTACTCTTGTGTAGTAAAAGATTATGAACTTGATCTTGGTACACTGCCTCATGGGTAAAAAAGCATTTCTTGCAACTCATTTAGAGTGGGTATGGATCAGACTCAAAGAAAGAGAAAAAAAAGAAAAGAGGTGGAGAGCATTTTTCTGGGACAGTCCACCAAAGTGCATCCCAGCCAGACACTACAAGCCCTGCAGTCAGCGTGGCTGAAAGAGCTCGATGTTTAGCCTCTGGAAAAACACCCACTGCTGATGGAGTCTGGAAAGTCTGTCTGGCTCTTTGCAACTGTTGCCATTCAGATGAAAATTTCCAGTTGTTGTCCTGCTGCTGGAATATCCAGCTTTTCTTTCTATTTAGGTCAATAATAAAGCTCACTATTGCATTCTGTAGAGTGATTGCAAGGAAATAGAGGCAGAAAAGGATAAACAGCTTTGTTATTTGGATTTATGAGGGATTTGGAAGGTTCACAGAGAAGAAGTCCCATCTAAGTCCTCTTAGTGGTAGCATAAGCATTTTAGAATATTTAAGCAGGCTATATGGCTATAAATGGTTAGTTTGACCCACAAGGTCTTATTTTTACATTAACATGTAATATATTCATGGTAAACCAGCTCATGTTGTTCACTCCTGAATAATTCATTTGTCAAGTCACAACCAACATCTGTTTTAACTGAGAGGCTTTTAAAAATGCACTTAGTTATAAACAGAAGAATATTAAATGAATGAGAAATGACTTTAAGAGGTTTCTGTTTTCAAGGAAACATCAAGAAAAGGAGTCATATTCATGTATGATTCCACATTTGTGAACTAGTCCTTCCTTTACCCCTTCACGATGAATGTTTTTTTTCCTCTGACTTGTGCTTGTTTTGTGAAAAACAGATTGTGAACTCCTTCAGAGCAGTGGACTTGCAAATGCTGACAGATATATAATGTCTGAGATCTTCAGCAAGTGTCAGGGCATGTGTGGTTCCTGGGATTCAGGAAGATGTGCAGGGATGCTATAGATTTAGTTGAGCAAGACATCTGCTTTTTAAAATCTCAGTCTGCCTGAAGTTTCTAGGGTAAGGGTTCAGCCACTCTGGGTGGTGAAAGTATAGGATATACATTAGGTGGAAGTGAAATTTGCAATTCTACTCAAAGCTCATTATTTGTTAAAAATATAAATATCCAAGTGACATTTTTTTCGTTTGCTTTTATCTTATTGAAGAAATAATGACCTTGATGCAGATAATTTTCTGGGGATTAAGATTGCTTGTGCATCAGGCTATCATCTACTCCCAGCCAGTCATTAATCCCCAGGAAATCCTCTGCCAAATTTGCTTCTGCTTAAGTGCTGGTCTTGCAGTCTCTTATTCACCAAGTAGTCAGATGGACTCTTCATATCAGCATTACTCATATGAAGAAGAGTTGACTCATCAGACTTGGTGCATTGTCCAGCCTTCAATCCAAAATCCAAGGAATTTAAACATAATGTGTTAAGTGTTAACCATTTCAGACATTTTTTCCTCCATTCTACCATGTATAGAAAGCTTACCCTTTTCCTACAAGCTGTAGATTATACAAGCTATCCACCATAAAGAGGTCTAAGGGAGGGCTGGGCATTTTCTGCCTTGAGGTATTCTCTGGCTCTTACTCCTGCTGCTCTGAAAAGTGTTTCTTCTGGCACTGCAGAGGGATATTTTCCACTCTGGAAAATCAATGTCCTGAAAGGGGAATGTACCAGTGTCAACATGGTGGTTCATAGCATCAGCACAGTCTGAGGCTATTTTGCATTTCTTGCAGTTTAACAGCGAACAGGAAGAATGAAATCCTGTCCATGGCATTTCCCTATCCATTTTCTTATCATGCTACCCATTTTCAGTCTGCTGATCTGGATCTGCAGGCCAACTAACCATCTTCCTCAGCAAGGGAAAGATTTAGCTAGTTGTTGACTCACCTGTTCCTGTGTGACAAGGCTATAACTCATATACAAATGTCACTCTCTGCATGAAAATGAGCGTAATATAAATCTCTGCGCGGGCTCAGTCCCCAGTGAGATATACACATCTCTGTCAATTTTCTCCCATTCCTTTCTCTAGATCTATTGCCAAGCTGTAAAATTACAGGATAGTTTTCTGCAGTGCTTCTGCAGAAAAGTTGTTTATCATTATTGCTTCTTTTCTTAAACATAAATATGGTGCATGTTATCTGTGAGAGAAGTAACCTTCTGTTACATAAAGCTCAGCTGACAATTCTGTTAATTCCTTCACTAAGTGCATAGAAGTGCACTGCTCTGAGAGAAAAAAAACCTGAAACCTACATTCATGATTTATCAAGAAAATTACAAATGCTGTAACTCTCAAAGTCTTTTTGCTTAATTTGTGTCTGCTTATAGCATTATTTTCTAAGGTGGCATGAAAAAAACCTAGCATTGATGGCCAGGGGCTGGGTAACTTCCCCTTGGGTTGAAAGACCTCAGCATGCTCCCAGTTTTGGATCTCAGTCTGTGAAACCCTTAGATTTTTTTTCTTCTTGGTCTTGGTTAAGCTGCAGCATCATAGCTGTGCTTGCTCTATTCAGGAAGCTTCCCTGGGTGAAGTTGTTTATTTGTTGTAAATATCCTCAGAGCAACACAACTGCTTCCAGACGAACCTTAAACAGCCTTCAGCTCCTGCCTTGCTGAGGTAGCCTGAGCATTTCCAGTTTCCTCCGCTCCAGCGGGTGGTGTGGGACTGCGGTGCACTTCTGAGCACGACGCGAGAAGAATTAATTCTTAAAAAAGAATTTGTTCTGTTGCTTCTGGCTACAACTGCAATATATCTAATGCAAGGAAATATTCAGGCAAAATAAATGCAAATGACTCTACATGTTTCTGTAATTTGCATTCTTTATATGGTGTCTTTGAGGCACATCCGTGGGCTCCCATGGGAGTTCAGCATCCTTCTTCTTGCACATGTCTTCTAGCCCTGCTCATAGCAGTTCTTGGTTCCTCTTCTGGCTCACCAGTGAGAACGGGAAAACAGGACCAGTCTTGTTTGCTGTCCTGCTGAAGGCTGAAATGTTTCCATTGTCTTGCCAGAGCAGTTGAGGATCCCTGCCAGGCTAACATACAAATTAATAGCTGTTAATTAATATCATCCGTTGTCTTCCCTTTGTCTCCGTCATTTGGAATCTTCAATCCGTGGTGTAAAGATAAGCAACCAGTAGAAAGGACTATGAGAATAACCACTAATGGGCTGTCTTGTCTTATAAAAATAAATATTCCTACCCTCCTTATGCAGGTAGTTTTCAGTGGCTTGGCTGTCTATGCAGACAATAGCAAGATGAAAGTCTTTTCCAGAGGATGATTTTAGACATCTAAATGAGGTTAGTGAGAGGTACGGGGTACATCACTCTCCAGTGAAACATCCTTCCCCTTTGCTCTACCTTTTGACTGTGGTAAAGCCAAGCAAAATTATGTTCCTAATTCAGGCACCTGCATTGTATGCTTGATGTAGGTGAGATGAACACATTCACAGATATCCTCAACACCAAACTGTATTTGTAGACTGAAGGCAGATCTTCCCAAAATGTCATATTAAGCAAGGGCATAGATAACGTAGAAAATGGGCATTATGTGCAATTAAGGGAAGACTTATTTAAATAGAAATAGTATTTTAGATATTCCTGTTACTGTCCATCAGAAAGTAGAGAAAGAAGCAAATTAAATCTCTGTTTCCCCAGTGAACTGCAAAACGTTACTAAAGATTTCAAAGCCAGAAATCATACTAGTTGAATTTCCAAATTTCCATGTCCAACTCTGAGGACGTAAATCTCACTTTAAAGGCTGCAGAGTCTGAGCTGTCCAGAAAGATGTGTCTTTTGGCATAGAGAAAATGACATGAAGAAAATTATGAAGTTATCTTTCAATTGATTTTTCTAAGTTTGCATTAAAAGTGTACATCTTAAAGCAAACAAGTAGAAATTTGAGGTCTCAGTTTATTTAACTGATTGGGCTTAATGCATGGACCATTTCATTCTCATCATATTTTGGGGATGTTGATCTTGTTTATCCTAAAGGCAGAGGCTCCACTTTACAAATTAGACTTCAAGAGTGTTTGGGACTTTTATCCAGCTAATACATTTGTAGGTAACAATATTTATAAAAAAATTGGATATGTTTTTATTCCACATAACTTGGGATACAAAGAAGCCCTTCCAAATTTCTCTCAGAATGGGCAGCTCAATAATAACATCTCATTGTTGCCTTGCACTTAAAGTCACACAATAAATGTCAGGTCTCTTTAACATCGACTTGTTCCAAAATATAGAGAGGACAGACAGTGCACTGTATTCGTTTTACTGATACAATATCTAAGTATTTAAAAACTGAAGAACAGTTCTCTATTTCCTTTCTGACAACTCATTTCTCCCCTTCTTTTATTAACTTATCATTTCAATACTGGGAAGAGACTCTAATTCTACAGAGAGGAAATATGAATTTCTAAGAAAAGGAGAAATGAAAATGAAGGAAAAAAGAGAAAGAAAAGAAGAGAGTACATGTGCTCTCAAGCCTTTATGGTCTTCTTCAAAATGTTTTAGCAAGAGAGGAAGGTGTAAACCCAACTTTTTTCTTCCCAGGGCACTTTCAAAATCAGAACTGCTCTTTGTAGGTAGCAAATTTTAATTATTGCAAGTTGCACTTTTGAATTTTAGAATTTACTCTTGGTATTTCATTTGTGGTAAATGCAAGTTTTTCTTAACAATTTATTTCTACTCATCTTGTTTTATTCTTCAGCTAGAACTTACAGAAACTGCTCATGGCAGGCAAAATTAATTCCTCAGACCTCCGTGATGCTTTCCGGTGACACTTGTCCTTCAGGCAGTGTGTTCACTCTGGGATTCTCTGCTCGGGGTGAAAGGAACTCTTGAACATTTAAATGCGAGTAGTATCCCAGGACAGGGTGCTCCTGTCTTGACTACGCATTTCCATGCTTAATAAGCTCCACTTCTTTTTCAATTTCATTTTAACTCTGAATGTCACTGTTAAAAATAATAGTAAATAACATGAAAGACTTATAAATCTGAACAGAGCTGTGAATAATGGTATCTGTGAGGGAGTTTCTCTTGAGGTTAGAAGCAGAGCATTTCCTTTTGTACAGGTTGTATACAGCTGATAGTTTAATCCTCCAGAAGTTGAGTGGAATTTTGTGATTAGACTGTGAGAAGAAAATGCATTTCCTTGCATTGTTCTCATCAAAGGTGCTGAAAATCAGCACAGCTGTTTACTACAGTTGAATCTTCACATGCCCAACATGCTAAAGTGTCTGTGCCCCACAGACCCTGGACAAAATCCTGGTCCCATCAGAAATTATGGTAAACGTCCCAGTGGGCTTCACCGGGAGTGTGAAGTTTTCACTTCTACATCCTGCCATTTCCATCCTCACATGTGAAATAATGTGAAGTGAAATAATAGTGAAATAAAAGTGAAATAATAGGCATATCTTATTTTAAGGTGCTGCTATTATTCTCAGTCACACAGAACTATTTTGCTACACATTTCAATTTTATTTCTATTCATGTTCCAATTAGATAAAATTGCAATAAACTAATTATAATAAAAAGAGAAAATTTTAATAAGATACTTACCAGGACAAAAGCACCTACAGTAAAAACATGGGTAAGGACATATGATAAGAGAGAATAATTATAAAAGCTTGAAACAGAGTAACAGTGTCTCATATAATGTAGTTTCTCTCCAATGTGCTGTCTACAGGCCAAGCAACTAAAAGTCAGGTAAATGTGTCAACGTCTGCCTTATAATCTTCATTTAATCACTCCCTTTATATTCTTTGTTTTCTTTCTTTATTTCCTGTTTTAATAAAACAATACCAGCATTGGGATGTGAAAGGCATATTATTTACTGTTCTATTATTTACTCTTTTTACTCTTTTATTATTTACTCTTTTACTCAGACCCAGAAGAAGCTCGTTGCAATTTTTCTTTTACCAGCAAACCCTCCACTTCCCAAGAACTGCCAGCTTGCATACTGGCAGCTTAAAGATTCACAAGGAAAAAATGTAGGCTACAACAATGAATTATAACTTGCATAATTTAGATTATCTTGGAGGCATTGCAGGAAAAAATCTTCTGCCTTTTAAAGTTTTTTTTTTTTCTCCTCTGCATGCAGCAGTGATAATACATAGTAATTCCCATAACAGTCCAAGGCCTGTGATGTCGCAGATGAGACAGATAAAGTAGGTGAAGAGTAATCTACAGGGGAGATAAGGAGTTTATCAAGATTACAAAAGGTGGGAGTCAAATTTTATCTGAGTTTCAACAAAAGAAAATTATTTCAAAAGGAATTATTATTTCTTTTTAAAAATCACAATGCCTGATATCCTTTAAGTGATGGGATCTGTGGACTTTTCTATCACCTCAAAGAGTCTATATTAAAGGAATCATCCTATATTATAGTTACGCTTTATTTATAGTTTAGGACTCTTCCTTTACACCTGTGTGATGTTAATCTCCATTACATCTTTGTCATATTTTTAACACTTAGAGTTCTTTCTTTCAGATCTGACATTTTTGATCAAACCAATCCAGCTTTAATTTGAACTTAGGTTGAATAGCTAGCCCACTTGAAGTTGGCTGGGTTTTGTTTATGGCTGAGTCTTTTATCTGTTAATTGAATTTTCTCAAGGCCAGCTGGAAGAAATCACTAAAAGATTAGGGAAACAGAGGATCTATTCCTTCTTAATGTCGTAATATGAATTCCTGTAAGACCTTTGCCTAAACTTCTCAGCCTTCTTAATCAAAAAATAAAAATTAAAAAAAAAAAAGAAGACAAGACAAGAAGAAGCAAAAAAACATTTTTTCTATAAACCTCAGTTAATTTCTTAATTCAAAGTTCTATTCTGCATAGGTTGGTATAATCAAAGAGCAATAACGATCTAAATTTAGGAAATCCCATTGCTGATTTCTTCCAGCGCTGCTTGCCAAGCTTTCACCATTGATCCCAGATGCAGGACTGTACTTTGATTGAAGCAGCACTAACATAAATCAAGAATCTCCAGTGGAGAATTATGCTGACATAAGTCCAATTTTCATTTCATCCATTTGTTAAAACTTGGCTATAGACAGTCATTCTCTTTGGGATCCAACCAGTGAATGAATTTATTACGCTCATTATCACTTTTCTTTCCAATGTCATGGCATAGATCTCCCTCATAGCTCACCATAGAGCTTGCCAACCCAGATCAGTGAAAATTAACTGCAGCAGCTGAAACACTGGAGAGAGAAGTATTGCAAATTGCAGTGGTGGGACCTACTGGAGAGCTTTGTGATGGGATGAGATGGGATGAGGCTTGTTGGTTAGTCACCTTCAGATCCTGCAGTGCTGCAGTGTACAGGGAGCAGTTGTCACCAAGGGTAGCTCCTCTGATCTAGCTGAGACCTGCTCCCACAGCTGTTTTTCATGTTTATTCTGGCCCTCACATGAAGCTCATCAGTGAAAACTTGTTTTTTGAAATAAACATAAAGTTGGAAATTTTATACGTTTTCCTCATTAGAAAAAAAAAAATCTGGTCTATTCAGAATAGATTTCGTGTATTCTTCCTTTTTCCTGTGCCCGCTTGCACTATAAAGACTACTAAAGAACAATAAGCATGGATTACCAAAATAAAGCCTTTGTTGCCTGCTCTGAAGCACTGTTTGGAACAGATTTTCAGGGTTGTATGTGCAACCCCTTGCACAAAAAAAATCCCTTTTGCTTCTAGTAATAGGTTAGGATTCATGATTACAAGATTTTTTCTGCTTTCAAGTCATAATTGTTAACTGCAAGTTCACTCTCAGTTTTACTTATAAGTCCCTAGCCTCTTTTTCATTTCTCTTCTCCTTTTGTATTACATTTTTCAACCCTTCACTGGTTGAATTTGTGAATATGAAAACCCCGAAGAGGTTTATGCTCTTCATTTATACTCTTCATTTATACTCTTCCACTGTACCAATAGCCCTAAGCCTACAAAAACTTGGGCAAAATCTCTTGTTTTCTCACAAGAATGATCCCATAGGTTAAGGCTGAGTCCTGTGAAAGTGTTCCTTAAAAGGCATAAAGGTGCTTGCAAGCAAAGTTTCAAGGCTTTATTCATCATCTATGTATCTGCATGACTGTCACTCTTTAAGGTTTGTTTAAGGAAAGGATGTGCTCATCTTCTGATATGCTGCAGATTGTAAAACTAGTTACAGGATATATAGGTATTTAGAAGATAGTTATAAGATACTAGTTTTATTCGTTTATTGGTGTTTGGCTCTTGAAATCAGTTATACACTGTCCAGCAGCAGAGCTGAAAATGATCACCAGTACTATTCCTACCACCATAAGGGAAGTTTTTTCCCAGTCTTACCAATATCACATGTAAGTCAACATATACAATGATATAAGTGGAAGTTTCATCCATGCACAAAAAGATACTTGAGGCTATCCTGCTTGTTCCCAAATGCCTCACAATTCCTTTTTGGCTAAGCTTCCACGGCATTTGAAAAAGGATTATGCCACAGCACCCTTATAACTGCAGAAATCAGACACTAGCAAGGTCAAGAAAATGCAATAGTGGAAGTTGCACTAAAAATTCAGGGACTACCTCCAGAGGTTGCTCTTTAGCAACCTTACTTTGAATAGAGTAAGCTGACATTAAATATTTTAATTCCCGTGGAATATATATAAAAGAAATATGACGAGAATTTTGATGCAGGTGTGTATTTTTATGCCATGCAGGAACCTTGTGCTGGTCTAAGCAACTCACAGTGCATTTCTGTGCTTACAAATATAAAGGCCCAATTCCTGAAGTTCTGAGAGTCTGAGGTAACTCCTTCTTTAATGCTTCATCAATCAACTCTTCCGTTAATACTTTTAGGATACAGTTTTAGCAGTAGAGGTTGCTTTCTTTAAAGCAACTGTGTGTCTGACCAAGCATTCTTAGAATCTCTGAACCAAGTTAATTTCTGACATGGTGTGACTACAGTGAATATCTGAGTCCCTAGTGGCAGCAGAGCAAGGAGCTGGACAAGGTTTTTCTTCCCAAGCTGCTGGGACACAGGACTAACAGGCAGAATTTAGTGTTTCACCACAGATGATATCTGTAACACTTATTGAGTGCATCTAAGAAAAATAAACTGATCATTTAGGGGTACTGGTTGAAATCACCACTAATATAGCACTGTTGACTAACGATGCTGTTCCTTCTGTTTACTTAGATATGGTGTAGCAACCGCATATAAGGTAGAAAATAACAGGTAATAAGGCAAGTGCTGTCATCCTTTAGGAATGTCAGGTAAGGTTACCAGTAACCCTCCATTCTCTTCTGACTTGAAAAACCATGCAGAAAGGAAGAAATTGCCCCAATGACTGCCCAGGATTGGCTGTTGAGCTGCGTTTCTGCATCCTCTCCCCTTGACGAGGCCGTCGGGTTGCCATGCTGATGGCTCTCAGCCAGGTGCCTGCAGTGGCCTCTGCAGCAGGAACCACGCAGCATGCGGGGCTGCACAATGCTGCTGCTAACTACATATATCCTGTCTTTCTGTTCTTCCTTACAACCTCTGCATGATCTCCAAAGCCATCCTGCGTGCCGAACTTCAGAAAGGAGCATCAACCTGAAAGGGTCTGCAAGGGCATATTTTATTATGATCCACCATGGTGTTGCCCGAAAAAAAATTATTTATAAGACTTTGAAGTTGAGAGTAGGGACATTTTAGGTGAGCAGGATCAGTATGAAAACTGTATTTTTCAAGCTTTTTGGATTTTTTTAAGTATTCTGCAATGCAAAATGTATAGTAAGCATCAATTTAAATCAATGTCAGACAAATCTCCAGAATTTCTAAAGTCAGATAGCTAAACATTTAAAAACTCTAGGTCTTGAAGCAACTTAAATTACTCAGAATTCAACCTGAATTCAAATTCAAGAATTGGCAATAGTTTTGGAATGAGATTCCTGTATTTATTCTAATATTCATTAGATTTTTTAGCAAATAAAATTTCATTGTTTCCCTACAGAAAATATCTTTAAGGTAAAAGTAAAAGCAGCATAGAACATTCAGAATATATCTATATATATATATAGAGAGAGATATATTTTTAGTTGGGGGATATATTTGAACTTCAAACCTCATGAAACTAGAATTCTCAAATTTTCAAAGTGTTCAATTTTTTTGGTCTATTTCTAAGCAGGCTTTATCATGCTATTTCAGACTTTAAGTTCCATTTAATATCAGATGTTTAAAAGAGCTGAAAATGTACCAACATTTTTAAAAAGCACTTCAATTCAGTCAGAGTTCGCTTAGAATCATATTAAGCAGAATCCTATTTTAACAGGAAAATTCAAAAATAAACACTAAAAAACAGCCTTATGCCCAAATTTCACTGCAGAAACGAGTAAGAGGCAGTAAGAGTGTCTGGACTTAGCTGTAAAGTATGAAGTAGGTAAACCTTTATTTTGGAACGTTTTGATCAGATTAATATTAATTTGTAATAGTATCTTAGCAACAAATCTGAATAGGGCTTTTAAATCAGTGACATCATATAGGATCCATTTGGAGGCTTCTGGCTTTTCTCTCTTGAGTATTGCCATGGTTCCTGGCACACACAAACTGCTGGGAACAGTCTTCTTCTGCAGCTGTGTTTGAAATATATTTCACACAAAGCTGAGGTACCAAATCAAACCAAATTTGATAGATCTTTAATAGTGTTTGGGTTTTTTTTATTTGTTTGTTTGCTTGCTTGTTCTTTTACCATAATGATTCAGAATCCAATTCTTTTGCCTCTGGTGTTGCTGAGCAGCACTGATGCACATATATTTGTTGAGATCAACAGAACAATTTATCTAAGTGCAGCTGATTGTTTCTAGCATCATCACAGTGCTGTCGTTTGTATAAAATAGCTCTGCTCTGGGTAGGTGCTTAGGACGTGCCTAGCGTCAGTGCCGTGCACTTGCATGGATCTGTTCGTTCCTTTTCTCTGTTTTCATACAGTCCAAGTCTCCTCCTTTTCCTTCCTGACTGCCATATCTATATCATTTCAGCAGGGACTGAAGCAAACACAGATCTTAATCTGGTTGCCAGTACCTCAGTTACCTTCTCCTGTGGCTTTTCTTTTATTTTTCCGGCATGGGCTTCCACTGCCTGTTCCCATCCTCCAGTGGACACAGACCCAGCATTCGGGCTGATGATGTCCAGTGCCAACATCAAGCATCACACCAGTTTCCTGACGCCTTGCGCAGGGGACATCTATCCTGACGTGACAAGGACCTTGTCTGGATAAGGAATTTGGACCTCACAGGCTAAAATCAAGACATTAGGACAACAGCTGTTTCTATATAAAAGCAGAAAGCAACATTATATTACAGAATTAAGAACACTTTTACAAAATAGTGCATGAATAGCTGCATCATTTCAAAGCAGCATAAAAAATATTTCTTCAAATGACACCTTTCTAGGCCTTGAGAGGCTGGAGAGACTTGAGTAATAACATATGATTATGTGCATACTTATGGGCATATAAGAACAGACTACACTGTACAATAACACTGTGTCAGTCACTGTAACGTATTTTGTTGAAGTATGTCCCTGAAACAGTGTTTACATTTAAGTGAAATTCAATTTAAAAATTCCAACTGTAATAAAAGTTTGTACTTTTTAGGTACATGCCATAAAGCTTTCTCTTAGTGTACAAGTGATGTAAGAAATGTTTGTTTTGCAGATTCAAAAATCTGCAAATTCATAAAAATTGGATCTTTGAAAGTACCAGGTAAAGTACCGGTATCAGCACATTACGACAATATTTTAGAGTTAAAAGCTAAAAGCAAGATTTCCCTTGAAACTTACCCATGTGGAATAAATATTGAAAGATTATAATGTGCGTCAAAATTGGCTTAAGTACTTTCATAAACATCAATAGAGAATAACTGCATAGAAAACACTAATATAAAATTGCTAAATACCCATTTTTATAACTGGACTGTTTGAAAAGGTTGAATGCTTAGAAGTTCAGCTGCAAAGCTTTCCATAGGAAATAAAGACAGAGTGAAATTGCATACAAATTCCTCAGCTTTGTGCAGCTTGTGCTCTGTCCTGCTTTGTAGAATTTTGAAGCCTATATTAATTGTTATGTAGATACACATGCAAAACTTTAAGAAAAAAAAAGAATGAAATGTAAAGTAACATCTGGAGAAGGCATGGGATTTTGTAGCAGAGTCTGTCACATGGAAGCACAGACCTAAGGCCCTGGGGAGCTCTACTTTCCGTTCATTCCTCTACTGTGATAGACCATAATAATGTATAACATTTAGATCTTATTAATGATATAATAAATCTAATTAATAATTAATCATTTAATTAATTAATAATTTAATTTAGATGTTNTCTGATCTCTCGCGTAATTACAGTGGTCAAATTAAGTAACTCCTATGCATCAAGTCAGCATCAGAATGTTTGTGAAGCAGCATCTTATAAAAGAAGATGTATATTCTCATATAGAGAATCATGAACTCTTTAGCAAATGCATATTTGGATGCCTGCCCTAAGACACGTTAGAAGTCTTGTTTTCCAAAGCTCCTGCGGATTAGGTCCTGTCAAGATTTATTGTGTGATCAGGTCCTGTCAAGGTTTATTACAAATGGAAGCACAAAAATTGGCAATCACCGTGAAAAGGCTGAATTTTAGATTTCAGTGCTTCTCCTGAGATCTCATTCTAGCAGGTCATTTAACTAAACTAAGTGACTTGTGAACTTTACAGGGGGGGAAAGGCTCTGCTAGCTCTGTAATCCATGTTTCGCTGTCCTGCAGAATTTTTTTGCATAATCACTGTGAAGTTTATGAAGCACATGCAAAAACATGTACATTTCTTGAATGTCTGCTGGTTCCTTATCTTTGTGTCTTTTACTGTGATGTTGTAGAGCTTGGATCATATGGAAACCTAAAATATTATGACACAATGACTGAAGAAGGTAAGAAATATTTTAGAATTGTTTGTATGAGCTTTCTGTAAAGTCCTTCTTTAAGTGCTTTTATGTGTTTCCTTTTTCTGTTATTTTACTTTGTACTATTTTCCCTTTTCTCATTTTGAATCATTCTTTTTTGCATGATTTCATTGTCAATGTAATCAATTGTCGCTCTTTTCAGGTTACTGCCATCAGCTTTTCAGTTTTGCTTCTTTCAGATAAGGAAATGTGTTTATTAAAGAAGGACATACATGCAAATCTATACTCACAAATTATACTGAACTGTGTAATAGAGCTTACAGTGGCTTATTTTATGTCATGTTTTACAGTGTATTCAAGAAGATTAGATCATTTACGGGTGTTCAAATGACTCAGTTTGAGAACGTTTATTAAATTACCTCTTTTCTTTGTATTATTCAAAAGTAATGCATAAACTTCTTTCAAAAAAAAATAGGCTTCACTATTTCTAGGATGTTAATTGTATGCTTAATTGCAATACAAAAAAAATATATAAAATCCTGATTCTGCAGTATAAGTGGGAAGCAATTAGGGGCTGAATCAGTGCTCAGTGAAATCTCAGGGAATTTTTCAGCTGATTCAAAAGTACTGCTGTGTATAATGCTAATTCAGGAAAGCAGTTAAGCATGTGCTTAATTTCCACCATGTGCTTCAGTCAGCATTTGTGCAATTGGGAAGTTTTCCTCAACTGAGACCTGATTGTGGGTAGGTCAAGGCCTCTTGTACCTCTCTCTGGTTACAGCGCCGGGCAGAGGGTTTCATGCGTGTTCAGTTTTGCAGTGAATGGCTTGCTGGAAGATAGAGATAAACGCTAGGCTGGTAGAAAAGTTAACCATCTATTCCTATTTAAATAGGAAATGTGAGATGAATAACTCCGGTCTCTTTTTTTTCTAAAAAAAAAAAAAAAAAAAAAAAAAAGGCTGCTACTTTCTTGGTATTTTCTAGTTCAGACTAATCCTAATTTTAAAGTGTTCTAAGAAAAACCTTGGTTATATGACTGCACCTGACAATTTCTCCAGCAAAAGTAAGAAGTAAGTGTTAGGTTCGGACTCTATCCCATTTCCTCCATTTGCTGTTGACAGTGACATATAACCATACTATGCTGGGCCCGCTTTCGCAGGCAGTTTCTGACACCGTTGCACCCAGTATTGTCAGTTGTTGGTTTCTTCTAGAGAAAGTGCAAGCTCCAGTTGATGTGGATACTTGTCCAGTGGGAAAGTCACAGATTTACAAATATGGTGTGAGATAATAAATGCTTGCAAGGGGACTTGACTGCACATATTGATGTTTAAGATATTTAAAAACTTCTCTTGAGCATTGGAAATGAGTTGTTAACTAGGGTCCCTCAGACAGAGTTACCACTTGATGTATCTTGTCTCACTATTTATCACTATCAAGTTACAGATGTCCTTTCTCACTGTAGCCTCAGAGCTGGCTGCAGTGAGCGTTTGTGTTTTCTTTTTCTTTTTCTTTTTCTTTTCTGAAGTATTAAATCTACCATCACTAATTAATAGATTTCTAAGTTGAATAATCCCTTAGTGGTAGTTAAATATAGTTATTTGTGGGAAAACATCCATGTAAGTATGCTCTGTACATGCCTACAGTTTATAGCAATATAACTGCTATATATTATTACCATGCCTATGCTGACTATAATTCTGTAAATATTTAATGTCACCTTAGAGAGCACCCTTCATGAATAAATAATCCAAGACCTACTGCACATTTTCTTCCAGCAAAAACAAGGAAGGAAGCACTTTTTGTCTTTAGGAGTATTAACACTGACAGGAGTCTATGGTATGGGTTAACTTCCCAAATACAGCTGTCGTCGTCATCATTTTTACATGTCTTCAAAGAGCAAATATTGAAGAGTGTATCCCAGAAGCTGAACTTAGATCAAAGCATGCTATATTTTGAACTTTCCATTTAGATATGCAAAAAGTAATCCCCATCACCCTGCATCACACTTCTTATCCTTTATTTCTTCTTCATCTTCCTTTTTTTAACTGATTTTTCTATACATTTTTATACCTGAAGTTATGTATAGAAAATGTAAACCCAATTAAAAATCTGTGGGGTTTATTTTTCTAGCAGAGTACATGCTTGTGTCAGGGTCCTGAAGCCCTGAGTGAAGAGGGATGATAAATCTTTTAAATCCTCTGATGAAGACACACAAGGCACATCAATTCTTGATGTAGCATAAAGAAGAAGCAGAGGCAAAAGATGACAACACCGATATAGCAAATCATTCAGAAGGCTTTTGTGCCCTAGGTATTAGCAACTGAGCTCTGCTGTTTTGTTAGCTCCTTTTTGATCTGAAAATACTTTAGATTAATTGATGTTTGAACAGGCCCTGCTTGGCGAAAACATATAATGGGAACCAGATGGAAACATGGAAAATCTGTATGTGTGTGCAGATTCATGTGTTCATATGACATTTTGGTGACTTTTTAGCATGAAAACTGAAGGAGTATAATAAGATTTCTGGAACTGATCAATTGTGATCCAATAGTTTTATTCCCTAGCTGGCCATCAGTAGGCCAGGTAGGCACACATTAGGTTGCCTAGGCAGCCTTAAATTTGACACCTTGTGACGCATGAGAGCTTGGCAGTATTGCTAGTGTTGCGCAGATACAGCACTTTGCATTTAGTCAGAGGCTATAAATCAGACAAATGGTACAGTCTTGATTTTTTTTTTTTAATCCAGTGGATTTCCCAAAATATTTTCCTCTAAAATTAAGGGCTTCTGACCCAGAGAATCTGAGACTGTAATCTGGTTTATAATCAAAGCACTTTTACTATAACCTTGATCAGGAGTTGAACTCTAAGAGATGCCAGCTGGCCTTACTCATGCAGATCAGGGCACGTGTGTATTATGCAATGCTGAATTGTTCGCATGTATTCAAATATACCCCAAAAGCTTTACGCTACCTTAATTTTCTTAAGAATTTTCTAAAAGCATTTGGGATGTGTAAGTCAAGAATCTTCAGACCTGGACTGTCACGTAAATGAGATTGATATATGCACGATAATGTAAAATACATACATCAAAAAATGCAGATGATGTAAAAACTACTTTAGGCAATCAAACTCATAGTACATAGGGCTGTTAAAGACAAAACCTTTGCTAGAAAGAAATGCAATTTGCAGTGCAAACCTGCTAGAAGGAAGTGTAGTTGCATGAAATTCCTGTGGTTTATCATAATAGTCCCACCTGAAGATGAGAAAAAGGCATGTGAGAGGGTTTGTGCCTAAAAATAAATCTCTGCGGCTTTCTGTTAAATATGAATGATTTAGGAACATCCCATTATGGTCTTATTCCCTGAAAGGTTGGTGCATCCCTGGGCTTCTCCTTTGCCAAGCAAGTTTTAATTAGCTTTGTTCTCTATCGTGTGGAGGAAAAGGGAAAGAAGAGACTCCGCCTGTGCTTGTATGTCACTACCCTTATGCAGGCTAGCAGTAGTGTTCACCTGCAACAGCCCTTCAGTTTTATACTTTCCATAGTCAAATTTTGTCTTTTAATCATTTCTTTCCATTGCTTGTTCACCTGTACTGAGCGAATCAAATGGAAGGGAATGAAGTAAAACTATGTGAGATAAACCATGCACGTTCTGAAAGAAAAATGAAGAAAAATAGTGTTTTCATTGCAAATGATCAGTTTAATTTCCATGTCCATGATTTTTAACTGTGGAGCAGTCCCCCACATGAAGTGTTGGATGTGTATCTTCAGTGCTGAAGTCTAGGTAGAAAACTCCTTCTGAAGAATGGAGGGAGGCCCTTGACAATGTGATAACAGTTGAGGAAAACAACTTAAATTTTAAGCTTATATAAAGCCGAGTTAAATTCTGTAGAGACATTTTATTTTCAGTTCAATAATAGCTCTAACTTCCCTAAGCAGAACTAAACAATTCCAAACACACAAAGAGTATCCCTATAAAACTGCATTATTCCCATTAAACTATTTAAAAAAAGAATGAACCTTAAATTCAAAACAACCTGGAGAAGGTGAAGATGTAAACGTTCTCCTTCAGATGAAGGTGATGAGACCCTTCAGATGTTCAGAAGGGTCTCAGGTTCTTCATTTTCTTTGCTTCCCAACGTGCAGCTTATATTTGTGACATCGTAAGCCAAATCCTAAAATGTGCGAAGCGAAGTTGTACTCTGAAGCTTACCACCGGTAATCTATGAACAAGGGGTATGAAAATTCTGCAGGCATCTTCAAAAATCTACATGTGCTTCTGGATAAACTCTTTTTTTCCCCCTAAATTTGCTTCAAATTGAGTTAGAAACTGGCTTGACTTTTCCAACATTTCTGCATAAAATATTTGGAAATATGATTTTTTTTATATTTCTCTGTTTTCTTTCTCTCTTGAGCACATCTTATAACCTGAGCACTTCTCTTTGTCTTCTTTTTCCTTTTTTTAGTTGTTTTTCTCTTCTTTCTTTTCTAACTGAAATCTCTGGCATTGACCACCTGCTCTGAAATAAGGAGGTGGCTTTCTTTTTGTCATTGTGTTCAACTCTGAAGTGCTCTTCTGCAGGCAATGTTACTTGAGGCATTATGTACCAAAAACTTAACAATATATTCTTAAATGCTAACTATTGTTTTTGAGTGTGATTAGTTTATGGTGAGACTGAAGTTGTTGAAAGGGCAATGCTTATTTATTGAATTTTTGTGTTATTTTTATTTTTATACTTTTGAGGTGATTTGTTGACAAATTAGATCCCCTTCCCACCAAATGCTATGTGCTAGTCCCATTACACAGTAGAATGTAGCTTCTGTGTGTAGGAAAGTATTGGTACGAAGTTTTGAAAGAATTTCTTGTAATGCTACTGTTTCCAAAAAGCTCCCTCTTGTGAGAGGGGTGAGAGGATTTGTTTCTTGACCCATGATTCATTCTTGCATATGAAGTATTTCAACTGAGAAACAGTGACCCTGCGTTATCCATCTCACTGCGTTCATTCATGACTTCTCTCTGCTTCCCACCGTTAATCAATTATTCGATTCCACTGAAATATTTTTGGCCTCAAGCCTGCACTCTTTTTGCAGCAAGGACAGCACCAGTTGGGCAGCTTTCAATAATTTTTTTTTTTTTTTGAACGGGAGGTGAAGAATTAAAACAAGGAAGCACCCTGTCTGGTATCCATGTTTTTAGTTAGAAGTGTACTGTACTGTAGTTATCCAATTATATTTTAGGAAAGAGCAGGAATAATAGCAATGAGAACAAAAATAGAAAAAAATGCATGCAACATCTTCCTACAAAACAAAAACTGTCACAACCTATCAAGAGAGTTGTGATGTGAGAAAACTAACTTAGAGGAAGGACTAGGTTAATTTCACTTAATGTTTGCCATCTTTGACATTGTCTACTTTAAATATGCAATTTGGACTTAATAACCAATAAAGAGTGACAGAACCTTAGACTCCTCTCTTAAGAGGAGACAAGTTGTCCCAGAGAGAGTCTACATGTTGAGTTGTGAGTAGATCTCTATTTTCTTCAAGGATAATAAAATGGGAAACCTCAGCCATCTGGCAAGTTGAGAAGCTTTTATGAAAATCATTTGTTACGGCAATTTCTTCTTGTCCTTCTGAACTGCCTGTAGTCACAGGGGCACAGCTTCCTCTGAAATTCTGTGTTACTGTGCTCCTGATTTAGACCTGAACCTGTGCTGATCTTTACTCATCTTCTGTTTAGGCTGAAATTCTACACCAGCACTTTCATAGGTGGAACTTCAGTGACTTCTTCAGAAGAAAAACATTTTTTTTTCTGTTGCTTTCAATTTCTTGTTGAATTATTTGCTGATTTCTCAAAATAGGAAAAAAAAAGTTTATACTATTTCCATTAAAAAGAAAATAGTAAGTATATTTTGGAGTATATACGTAGTAGGTATATATCAGGACATCAGAGGAAAGTGTTTAATAATGTGTTTGCAGCTTGGGAAGGGATGGAAATGGATTAGTGGCACTGCCTAAGCTATCGCCAGAAAATCTCACCTCTCAAAATGTCTGCATTTAAACAATGGTAATCCTTTCTTTTAGGAAAGTTCAAGGAGAGGGCCTCAATTCTTCATAAGATTGCCAAAAAGAAGTGCCAGGTGGAAGACGGCGAGAGGCGGAACGGACCTGCTAGTCACGGTGAGCATCCCAGTGCAGACTCAGCACTAGTACCTCAGGGCTCATTCACTCTCTTATTTTGCTTGAAAATTCTTAGAGCCAATTTTTCCCCTCTACTTTATTTGAGATAAGCTAGTAATAACTGTTCTATTTACCTATATGAAAAAACGTAAAACACAGAGAGAGGGCTGGGCTGATTAAGACATTATAATGACTCACTGCAGGGAGAATGTGGGAATGCAATGCTGATTTTCACATGAGAGAAATAGGCAAAGTCTGAAGACTCAGTAAGTCTACTGAGCTTTGAAAGGTTGGGGTAGAGGCTGACCGTGCTGTGTTATTTCCCTGTAATTGGTTGTGCTGGACAAAACCTGGTTTGCTTCAGCAGTTCTGCACGTCCATAGCATTCCCAGGGGCCAAACAAATAGCCCTGGCAGCCACGCTTTGTTTATAGCACTACCAGCTTGTTTTCTGATTTCTTTTTGTTTTTTTTTTTTTCCCTGTTCACATACGTAATGAAATCTACCACATATATATAGTTCACACTGTTTTATAAATTGTAAAGCAGATTTCATCACTTTCTAGTTGATGGAGCCCTGAGAATTTTCTGGTGGTGAAGTCAACCCCCTTAGAAATGTTTGTGCAGGCGCTTGCTGTAAATTATAGATGAATCTCTGTAGTTCCTGAGGTCGAGAAACACTGCTCTAGGACACATTTCAGGTGATATCATTCTTACTGCCATCATAAAAAAGAGCCTTCACATTTAGGATTTGATACGTGCATCTGCGAGTTGCAGAGAATCAATCAGGCCTGCATATGCTACTCTTGTACAAAATCAGCTTACTGTGTTTTCCCATTAAG
This sequence comes from Nothocercus julius, assembly GCA_013398735.1. Lineage (NCBI taxonomy): Eukaryota > Metazoa > Chordata > Aves > Tinamiformes > Tinamidae > Nothocercus > Nothocercus julius. The sequence goes on from VZSV01000041.1 coordinate 2,876,068, forward strand.
GATAGGAATTTATCTTTTAGTTCAGAAGTTCATACGTTAAAAAGAAATCCCTACCATGAACCCTCTTTTCTCTACCACTGCATGTTCTTTGCATTAGAAAACCAGATGCAAGTGTGTCTGATAGAAGCTGAATTGTTTTATCATTTGATACTTTCTCTGACCTTGTACTATATTTAGATACTATATTTAGTTTGCCTGCAGAGTCAAGCAATTGGATGGAATGCTCTGTTAATACACCATAATGCTGCATGTGGGGTTAAGAGACAGCCCAAATGCACTGAAATAATTACAGGCAGTCTGGCACTCTACTCAGATTTTTAATTAAGAGTAGTCTCAGGGTAGCAGTAATGCAACCACATAGCTGTATTTACCTCTGTGTGCAAGGAACATGGAACCCGATTTAGACAGTGCTTTATAACCTTATATTGTCCAAGGGATTTTTGGCCATTGACATTTTTATCTAGTACATACCAAAAGAAATAATTATTGCTTAGAGATTCCAGAGACGGTCAAGGTAAGAATAAATTTGAAGAAACCTAGATTCAGAACCCAAAGGCTCAATTTTCTCCCTCCAATCTGTGTAAAGGTTTTGCATGAAGGCTGTAAGACTTTGTTACGAAGGTATTGGATCATGCTTTTATTCTTTTCCCACATATCTGTAGAAAAAGAAAGAATACAAATACTGGTAGGAAGTAACTTCGCTAATTGCAAACGTATAGTGCAGAATGCCTCTGCAGAGGTTGCAGAGATAATATATTACAAAAATTAACTATGTCGTCGTTTACTGTGTGGGTATAATGCTCTATGTCACTTCTTACCTTAAATATTCAATTACCTTAAATAAAATGGCTTTAGCAAAAGTAAATTAGTTAGGAGCACTGAATATTCTCCAATAAATTTTAAATTTCCAGAATGTAACTGCCAATAGGATAGTCAGCAAGGTTACCACTGATCCAAACTGCATTCCAAATGTGTACTGGCCAAAAAGAAGCCTTTTGTAAAGGATATATTGGCCCATCACCAATATTTGATGACTTAGATATAACAACAGTTTCACTAAAAAAATAGTTATATAATATGCTGTTCTGTCATTTTCTTTTTCCTCTTTATGAATGATGACACAGAAAAAAGTGCGAAAGTGGAAGTTGCAATAACACCACCAAGTGATTCAGGACCAGTGCAGAATGGGATCGCCCATAACGTGGAAGAAGAGGTTAATGTCTTTTTTATTCTTTTTAATTTTAGTTTTGGTAGACATATTCTGAGATTGTTTCTGCTTCTCACTGAAAGCACACATCCTAGTAGTAAGGAACTGTTGCTATGAACTGGCTATAATATGTTTAATCTTCATTCTCAACAAAACCCAATGTATGAGAAAATGTATTGCCATCTAAAAAAGTTTTTCTCATGCCCCCTATGCCTTTCAGTGTAAAGTAAGTCTGGAAGTTTAGAATGGAATTTTTTTCAGAAGTATGTTTCTGCTTATTGGACAAGAAGTTGTGTCCATAGCTCTTAATACAGCTAATGGCTATTGCTTGTCTGCTTATCATCACATTGCATAGATTTGCTCTCTTAACATCTTACAGCACCAGGTAGGTTCTGATGCTGTAATTCATGTCATAGTTAAAAGTAGTTACAAAAGAACTGTACAGGAATTTCTTGGTTCTGTTTTTGAACCAAAACCTTGAGACAGCTAACAAATTAATCCTAATGAGATATACCGGTATTTATTTGACTCTCATTCATAAGACGTACACTCTGCAAAAGAAGACACTGCACACTTAAATTTACTTATTTTAACATACACAATTTGCAGACATACACAACTTGCAGACAATAATCAAATAATTGCATAATTGTGTTTGTCACATATCTTACTAGGCATGGTGGTGATGGCTTTGCAGTTGGACTTGATGATGTTAAAGGTCTTTTTCAACCATAGTGATTCTGTGATCTACTGAAATAGTTGTAGAGATGAGCTAACTTCTGCTCAGTGATAAATAAGCTGTAATTCACAAGTGCAGTGGACCACAAAATTGGGTCCTCTCAATGCCTTTTTTATGTATTCAGAAAATTCAGGTCTTATAAATCCCACTCAATTCCCAAGTAGGCAAATGCCTGGAAAAATGCCAGTGAATTGACTTTGCTAAACTTGGTCATTGCCCTTTTAGTTATGAAGAGAGCAAACCTCCTGGCCCCATAAGGGGAAAGGCTTGTTAAAGATAATCTTTGACACAGAAGTTTGTATAATGGTTATGTAACATACAATGTTTGTGCAGCTGACTTCTCAGCCTTTTCCAAAAGCTGTAGAGACACAAGAGTTACTGCAGAAGCTTGAGCAGTGTCAGGAGCTTCTCTTTGCTAGAAGGGGGATGAGCTATCTTGCTTTGGCACACAACAAAATCATGAAACAGAAAGACATTGTCTGTGTTTGCTTTTCATTTATTAGGATTGCTAGTCTAAATCACAAACAATCTTGACTTCCTCACGATCTCAGCAATGTCACTAACTGAGTAAAATTCTTTGCTTGAGAGGTACTGCAAGACATGGGAAAAACTAAAAGCAGTATACAACTAACAGTGTTTATTTATTTCTGTTGGTCACTTCCTAAACACAATTGTCCCTCACAAGGAATATAGTTTTTCTTGGAACATACTTATAACAGGAGAGGTCATCCAGTTTTGCACAGCTGTCTGCAAGACAGGGAAAAAACATAGTAAGATGTCTCCAGGAAGAGTTTGTGTTTGCTTTACAAAGCTAGAAGTGAAAAAAATGACAAGATAATTATGGCCATTTGCCAGCTGGTGCACCAAATATGGACTGATATCTTTAGTTCTTCACTGCTTACAGACAGTTTTGATCTCAGAAATAGGAAAAAAACAGTGAATCAAAACCAAGGTTCTAAAAGAGCAGAATAGTTTTTGACATCCTGAATAATCATATAATTATAATGAATCTCCTGTGGAAAGAAGACCAAAGTAGAATGTTTAATTATATTTTCTGCTAGTCATCCAGGCTGACAAGCCACATAAAATATCTTCATCAGACCAACAAAATATTTTTCTTCAGTAAACAAGATGAATATAATCTATTTAATAAAAATTTTCAGCACTCTACAGTACTTCAGCATTGATCTTTTTAAAGTAAGCACAAATCAATTTTCAGACCTATCTGGACCCTATTCTAGAGTCTGGCTTCACCACTGTAGTGAAATACATCCTTAAATTTCTTTTTTTTCTCTTTTTTTCAATTTAGCAAAAAAAATGTAAGAAATACAAAGCAGTGTATTTTTCAGACTTCTGTTACTAAGACTGATATCATGGTGATATCATGGTGGTATAGCTTGGCATAACTTGATAAGTTGTGCAGAAATTATGTGGGACATACAAAAATTCAAATAGATCTGGAGGAAAGAAACTAAGAATAAAACTGATTTTGCCTCATAAGGTTTTTCTCCAAGATTGTTCAGTGGAAACAATAGCAGAAAGCAATCATAAGCAATCAGATCTCACAGAGAGCAGTGGCCATATGCTATCTTTTTGCATCATAACGAAGGGTTTTTGTGTTTGCAAGGTCAATCTGCAAGGTCAAGCAACCTCATCATCCAAGACAATGGTTTTGATTTCAAACAACTGCTGGATAAGGACATAATTTTTTTAAGGAATAAATCACTCAGCAATGTCTTCCCCCTTTCTCCTCCCAATTTCCTCTAGACATCTCAAATTTTCAGTGAGGCATGCTGGGGTACTTTTATGTCAAATTCAGCAAGCGTTAGGAAATCTGAAAATGTACTGTGCTATATCAGAGGTGGGATGCATTCTTTACTCTTATCAAGGTAACAAAATAGACTGAGAAGAGAGGTCTGTGGCTGATGCAGGAGTGATTCTGCAGTTCCAGCTCTGCCAATCCAAAAGAAAATTTTTTTGGTACATCCTGTACCTATACATCACCTATACATCACTGTACATCACTATAACAGAGAGCAATCCTCTAATAGCATTTTGAGACAGACCATGCTGGCTACTTCCCTGGTGGCTTTTCTAATTTTGGCTTCCTCCAGTGATAACTGGACAGTTGCTGCTGTCTCATGCTGTTTCAGTTATTGATATGCTGGAATCTGTTTTGCAATTTTTATATATCTATATCTACATACACAGACACATATATATGCATAAAAGATTATATATGTTTTACAAGTTGTAATAGTAATTAGCTGCATTCTGTGCATTTAGAAATAAAAATTAAAAAAAAATAGATTTCTTTAGGAACTTACTTCCCTGTGGGGCTGTATTCATACTCTCAAATGTACAGTGAGCCTTCTTCAACATACTGCCTTGCTGTTTGTGCATAGCCTCTTGGTATGCTTTTCTGAGCTGTGTCATCACCCTGAAACCAGCTGTGAAGCTCTTGAGATACATGGTCAAAGTTAATAAAACAGAGCAGATGACAGAGAAGGATAGGAGATGACGAACAGAGAGAGAAAGAGGCAGATAAATAGATACAATAAAAAGAGCAAGAATAAAGGGCAGGAGGGACAAAAGCAAGAAAAACAAGATCCTCTCCTTCTACCATTGACGTCCAAGGTAAATCTGTTTACTACATCCAAAGCTTGCACAAAGGTGAAGTCTGCCTGTTTCCAAAATATCCAACTGCTTCTTCTACTGCAACTGTTCATCCCCTCCAGGAAACAAGAAAGAGAAAAAAAAACGGAAACAGATGAACTCAGCACTCTTCAGCTTCCTTCTGCTTTGTATATTGACTTCATGGGCACTAATAAGATTATTCCTGATTTACAATAGTGTAAGCAACAACAGGATCAGATCAGAGCATTCACACAGCCTTTTCTTTGATGACAGTTAGAATTGGAGGAAGGGAAATTGGTCATTGCCCGCCTGAGACTTCTTCCTAGCTTTTCCAAATTTTGTGCAAATTCTTCATCTCTCTGGGAAATAGCATGCACTAAAAGGCAATGGTACCAATTCTAACAAGCAGCTTTGTTCAGGGAAGTAATAACAACTGCACAGGCTAATATTCCAGTTAATCTTTAGCAAGAACTTCTCCTCCTCTCCCCTTCGCAAGTTGTTCATTGCAGCGTAGTCATGACCAACAAACTCTTTAACTTTAGTCCTTGTATGAACAAGTATCCACCATTTGACCTTGAACATCATTTGCCTCTGCTTCATGAAAAAAAAAATTGTTCTGGTAGATTGAATTCCTGAGGATTTTTCTTTACCTTGATTCAAAAAATAGCACTATTGTCTCAGAATTCAGAAATGTAGTATGAAAATCACTTCTTCTCAGTTTTACACTTGTATATATCCAAAGAAATGTTTTGTGACCCATAAATGCTGCTTAGGCTAATGTATTTCCTTCCTGGTGGGAGACAGTTCACTTTTAATATCTGCACGTCCCAGTGATGTTCCTTTAGACTTGAAAAGACCAGAGGCACTGTCCTTCAGGAATCGAGCTGCAAATTTGTCTTTGGCAAAAATTATCCTGAAAAACATTGGCTGGGGTATAGTTGTATTCCCAGAGCAAATCATTCAATATTTCTAAAATGTGTTTGCATTGAGGATCTAGAAGATGTGCATGGGGGCCTAATTCTTTCTTCTCCACTGTGAAGTTTCACTATGAGCGTTACATTTTTCCCTCTTGCAGAAGCAGCACATTCATACCAGCCTGACAGCCTGCATCTCATGAAGCCGTGAGATGACTGGCTTGACAGATGAGGGGAGAGCTGTGGGTGTTGTTGATTTCAACTTCAGGGTTTTGATGTTTCCTCCATAACATCCTCGCAGACAAGCTGTGCAGGCTAAATAAGTGGTCAGTGCAGTGGACTGAAAACTGTCTGAACTTCTGCCAAAGAGAGGTGTGATCAGCCACCCAGGTTCCATCTGGAGACCTGCCCCGGGTGTTCCCCGGGACCTGGCACCAGTGCTGTTTAACATCTTCCTGCGTGACCTGGATGGTGGGACTGAATGCATTTTCAGCAAGTTTATAGATGACACAAAACTGAGAGTGGTTAAAACACCAGATGATCGTTGCCCTGCTGTTGAGAGGGTCCTCGATAAGCAGGAGAAGTAGAGCAGAACTTCACAAAGTTCATCCATGGGAAATGCCAGGCCCTGCTCCAGGGGGGTTAACCCCATGCACCAGGACAGACGGGGGGTTGCCCGGCTGGAAGGCAGCACTGCAGAGAAGGCCTGCTGGGGCCTAGTGGATACAGAGCTGAATATGATCCAGCAACGTGTTCTTGTCGCAGGAAAAGACAACATGTCATGGGCTGCCTTAGGCTGAGTGTTGCATGCTGAGGGAGCTGATCTTTCTGCTTTGCCAGGGAGACAAATCTGGAGTGATGGATCCAGTTCTAGGCTCCCAGTGCTACAGAGATATGGAGCTACTGGAACAAGTGCAGCCAAGAGCTGTGAAGATGATGAAAGGAGTGGTGCATCTCTTACCTGAGAAAAAGCTGAGAGAGACTTAGATACAAGCATCTTAATAATGAGCCATAATTTCATAAATTAAGTACTTTAAAAAATGTGGATGTCACAATGACAGAACGAATAAATACATTTTACTTAAATAAAACCCTCAACTTTAGAAGTATGATACTGAACGCGCACCTCTTATGAAGGGAAGACTCAAGCTGAAATTGGAAGAAAAGGGAAAAATAACCTTTTTTGTTTATTTTAATTCTGAGGTATTTGTAAATTAAATTTCTCTTTAAAAAAGTACATTACTCCAAATGTCATTAGATCCTTTTCTTTGTTCAGGGTTTTTTTTTTTCTTCACCTTAATATTTTTCCTGAGTTTTATTCGTCATTCTTTCAGGCTTTTTTCAATCTCTAAGACGTCAAGACAGAGTAGAGTAAAGGGCACTGTCAATTAATGACTCTCACAAGAGTTCATGCAGCAGAGTGAATTGCACTTTTCCTTTTATTTCATTGATTTTCTCGTTTGTCTGTGCCAAACTTCACCATCCTTTTTTTTTCCTATTTCCCAGTCCCAGTCCCATTCTTCTTCCTCTACTCTTATCCTCCAGAACCTCATCTCCCCACGTGCTTCTTGCTCATCCAAGCTGAGCAGGATAAACTCTGTTCTGCTGCTGCTTGCAGAATTTTAAAAAAGGAATCCAGAAAATGCCCCCTGCAATCCATTCGCTGGTCCGAGACAGGCATATTCACCTATTCCCATTTCCACCAGAATCAGTAGCAGATCTCCCTCACACTTTGGTAAAATCTGGATCAGCTCTGGGAAGGACAGAGTGCTGCGATCTCCTTCCCAGTCCCTAATCACCACTGCCAGGACCAAGGTTGCCCACAGTAGAAAACTCGGTAGTACGGTACTTTATATTTATAGACCAGGATAGAGCTTGTATGGCAAAGTGAAAGAAGACTAAAAGGGCACAGACAGTTTCTCATTAAATGTTTTATGGGCTGCCCCACAGAGAAAGATCTTCGGAAAAGTCCAGCTGCCTTTCGCCCTACTGCCAGCCTCCGAACAGACCTTTGCTCGCGTTTAGTCATAATCTTTCTAACCTGTGGCTCTCCTAAAAATATCTTCCAGTCTGAAGATAACACCTTCTGCTCCCTCCTACACACACACACACACACAGACACACACACACGCTTTTGCCTGTTCCCATGGAAACCCCACTGGAAAATGTTTACAGGCCAACCATGTTAGAGAGAACTTTTTCAGTTCTAAAAGACAACTTAGATGTAGTAAGAAAATGCCACTAATGCTTTATCCTTCTTGTTGGATCTAAATTAGCCACCTGGCAGCTGTGGGGTAGAGAGTATTCTGCTTTGCCCACCAGAGAGCAGCCAGGGAGCTGTGCATTTCAGGACAGAGATCCCCCCTGCCCAGGAATACTCATTCCCCCTGCACCAAATTGACATGATTTGAACCTAAGTGGTGTTGTGTTCCCTGTCATGGCTGTGATTCTTGGAATATATTAAACATTTCTATTTTGCAGAGCGGGGATGAGGGGTTGACAGCAGCCTTTGTTGCAAGGCACTGATATATGCCAGCATATTTGGGGTCTGTTTGGTCATTAAAAAGATGTTTTCCAGTGCCTGAAACTCTTTTAAGTTGCCACACACAACCTTAAATGAATGCCTGCCTCTGGTTTGCTAGTATAGCTTTTTGTAACTTAATGAGATTGCACTAATGTCAGGAGGGATTGATCTTCATTTTCCAAGGCTACTGAATTTCCTTCCCTGCATTTTCTGTGTGGTGTGCTACATCGACTTCCTTGAAAATCATAATGGTCAGCTGCATCTCTTTACGGCATTAGCTGTTACTTCCACTGGTGGGCTAAGTGTGATTTTGAACATTACATTATTTTCAGATTCTCTGAAGAGTGCAACATGGGCAACATGGGCAGGGAAAACGGCATGAAGGCTCAGGGAACTCTGTTTTCAGGTGCTCGCAGGTACAGACAGTTATAACAGTGTCTGGAGCAAAAGCCAACCCATGCCTTGCTCATTCCCACAGATTCTGCTGAAAAAGGTGACTCTTTTCAGCCAGATGGCAGAGAGGATTAGCACAAATTAGTTGCAGTAAGGAGAGTGACCTATATAAGCAGAATGCTTTCTGAAAGTGAAGACGTTGAATTTTACTCCGCTCTTGAATTTTACTCCAGAATTCTAAAGGAAAGATGTTATCTTAGCTATTTAGCTATTGGTGACTACCACTCTAGCTTAGTACCTCACCTTCCTTCGTGTATTTTTCCAAATGAGTGTTAGCAGTTGCAACAGTTGTAGATAAATGAGCCATCCAGGTCATGGAGAAGAAGCTTGAAGCGGTTCCAGAGTCACAGTAGCACTCTAGTTGCCTCTGTCTTCTGCCTTTTTGGTAAAATAAATTAACATGGTATTTGCTGCTCTGAAGAAATAAAGTCTCAACACTGAAGAACAATACTTAAATTAGATAGGTAACACTTTGAGACATCGTATTTATTTCTTGATTCACTCATTATGCAAAGTTGGCTTGTACTTTCACTTTTCACTTGCAAGAAAAAAAAATAGTTCAGCAGCCTTTTGCAGCATTATCAGGTAAAGGCATTTTTATCTCTAGGGCAATCACTATGTTTCAGCATGAGCAAATTGAACCGCAAGTAGTCTTTGTCTGCAGTTTCCCTTTCTAAGGAAGATCTAATGCTAGTTCTGTGCTGATTAACCATATCAGAAGTCAGAATACACAAGGCATGTACAAACATGAGGATTTTTCATTCAGATCTTATTTATCTCATTTGGGCTAGCAGAATTAGCCTAAAATACATGTTTGTAATTCATATCCTATTGCTGTTATAAGATATGGACCAGCTGGCAAATACGGACATATTATTTCAGGCAAGTTTGAAGTGGCTCATTGGATATTTTTTCCATGTTTTCCTACTGCCAGCTAAAAAATGTAGAAATGTACAGTTGGTTGGTGTTATGCTAGATAAACAACTGTTTTTACTTAGATAATCTATTTTGAGCGTAAGCATCTTGAGAGACAGCTATTTTCTGCTGTTTGCCAAAAGCAGTGACTACATTGTGACTTTGGCAGATGGAGTATGCTATAAGGTGTTGTGTGTAAACAAAAGAGCTATTGATGGAATGTCACCATATGTTGCCATTGTTTATATAATGTGAAACACATAGTCACGTCCTGTCTTTGGACAGATTTTCTTGGGAAATAGGGAAAAGAGGTCAGATTAATCACAAGCAAAACAATTTGAGTTGTCTTCCATGGGATTAAAGAAAAGTATTAGATCCGCATGCTTGTGTGAAGAAGTTATGAAAGATGGAGAGAGACTTGATACCTTTTTCATTGTATGGCATGCATTGCATACAAGAAGAAATGAAGTAACAAGAATAGGATTAGGAATATACATAGACTGTTTTAAAAGAAAATGCTAGAAGTGTACTTGTTACAGAGATGTAAAAGGGAATATATAGCAAAACTATACCTTTAATCTCATCTCTTCAAAATAGGGCGTTGCATCTATTCTTTTTGTCATTTACAGATATGCTTCTCTACCCCTGATAAAATGGGCAAATGGCACATTTACCTGTTACGGAATTCATCTGATTGTTGTTACTGGCTTTTTACACTACAGTAGCATGGGCAGTCCATTCAGCAAGACTATACACATTGTGTTTAGAACTGCAAAGTGGTATGTAACAGAAAGACAGTCCCAAGAACAAGTGTGAACAAAGAAGGGTTCAACAGTACAAAAGTGGAAACAACCATGGCAACAGATTAGAATTTCATGAAAGGACATGAGTGATTGGTACAATCCTAACCTAATCACATTATTTTATCCTCTCCCATCTCTCCCACGTCACTTTGTATTTACCAGTGTGCCACACACAAACCCGGCCTAGGAAAAAGCCTCCTGATGTTCATACAGGTTAAAGGAAGTTACGCGGATGCCAGTCATTTTTGGAAGGAATAGTGTTGTTTTCAGTGACAATTCAGAACACTTAGAATTAACATTATTTGTGGTGTAAATAAAGTGTACTTTCATTATGACATTCTGAGCTATCTTTTCAGACACAGCCAGTAAAATGGACTTGCGGAATGTAGGAATGGCATGTTTATCTGTACAACATAGCATAACCTGTATTTTTGTGATAGCATGTACATTTAAGTTCAAAGTAAACTCAGTTTAGATACTGCAGTATTATCAGAGCTCATAAGGTCAATTAATGCAACTTTCCAATATGTTCCTCTCCAGCATCTTTTGAGCTGGTTAACTAGGAGTAGCTGACAGCCCAGTGGGCTACGCTGCCATCCAGAGGGACCTGGACAGACTGGATAGCTGGGCAATGAAAAACCTTATGAAATTCAACAAAGACAAGTGCAAGGTCCTGCACTTGGGGAAAAATAACCCCAGTCACCAGTACAGGCTGGGGACCGACCTTCTGGAGAGCAGCTCTGCAGAGAGGGACCTGGGCGTCATGGTGGGTGACAAGTTGCCCATGAGGCAGCAGTGCCCTCGTGGCCAAGAAGGCCAA
>VZSV01000041.1:2887561-2904614 GCA_013398735.1 Nothocercus julius
CCTGAGCCACCTGCTCTAGGTGACCCTGCGTGTGCAGGGGGTTGGACTAGATGATCTCCAGAGGTCCCTTCCAACCTTAAGCATTCTGTGATTCTGTGATTCTCAAAGGAATTTACAAGTTGCACAAAGGATTGAGTTTTGTGGTAGGACTCACTGCTCTGCTGACAGGGAGCTGATGCCACCTGAGCTGGCCCAGAGTACTGGAGATTTGGCACAGTGGTGGTAGAGAGATCATGAACGGCAGAGCCCTGTGGTCTTACAATTCAGCATCTGAAGTCCAAGTGGAATACCAGAAGGTATTTGAAATGGCACCGGCATGTCTGTGTGTAGGCAACTGAATACCAGCCTTTATGTCCCATTATCTTTCTATTTCCTTTCCTAGCATAGCATATTTAACATTGCAAGTATTGAGTTCAGTCAGAATTATACAGACTAAAAATTGAAATCATACAGATTAAAAAATCAAAACTATAATTTCAGTATTAATTACTGTAAACTGCGAGTACACCATTCAGGATGCACACTGCAAATAGCTGTATTCACAGACAGTGCAAGTTTCTCTGACATAACTCTGTGCTGTGTCACTTTATGTCACTCCTGCTTAGTCTAGAACATGACCCTCACATTTGCAAGATTTAGCTGTTGTAAAAATTCTTTCCTTTTTTTTTTCTTCAGCCTCAGTATCACAGTGAAATCTTTGAAGGCTACATTTGGAAATGTGTTGAACTTCTTTACTTTTATTGATTTGGGAAACATTAGTATACGAAAATCAGATGCTGATTCTGATTTATGAAATAAGAAACAAAGAGCTGGTCTGTAGCTCCTATAATGCATCCTGGAGATAAAATAACAAGGAAAATTTTTTTTCCCTACTGGATTTTAGCTGGAGCTTGAGTTTTTATTTTGGAGGAAGTTATGGGGGCAGGCAGATGAGGTAGAACAACTTGAGGTTGAAACATCCTGAACAGATGGACCAAGTTTCTCCAGGATCCATGTGCCAAATCTCCAAATATACTCTTTAATGCTGTTTGTATACTGACATTGGTGCTGCCAGTGTGTTCATGATAGTCCAGCACCATTTGACAAAGACATGAGACCAGAATAATGCCCAGGGTTGAAGTACTGCGTATACCAGCAGTATTGCATGAACCAAATTAATAGCAGGTAATTAGGTATTAATTTCTTTAAATTTTGCTGACTCATGTATAAACTTAGTCTCATATGTAAAGTTCTTGTTGTGACTAAAAATGGTCATTAATCATGACTAATTTCTATAGATGGTAATTCGGAAAATAGTCATTTAGAGCTGCTTATGTATGAAACAGTCGTTTGTGGAAGCGTATTCCTGCTGAGTCTGCTGCTTGAATTATGCAGAAGCCACTCAGAAAGAGTTACCTAGGCAACCCTTCAATTGCTCTTTTTGTGCTCAAATATTACCTCCATCATCATATTTCAAAGCTCAACATCCTGCTTGGTTTGATTTGCCTAACCCTATATTGTCTACCAGAGTGGAAAGGGAACAGATACGATTTTAACGAAGTAACCCCGCAGGCTCCTGCATCTGCACCTCAACAGTCCCCCAGAAAGGTATCAGTAAACTAGAGAAGTGAGATCCTGAGCATCTGCCTGCTTTGGTAAAGAGCTGAAAGCTAAAGGTAGCTCTTAAGCTGCTCAGGAGCTTCTTGAAACGCTATAATTATAATGAATCATGTTTCTATGTGTGTTTTGAAAATCTTTTAATGATAGTACCTATCATGACCTCTTCAGTTTACTGTCATCTTATGACTGGGAGTTACACAAAGTGTAAAGTTAACAAAATACAGTCTTCTGTTGACATCAACACATAGTCATCAACGCAGCTGCATCCTGTCAATGTGTCAGGAGGAAAAATGAGTTTGTTTCCAGTCATTGGTAGAAGATGATTGAGTTGTATAGTGGTATGACTGGCAAGCCTGAGCTGAGAGTTGGTCTTTGCTTCTCGAGGGACTGATCAACTTGTAATAGATCAATAGCTGAATAATTCAGGAGTTCATCATTCATTTTTCTGTTACTCTGTTCTCTGGAGCATGTTAGACCCATGTGCAGTTTGGGGCATATTGCCTAGCTGTGACATACCATGGATAAATAAGCCAGAAAAAAAAAAAAAAAAGTGTGATGTTAAAATGGTCTGAATCGTGCTCCCTTGGCTTTCCTTCTGCCGCAGTCTCAAAGGGCTGCACCTCGCCAGCAGGCTGGGTGACAGAAAAGGCTAGGGAAGACGTTATGTAGCAGCCAAAAGGCTTTCTGTCATTGGAAATGATCACAGTGCATCTGCTCTGTAGTGGACATAACACGTGAAGAGCATACACATGAAAGGATGTGAAAGATTAGTGTGAAGATCAGCTATCAGCTACACCAGTGAGGGAGGAATGGCTTTCCTTTAGTTTTAGCACAAAGCTGTTAAGAAGACTGCTGGGTTGTGGCAGATCTAAACAAGTCATGTTCTGGCTGGATGTGAGAAAAAACATTCCCCCTCAAAGAGATCCGAGCAGTGGAGCTAGGGCAGAGAGCTGTGCCGTCTCCATCCTTGGAGGTTTTCAGGCAAATGTTTACTGACTGAGCAAAGATCTGAGCTATCTGGTCTGTCCTCACAGCTGAGCATGCTTTGGGCAAGGCGGATGGGGAACTTCCCAAAGTCCCTGACAGCCTGGATTGCCTTGTGGTCCTATGAATGACGAAAAAGTACATAAATGTGTACTATATATAGGGGTACATGTACACACAAATGTGGCCAGGCCTGATGCAGACCAGACCAGTTTTGGTTTTTGATCAGACTACTGATGTCCATGAAGGAAGGTCTGCAGGAAGGCACATCTGAGGCACCAGGTGAATGAGTGTCCACCCAAGGAGGAAGGCTGATGCTGGTCCCACTGTTGAGCATGGATGCCTCCAGAGATGTCCTTGGCAAGCGGCGCTGGAGGGATACTCTGCCGTTACTGAAATACAGTTGAGTCCTGAAGGTTCTCTAACCTTACTGATCCCCTTTAATACTTTGTTCACTGCTGTTTTTCTCACAGAATGAAGAAGAGGATGAGGACCAGCCTCTCAGCCTGGCCTGGCCTGACACTCTGCGCAAACAAACCACCTACCTGATTGTTTTACCCATTGTTTTCCCACTGTGGGTTTCCCTTCCAGATGTCAGGAATCCTGTAAGTAGTCCTTCTTTTAAGTCAGTGTCTTCTGCAGAGCACGAGGGTTGCTGAATGCCAGAATCCAAGGAAGGGCCATGGTGGATTTAAGCAAAAGTAGAGCTATCTTTTTTTTTAATGGTTCCTCTTGTGAGGAAGATGCCACAATACAATTATGGAGTGAACGTCAATCTTCAAGTGGGTGCTTATGGGTAACTGGAAGATAACAACTCTGTGAATATTGCCATTTGTATTCATTAATATTTTATCACACATAGAAAATGTTCTTAAAACTTTGTGTGGCTTTTACATCTATGTTTCTAGATGTCCACTAAGCATTACTTAAGCAATGAGGAAGTCTGCCCAACAGCAATACCATGAAGGGCAAAACTGGAAAGTCAAAGACTAGATTTTCTGTGTTTTAAAAATAATGGTATGCATTTTTCTTTAAATGCATATTCTACTAGACCTGTACAGCAATTGTCATTAAAGGGCAATTTTGTTTCATGTGACTAAAAACTGAGTAAGGGAGACCTCTGTCTTCTATTTGTCATCCTTTAATTTTCATACTAGGATAAGATCCAGAAGTTTTTCCAAGTGCAGACAATTTACTAATTCTGTCCAAACATGGTTTGAAATCATGTAAGATGGTTTATTTAATACAGATGACTTTCTGTGATAAAGTGTCAAATCCTACTTCTTTTATATTCACATATGCAAGCAATAATAGAGGGGAGGCTAATCAAAGAGCCTTGTTGAGTCAAGAAAAAAAAAAAAAAAGTCAGTCACTGAAAGAATCCTTTAGAACTGCTTTATTCTCCTCCTTTTTGAATCAAAAATCGACTTAAATCTTCAGCAGGAGAAGGTTGTGCAATTTGCAAGGTTATAAATCAATCGCCCTGTTTCTTTTTTCCTTCCTCCTCACATTTCCCATCCCACACAGTGAAAAATTGCAATTCAGTGAAAGAAACAAGCTAAAATAAATCTTTTCATTTGTTTTTTAGATAATGGTTTCTCTAAGGGTAGAAACTGACATTTTCTCCTCTTTTAAGTCTACTTTCTTTAAGCTTTCAAACAACACTGGTAAATATTTTTGCCTGGTAACACAAAAAAACATACTACCTGAATTCCAAGACCGTTTATTTCGGTATTTATGCCCTCATTTTGTTATTCAGAATCATCATTGCATCATTTTTGTTCATGAGTTGTTCTCATATTAGCAAGTACTGCTAAGAAATGTGTATGCAATATTTTAAATTTAAAAATTCTGATGCTAATATTAATAGCATTTGTGATCTTTTTTGTTTCTTCCTCTTGAAGATTTATAAATATCCAGTGTTCAATACTGTGTAGATGAGATTAGTCAGAATAATCCCTTGGGAAAGCCAGTGTCTGATGAATTCACATGCAACAGTTAAAGGTGTGTGAATATTAACTCCAGGATTGTTCACAAAAACTAGTGTGCTGACATCCTGGAATTAAAACACTCTGCCATAACATAAGAGATAAGCATACTTGCATGTGCCAGATATGTCATTGGGCAGCCAAGTTTTAAAATTTCATTCACTGAAAGGAGTAGCTTGTTACACAGAAATAAAAGTGAATTGCATACTGTGTGCAGCTTGTAATTACACGCAATAATAACAGAAGAGGTAACAAGCAGTATGAATGTGACAAGCTGTTTACTTTGAACTTCACTGTCAAAGAATTAACCAGATGGTTGCATAAGCCCTCGTGCCCAGCTGTCTAACTTTTCGAGGATGCTTCATTAGTGTGTTTGTCTCTAAAATACTCTCACTTGTACTTGTGTGCATTCCCCTTCCCTTGCCTAAAGAAAACAAGGTCGGACTGCACAGCTCAGCATGTACTTCAGGAAAAAACTTTATGTTCAATCTCTGAGGCAAAAGTTAAAGCAAACCTCAAACAATACTTCAGCAGATTTTGTAGGCAGGCCTAACATCAAGGGCCTGATCTGCAAAAGGGGATAATTTTATTCAGAAATAATTTGGATTTATCTACTGTAGACTATGCATTAGCTCCAATAGTTCCTCCACTGATTCAATAGTTGACTTGTTTTAGTGTGTGCTTATCATCTCCATAATAGCTCAATAATAAATTGATGTTTAGAAATCCTTATAATATCAACCATGTTTCCAGAAGCAGGTGTGCTGTAGGAAATTTCATTGTTGGCCTTTCATTGAGATATTTGTAAAAATGATGGATATTTTCACGGTACTGTTTACACTGAGTGAAGTAGTTCATTTCACCAGTGGCTTTACAAGGGCCATAAATACGGCTGTCCGCCTCTAACAGCTGAAATTTTGAAGGGGGTAGGGGCAGAAATCAAAGAGCATCTCCCTTGCGATAGCCACAGTGCACTGCCTCTGCCTCATGACCTAGGTCAAAAAACCCTCTCTCTGAGCCCAGTGCTGTTGTTGTTGGGCCCATATAGGACAGTTCTTGTTCCCATTAAGGACCAAGAGATATGACTTAGGTGAACGTATGGAGACGCGCTGTTACCAAGGGGACGAGGACACAATGTTCCCTCATAGATCTAGTTACTGGAGCAGGTTTCTGAGTAATTAGATTTAGCCACTGTCAAATATGGATGGAAAATCAGAGACAGCATAAATTCATGCATGAGACAAATGTATGATTCATTCAGGTTAAAGGTAAAGTTGTCAGTAATGAGACTGGCTAAAATTTAGAGGATTACTTCGTGAAATACTAAACACTCATTATGTTGCAGTGTCAGGCACTCAGGAAAAAAAAAATGAGACTTCACTTTTTCAACATACTC
Source organism: Nothocercus julius (assembly GCA_013398735.1). Taxonomy (NCBI): domain Eukaryota; kingdom Metazoa; phylum Chordata; class Aves; order Tinamiformes; family Tinamidae; genus Nothocercus; species Nothocercus julius. Next base: position 2,893,529 of record VZSV01000041.1, read on the forward strand.
TATAATGATAAATTACTAAAATAAGTAAGTCTATTTTTTTTTCAAACTTTGGCAGGTTTTCAATGCAGAGATGCACCTGGATATATGTACTTAAGGTTACTGACAGACAGGATTAATACCAGTCCAACAGATATACAGTGAAACTAAAAAATTATTTTTCTTTTGTTAAATGAAAATAGGATGCAAACTGAATGATGTATGTTTCTTCCCCCATTTTCTGTTCTGTTACCATGACCACAACTGAACCAAGTGGCAGTAAACTGGAGTCTTTGTCTTGGCAAGGCAAAGATCACAGCTCTCAGAGAGGATGGAGAGAAGCATTGCTGTCTGTCGTTTCTGACTAGTTCTTGTAGGAAAATGCTGAGAACTAACAGCTCTGCATATTGCCAAGAGCTTGGAAGTTATACTGAGATAAAACTAAAAGAAAAAAGGTTGTTAGTAATTACAAAAGAAATATGATTACTATTATACTCTGGAAATAAGATGCAACATCAGAAAATAATCAGTAGTCCCATTTTTGCTTTTTGAGAAATGATCATCTGTATGCAAATTATACAGCAGCATCTAAGGAGTCCATTCTTGATTTCACCTCCTGTAATAGGTACAAGCTTTAAATTTTGCACTTTTTGAGGTTAAATGCTTTCTCTTTTAAAACAGATAATTAAACTGTTAAGTCTATTAAAGTACTCATAACCCTGAACTGCTTCTTATCAGTTAATTAACCTGGAGGAGAATAGCAAAGACAGGCTGGGTCTTACACATGCTGCAAAGTTACTGACTCATAATTCCCAGCCATCCAATTCTCCACATTCTGTGGATGTCCAACCTGGATAAGCAATATGTGATTATTTTACAAGAACAATTTGGTATTTATAATCCTGTACTCTTGTTGAATTTTATTATTACTGGCCATAGCTGGGATTTGCATAACCTAACATATGCTTATTTCTTGATTGCTGTAGAGCGATTATTCAAATTCCACTATTATTATTTGTTCCCCCTATTTGGATTCAGAAACCAGCTGACAACAAGGTTATCACTTCATCTTCTCATTTCCCACATGACTTTGTTGCAAATCCTAGTATTTATAGAGAGGAAAAGCTTAAGGTAAAAGTTGAAAGACTTGGATTCTAAGAAAGCTGAAAAAGCAGTACTAGTTATTTGGTCAAAAAGAAGAAGAAAATTACTTCTTAGATTCATTTATCTCTTCTGGTCTGGTACTCCCGCCAATTTTGGATCATGTAATTGTGCTTCTTCTCAGAGGAGAACTTCTCACAGTGCAGGGAAAGTTTGGATTTTAAAATTAAATGTGAATCTTATTTAAGATTAATATGTTTAATGAGCTTGACAAGTTTAAACAGAAATTCTGGAAGCTCCTTAGCAGATTTTCTAATATATCCAAAGTTCGTGACTTTGAGGGATGAGGGATGCCCTGTGTTTGCTTTGTGGGGAGCTGGGAAGCAGGGGGTGACTTGTGCCCTTCTAGAAATGCTGCTTCTGACAGTAATGGAGTTTAAATGACCAAGACTTTTTCTGGTGCCACAATAACTATTTATACCAATAGATTATACCTGTAGTATTTATACCTATATAGATGTTTTAGCCATCCCTTTGTGTAGGTGAGCACATACAGTTACCATTGCCAATTTTACTTTTCTCCCATCAGTGATGGCCTGGCCATCATTGCATGATATATGCATTATTATATGCATTCATGCATATATATGCATGAATGTGTATATATATATATATATATATATATTATATTTTATAAAAGAAAAACTAGCAGTGCAGCTCCATAAACTCCCTGAACAAGAAGGCATCCACACAGCTCAGCCCAGCTGAATTGGCAGCATTTCTCCCAGCTCAGGAAAAGGGGCATCTGCTCTCCGGCTTCTGCTGCTGAGAGGTCCTGCCAGTTGGATATGATCTGGAGGCACCATAAGAGAAAGTTACTGCTTGCTTGGCAAAATGAAAGTCTGGTGGCACGTGGACAGGGAAAGTCAAAATTGGATGTGATGGGGGTTTCAGGAGGAGAGGTGCTACAGGGTGGAGCAGCTGCTGGGGTAACCCCCTCAGAGCAGGTAACGCATCCACCAGCAGTCCTGCTGCCTGCTCATACGCATCTGTAGGACTTGGCAAACGGCACATTAGAGATGCCCTGGGAGAGGACTTGTCTTTGAAAGGTGGATGCCCATAAAGGATCTGATTTTATTCAAGAGTAGTAGCATTGATTCACAGTACTGATTCCATTTTATACACTAACTTTAGATAGTGATTACTTGATACAGTCCTGTAGTGATGTTTCCCTTCTTCAGTAGTTAATTTGATTTCTTTTTGTTACACAGATCTAGCTAGCTGATAGGATATGGGGTTGATGAACAAGATTGAGAAGAACAAGTGACCAAAATAAGTCATTAATATGAATATAATCCATTCATTGGCTGCAAGAATACTATATATTCAAAACTTAATGTTGACATAGCAGACAGCGAAAATTAAAATGAAGCTATTTTGACCTGATACTGACTGCAGAATTAATGGAAGGGTCTGAAAATGTGATTTTCCTTTTCTTTTTTTTAACAAACTCTCTTCAAAATAAAGCATATCAAATGTGTGTTTAATTCTGTGCTTATTAAAAACGTGAAACATTTTCCCAAGAATGATTAAATGCCCTAGTAAAGTTCAAATGTATGTTTTTTAGCTTGATGCTATGACAGCCTTTCTGATACTGTCTGTGAAAACTGATGCACAAAGAAATCTGTGCACAGACAAAGGATATGAAAATCACTCACAACAATTTGAAAATATTCTTTTTGCTCATGCATAAAGTCATTCATAAACTTTTTTGCAGCTAAATATATATGTAACATAAGAGAATGTAATATATATGACAACCCCAAACTTGCCGTTCAGTATAATACATGCTCTTGTAAGGAAGTGAATCTTCTCATAGACCTTAAATTTATAGGTGAAGCCAATGAAAGAGCAAGGCATGGGTAAGCATATATCAGTAGGGGCAGCAATTTTCTGAATTTCCTGGTATTTATTTTGATCATCTGATGATGATCATAGCAAATGATTAGGATAGGTGATCAGAATAAATGAGAGGTCACTTAAGGAGGGAATAAAAATACAGTATATCAGCTTTTAACATAGTTCTTCACTCTTTCTTTCTGTTTCAGAAGTCAAGAAAATTTTTTCCAATCACATTTTTTGGCTCAATCAGTTGGATCGGATTTTTTTCTTACTTAATGGTCTGGTGGGCACATCAGGTAAGACGGTGTTGCACTGGCACAAATTATAAGACCTGCATTGTGTTTTACCCTGCAAGGAATTGTTTAGAACCAGAGTCCATCCCCGACCTCATGCTGAGCAGCATTTTACCTTAGGAGCAGGAACAATGAGTGAAGTAAATCACTACCCAGTACATGGAAAGTAGATCAGAGACTGTGGTTGCCCTCAACCAACTTGATCTTTCTGCTAACGTCAGCACCATAAGCAGCCACTTGTCGATACCTACTGGCCCTCTTTGACATTCTTACATTTGTTTCCCTGAAACTCACGGAACTCATGGAACATAGTGAAAACAAGCAATTCTCCAGTCATGTCTGTAGTGACTGCACTTCCAAGCTAGTCACGAAGCTCAAGGATAATATCAGGTCAGAGATTTGCAGTAGAGAGCGCAAACCCTCTAGTAGGGAGGATCTAGAGTAGAGAGTAGCAAGTGTAGAGAGAAGAGAGCGGAGTAGAGAGTAGAAAGTGTTTTCCCACCACAGGACTTCAACATATATTTTTGCTGATTTTTACTCCATGTCTTTCAGGTTGGAGAAACCATTGGTATTAGTGAGGAGATCATGGGACTGACTATTTTAGCTGCTGGCACATCTATTCCTGACCTAATTACCAGTGTTATTGTAGCACGCAAAGGTCTAGGGGACATGGCTGTGTCCAGCTCTGTTGGAAGTAACATCTTTGACATCACAGTGGGGTAAGTCCTACAGCAAGAAAATTGTGGGTATTTTATTACAAGTTTTATGTTCGTGACACGTTGCCCTGGTTTTGCCAAGGCGTTACCTGCATCAGTTTTATGCTGTCGTTGTTTAAAGAAGAGAATGATGCAAACATCATTCAATGTGTGTTACTATTTCACATATTCAGAACTTAATAGATGTTTACATGACCGGCTTGTTATAAATTAATTTGTTGCATCATTCTTTGTTTCACACATCACAGAAATGCCTATACAAGCAAATTATGCTTGAAAAGTAGTGTTCCAGGAATAACTTTTGAAGTCTTTTATGCTTCTGTCAGGCACTTTATTGCTGTTGTTTGCTTATGTTTCCACTCACTGTGCCTGTTTTAGAGCTTTCTTTATAATAGCAGATCAGAGAGCTATTCACTGCCTCTGCAGTGTCCAGCATGTTTGCTGTGAAAATAAACAGAATGTCATTGACTTGCATAGCTTTTATAAGCTGTTGTTCGCGCATGATTTTTTAATATACCTGGAAAATCCCAAATTACAAACCAGTTCTCTATGAACACTGAGCCTCCTTTGTGTAGCTTTGACAATATGAAGCAACACCAAATTGTGCAGAAATGAGCTACTTACTTACATTTTCCTGCATGCAGGAATCCTCTATGTCTGCTACAGAACATAAAAGCTTCACAGCAGCACAAGAACAATGACGCATGCCTCAGTATTTGAAAAGTGTGCAGGAAATTTGCAGCCAAATTCTGTCCAAATGCCCCCTTTCCTATCTTCAGCATAGGATGGAAGCAAGGGGAGTTATATGCATCACCTTAGTTTCCCTATTCAGTTGTTATATCTTGCCATTGTACATCTGGAAGAACAGATCCTGCATCATGGTTTTTGCTGCTGTAACATAAATCAGCAACATTGCTCATGCAAAATGGGATCCCAAAGCTGGAGTGGGTAGTAAATGGCTCTTTATTCCACTTGTTAGTTAACAGCAGTACTTTTGGACACAGCTGAATAACTGGGCAATTATTTTATATTAATCCAGAAGCATGAACTGTTTTTAATAACATTCATAAATAAAAATGAAAACATATGAAAACATTATTCATTCCCCAGTACCTCAACTTAAAACATGTAGGATGTGTTGCGAACCATTTCCCTTCTGCAGTGCTTTCTTTTTTCCTTAGTATTTTTACTCTTCCTGCCTAAGGAAATGCATGCTGTCCCATAGCATAGACTGATAGACCTACTGTCTTTAGAACAAAAATGGCACAGGTTAGCTGTAGCTGTGGTTTAGTTAGCACTGCAGCTATAATAAATTATTCTGTCTTGAGCTGCTTGTGCAGTTTGAATGATGTGAGCTGCTGACAGCTCTTTTTATGCATTCTAAGCCTACTAAGCTCCAATCAGTAGCTTAAATATTTATTTCAACTTGACATCTTCCAGAGGGATGCTGCCTCATGCAGTAGCATCAGAGCTGGGAAATTCAGCAACAGCAAGTATAAAAATAGAAATCAAGCTGAAGTTCAATCAAAGTTTATATGTAAGCATGAATCAAGACACTTAAGGGCCAAAGTTTAAGGGCAGCATCTTGTGGAGAGCTAACTGTGTGCAGGAAGGACCTGCCAGGCAGCTTCCACTGTCAGGCAAGCTCTTGGAAAGAGATTTTTCTGTGGATGCTTTCAATCTACAAGCTAGTGAATGAGGACTTCTTGCTCACAGGTAGGAAACCAGGTGATTTCTGCCAGTCAAAGGAAATACCTGCCCATGGCAGCTGGTGGAGGAATGATGGGGAGTGCAAACCCCGCAACTTCTCCAGAGAACCGCCTGCAAAGCAGTTCAAAGTGGCTCAAAATCAAATGAGATTTATGCATGATTTATGAATTTAGGAGAGTTTCATGCTTCATCTCATGCAGGAAACCTGTGATTCAAAAGGCCAAAGCAGGCGGGAGAGGAGTGGCTGGGGAAGTGTCAGTGATGAGCAAACACAGAGTGGCCTCCAGAGGTTAGGAAATTACGTGGAAGGAGTGTTTGGTTTCCCAGTATCCTCATATACCTGAGTAGTCCACCCTTCTTCTACATGGGACTCATCTGTCATCAGCCCATCAGGTGGTGTCTGGGTGTCCATGAAAGCCTGATGCTGAGATGAGAGGTCTCAAGTTAAAATACAGTGTGTGTTCTAACGTCCTGTAGCTGTCCGGAGAGATGGGTTTCACTGTCTCCCAGAAAATATCTTTGAATTTTGAAGGGCCTTCAGAAACTTTCTAGTGCTCCTTTCTTCATCTCTGCAATGTCTCCTATTTATTTTTTCTGTTTCTTAACAGCCTTCCTCTTCCATGGCTCCTATATGCTGTGATCAACAGCTTTGCCCCAGTGACGGTCAGCAGCAATGGTTTGTTCTGTGCAATCGTCCTGCTCTTCATTATGCTGCTCTTCGTCATCCTCTCCATCGCATTCTGCAAATGGAGGATGAATAAAATATTGGGCTTTCTTATGTTCGGGCTTTATTTTGTGTTCCTGGTTGTCAGCGTCCTCTTGGAGGACAAAGTGATACAGTGTCCTGTCTCCATTTAGTGGAAAGTGCCGTTTCTTGAGGAAAAAAGTATATATATATTCGAATACATACATACATATATATAAAAATAACTGAAGCAGCAAAAACCCACAATGGAAAGCTTCTATGGGAATAACCAGTGGATTAGTAAATCTCCTATCCCTCAGTTTCAAAAGGAAGAAAGAATGGGTGAAATCCAAAGCAGAAGAATGATTGCTGCTGGACAGCACAGTTACCTATGAAGGGCTGAGGTCAGCTGCAATGAGGTTTTCTCTGTTTGCTGCAAGACGTCCTCAGTGCTCCGTAACGGAGATGCTGTGCGTGCTTTGTAACAGTGAAAAAGCTACAGCATCTTCATTGCCTGTGGTCCCATCCACGAACCTCTCTTCCTCTATAGTAGTATATACAGACACACAGTGTAATCAGTATTTAAGACTATAATCTTCTAAGGAGAATGCTAGCAGCAGCTTTGGGGATGCAATCCCTGCCCCCACCCTTTGCGGGCAGGGATAATCTGATAATCTGCTGGCACTCTGAGTGGAAAGCATTGACCAAGAGCAAGAGTCAAAGAGAGGGAAGATCTCGCACATCTCTTCATTTAAATGAATTTATATGATGTGACTTCAGCAAAGCCAGGAAGTTCTTCAATATTCTGCTCCTTTGCGTCACAGGTCTCTAATGGCAACTGCCAAGATGTAAAGTGATGGTTTATTACATCTTGCAAAACTCTTCAGGTTCTAGAAGCTCCAGCTTTACTATTAATGGGGATATGAAGTCTGGCCGTTTTGCAACTGGTGCATATTTTCTTATGTATTCACACGTGAAGCCCAGACTGGGGATTTGCTGTCTTCTCTAGTATCAACCCAGCATGCAAAGAGATCATACAACTACTGCGTGGACTCACTGTTTTTCCTAATGCAGCAATACTACCAACAGTACCAATGTCTCTCTGATGCTGTTGTGGTTAAGAATTTGCCTTTTCATGCCAGAAAAAGGAAAAAAAAAAAAAAAAAAAAAAAAGAAGGCTAATATGCTTATGCATAGTATTTCATACAGAATATATAGAGGTAGTTGTAATGTGGTAGCCTAATTGCTGAAGTGGATATGTATTTTACAGGCTATCTTCTACCACTACTTGCAGTATAAGGACCTTCACAGCTAGATATAGTCATCACTGGAGGAGATCCCCAGCTGAAGTGCAGAACTGGGATAGTTCATGTTGGTTTGCGTAGATCTTGAAACTAGGTAGGAAAAACTGAGAGTTTAAATATAGTGGAGTTGCAGGAAGCCTACATGGAAAACTTTCAGTGTTGCATGAAGTCTAAAGCAGCCCTGAAAGGAGTGAAAATGCAATGTTCTCCTACCAGAAACCTGGGAGAAGGAGACTCAGAACAAAAATGTCAAGAGAGAAAATAGAGAAGTGCTCACATATTCTATGGTTTGGATGATTGCAAAAAAAAAAGGGAAAACTGGAATGGGTATTTCAAAATTATTTCAGATAATGGCTGTCTATTCGTTCAAGTCTTTGTGTGCAGTTAGAGTTCATGAAATTTCCGCATGTATCTATGACCCTTTTTAGAGCTGTTTTGTATTCGTTATTGCTCTCACAATGGCAATGCTGTGCTCACAGCTGTGTAACAGAAGGCTCAGCACATTTTGCCTCGTCTGTTTTTCTGATGCTGTCACCATGCTTTCCTGCCTGTGTTTCATGCTTTTGCTTTTCATTCAGCCTCTTTGTCCTTTACTGTATTCCTGTTATATGTGTTTATAGCTGTGTGTAACAGTATCTGGTTAGAGTGTAAGGACTTGACAGAAAACAACAGTAGCACAAACAGTAAGAAATACACATTTAAAATTACATCAATGTTACTATTATGAAATTACTATGAAAAAGTGAGATACTAATGAAGAGAAGCAAGAAAAATAGGAGTTACAATATGTACTATTCATTCCATGTTCTAAGGTGTTAAGTCCTAGGTACAGAAATACATTCAGAACCAAAATCTTAACCACGCTCTTGCAATATCCCTTGCTTTTCTAGTGTAAGCCTCTCTCATTGTGAGCAGAAATTTGTCTCTGCATTTTAGAACCTCCATTCTCCACATTCCTTGCCAATTTTAACTGTAGTGCTGCTCACCTCTTAAACATTTGTTTCTGTGGATGTACACAATGGAAAAATTGTATATGCATACCTACAGTGCCCCCTGCTGAAAAGAATAGCAAATCTGCAAAAGAAAATGCATAAAAGCAAATCCTGAACTCAAATGAAATGTCCCTGGTAGGATTCAACAGCTGTCCTAAAAACCAGAGCTGGCTCCCTGTCCCTGGAAAATCACCCAATCTTTCATAGCTCTGGTGATAGTGTTCGAAATGGATGCAGGGTTAAGAAAAATAGAAAAACTTTCAGTTTTACCCTAGATGCTCTTTCCCCAAATGGGCCAGGTAACGTAGGTTGGCCAAAAAGAGTGCGTGTGGTATTTTGTGAGTGGTGCACCTCTAGGGTGGTGTGTTGTTGTGGTCCCTCTCGTTACATGGAGATGCCCAGATTCACTGCTCTGGCCTTCGGAAACGAGAAAACAAGAAAGGGCAAGAGCCTGACCTTTGCTCCATGCATTGCTCCTCTTTTTGTTTTGTTTTCCACGTTGATTTCATGGCTGTCGTGCACAGCACTTGTTAGGACACTGCAGCTTTGCACTTACAGCAGATTTACCCAGGGCCAAATTCTAACTCTTTTTCAGTAGTGCAGCTTTGCTGCTACCCCTAGGAAGTCAGTGGCTGTGCTCCTGGTGTTTCTTATAGTTCCTAAGTGTTTCAGTGTTGGAGCCATGAATATTTTTGAATACTCTGCTCCTAGAAATCAAACCAAATTTCTGTTTTTCTCCTTCAGGTAAAGTTCTGAATGACTTCAGTAGGAATATGGTCCTGCCAACAGCCTAAATTCTGCAGTGAGCTAGTTAATGTGGAAGTGAGTGTATAATTAATATAGAAATGGGTGTTACAATCAAAATCTGGCTCTTGTTTAGTGTTTTCAGGATAAACCCAGATTTACAACAGAGTAAGTGAGATAAGAGCACAGTGTAAGAAAGATGTCAGGTTAAATAGCACCACCACACCTGAACAGAACAAATACCGGGCATCGTTTCTGGAAGGCATTTCCAGTAGCACCTGAGTAGGGTCATAGGTGAGATTACATAACCTGCTATAAATGCTCTCTGATGGAGAGTGCTGGCTCCATGGGAATTACAGGAGAGAACTGGCCAAAGTCCAACCAGTATTTGCTGTTTTACCAAAAAAAAAAAAAAAAAAAAAGCAAACACCTTCTGTAGAAGATGCTATGACGGTATCTTCAGGGTTGGTGGTATAAAAGTGTTAAAAAGTTTGATGCCAGGAAGATCCCTGAAACGATGACATGGAAAAATCTTTTCAACAACAAAGTTCTGGGTAATTTAATTGCAGCTTTTTACTGAGAGCTAGTACTTTCCTGTAGCGCAGACAGGCTCTTAGTGCCTCTATCCCTGTGCTTATTTATTCAATTGATCTTGCTGTCTACATAAACCTGAGAAGCATAAAGCACAGTAGGTGACACAGAAACTTTCTAAATGTCATCTGATGTTTATAAAGGCAGAGAACCCATCCTGTAATTTTCCACATATCTACTCTCTAGTATTTTATAGTCATTGTCATTCATGGTACTGTTGTGTGCGAGTAAGAAAGTCCATAAAAACGTAGGTCAAACGTGATTTATCCAAGTACTGTAAAAAAGATACTGAGAAATATTGTTAAAGTTTGGGCATTTTTTCAAGGGATTATTCCTCCATTTGTCATTTATGCCAATACAATATTTCAAGAAATAGGGGATATACAATTTCTTTATGATTCTCTTTTCAACAGTAATTCCTTAAAATAGCATCCTATGGTCCATACTACATATGCTCTGAATCAAATATGAGCCTGTATCGACTGATTTATTTAGTCTGTAAAAATGAAATAATCCCTTTTCCAACCACTGGCCCACCAAAGTCTGGAAGATTTCTGCCTCTGGCTTTGACGACATCCAGATTTTTATTCTGCCATACAATATTTCTTAAAAGTACTCATGTAACAAACGTAATTGTCCTGAGAGCTGTGTACAAGGAGAGTAATTGCTTGCACTTGTGTTCTTGGAAACCGCTTTACCTCTTATAAATAACAATGACGCAGCAAATGGAGAAAGATGTATGGTTCATTCCTCTGCGGGGCTGGTTCTGCTTTTCCTGCTTTTCTGTAAAAGGTTGTTTCAAGAGCAGGCCGCTGACAGAGTGGCTACAGAAGGTGATTTTCAGGTTGGTAAATGGGATAGCTTGCACTGAAAAGTGTGGGGAGGGATCTCCCCCAGCACAGGTGTGGGGCTCACTTCTGGTTAGTGTTTTTAAAGGATCCTTCTCGGATCTTTTGCCACGAGCGGTATCAGCAGTGGGATATCAGCCGTTTCCTTTGGGAATGGGCAGGATCAGGCGCCACGCTTGCAGACCAAAGCTGTGCCGCGCGTTGCAGCGCTCGGGCGCGGCAGA
>VZSV01000041.1:2904989-2915737 GCA_013398735.1 Nothocercus julius
AATATCTGTACAGTAAAGCAGGATATAGTTTTGCCTTAGTGAAGTTGTGAGCAAGACAGAGGGAGTTTGCTCATTCTCCCAAAATTCTCTGTGTGACTGGGGAAAATGGTCCACACCGGCTTTGCCACGGGGCTCAGTCTTGTCGTCCCTGTGCACTCTAAGAAGAAGGAATACAGCGCCTGCAGTCGAGCCCAGCAGTGCATTTAAGCCATCGTGTTGCTCTATTGTTTTCTCCCACTCGCATCACAGTAAATTAAACCTCTCCTGCTTTAGCTGATTTGTTGCATATTTTTTTACAAAAGAATTAAAGCTTTTAGTGTCAGACCATTGGGTGAAAATCCACCACTTCAGTTAATCATCCATCAAAATTAAGATCATGGTCATGATAGTCATGTGAAAATAGCAGCAGCTTGTCGTAACTGGCAGATGCTATTTTTCTAACAAAGCTTTTTAAACTTGTTTAGCTTCATAGTTTCCATACTCTCCCAGCTCTCATTTTCAGCATATTTGTAAGAAAAATTTCAAGTCCTCAGTCTTATTTATTTCAAAATAAATGAATAAACAACTATTGACATGGAAGCCAGTCCAAGCAATCCTAAGAAAATTCCAGGATTTTTTTCATGCGTGTGTATGTATGGATCATACTTCAGTAGATGAAACACATGTGTCTCTTAGCATATTCCTTGTGAATATAAATCTGTATATAATAGGGAAGCTACATTTATTTGTACATAGGCTCTTGATAATAAGCCCTTCTATCAAAAGTCCTGCTATAGATTCAGAATATTTCACTGTGGTATATACACTTTTTCACGTTACTATATAAACCTTATGTTACTGATAGAGAGCTCTTCACATAAATCACTTCATGTAATCAAGTTGTCTAAGTGTGACTAACAATAACAACAATAAATAACAATAAAAAGGACTTAACCGTGTGTGATTTTGTTCAGTGTTTTCTGGTTTAATTGGTCTGGGCTTGCTAGAGCCATAAAAATATTTTTCTAAGTATCTGCTCAGAGTTCAAGTGTGGTCTGCAGAGCCACACTTGTTTAAGTAGCATTTAAGGCCTCTTGCCACATCACTGTGCAAACACAGGGGAGGAAATACAATGTTCCAGAGGAACTCAAAGCTTCGTTAATCTGGGCTTTTCCCTCGGCAGCCCCATGTGAAACTACCAGGCCAAAGCTTCCTTGAGCCCCACGCATCCGGAGCCCTGTGGTCCTGTCTGCACTGAGGTTCCTCATGCGTTTCCTAGCTGAGACTCGCTTTTCACAGGTCCTTTAAAGGCAGTCTTCACCTCGCCGCTTACTGCCCAGGTCGCACAGTCTCTCCTTCTTAGCAGTCAGGATGTTTGGCTTTTTATCAGTTCAAGGAGACCCAATAAATAACAGCAAAAAAATGTTCTGCTGTCTGCTAATGTGCAGTCTCTGCACATTTGTTTGATAATATTTGATCCATCGCTCAACTTCAGCCACTCCTAGAAGGAGAGGAAAGGACTTAAAAATCATTCATTTCCACAGCAGACTTTGATAGCATATGATACGTGCAGAGCAGGGGAGGGGAGCAAAAATGCATTAAATAGCCTTTTTGACCCTGTCTGGAAAAATGATGGAAAATTTCCTTGATGTGTTTGTCCTGTTACATGGGTGAATACTTCCCTGTCTCTTGAAAAAAGAGAGATCACTGTTCACTCATTACGTTTGCTTTTGGATTTGTGATGACCATTGACAAGGAGAAATCAGATGTAATGTGTGTTGTTCAAACTATTTGATCTCTCCTCTGAAAGACTTCAGAAGCTGCCTGAGCTTCCATGTAAAACATGACCCAGGAATTCCTTTCCTGTCAGCACCTTTCTCAGGGAATTAACTACTTATTTACTGTTCTCAGATACTTTTAAAGAATACTGAGAGATAGACTATATTATTATCTATTATTACCTATTATTATAAACACATCTTTAAAGAGATGTGTCAGTTGACTGTTCCTTTCTTATTGGTGCCAATTTCTTCATGCCATCTTGGATAATTTGTAACATTTGTTGTGAGCAAGGGGGCTTTTTGGACAGGGTCATAGATTAGACCATAAATTAGACTGTAGATTAGACCAGTGATTAGACCATAAATCTATATATTCCCTCGCAGACCTCAGTCCAGATGAAATTGTTTCTTGCATGTTAATATAAGAGGATCATCGGCAGCATATTTTCCAGCACTCCCTAAATAAATTTAAAAAATTGAAAGCACCAAATCAGACATTTAAATAAGAGATTGATGGGGATCTTTGAATGAAACAGAGGTGTTGTGCAAAGCTTTGAGTGCCTTGCAGCCACTTTTCACCTGCTTACAGGCAGTGACAAGGAAGTACTAGCCCTCCGTGACAACTCTCCCCTTGCTGCATTGTTGCAGCGCGGCCAAAGAATGTGGATGCTCCTTGTTGGACAGGACCAAAACGGGTCTGAGATGAACCAAGCTGCCAGAGGCAGAGGCAGGTAAGGTGTGAGGATACCTTTCTGTGTGCTGTATTGTCAGGGAAAACATATCGCTTCACTGGCGTTTGAATTTGGGACTGTTCGCCAGGTAGGTAGCAGAGAACTGAGCAGCAAGGGAAAAGCATGGGAAAAACTGATTAAAATGATTATCAGTTTTAATTTATTTCTAAAAGGAGACCTAACAGATTGCTTTCCTTCCTGTCTCCCTGCAACCAGGTTTACTATACTGTGAAATGAAGGTAGTTTTGTGTACTATTTTGATTTGGCAAAAGCAAAAAAATGCCAACATCACGTATCCCCTGCCTCTTCTTAGTTTCTGACTGAGATGGCGGAAAAGAGAAAACATTTCTAGAATTTTCTGACTCTGTTTGGAAATCCAGTTCTACTCTGTCAGCATTTGCTGTCTATCTGCCTTGATATTATTCCTTACTGACAGCAGGATTTCCCCTCTCATAGCAATGGTCAGCTCTTGCTAATTTTTCATGACTGAGAGGATTTTAGCATGATTTTTTGCAGTTAGGAGATACTGCCAACCAAAGTTATCTCTGAAGAGCTGGAGTTGTATATCTGGCAACATGCAAGGCCCCAAAAGAAATTAGCTTGGGTATGGGAAACACTCAACAAACATGCCCTGTTGTTCCACGTTTCTGGCTCTCTGTGTCATGGGGGTGAGTAAACCTGTTTTTCCATTGTATTTTATAATCTGCTTTAAAAACAAACAAAAAAAATGCCCACACTTTTCCTAAGATCTAGTTTCTTTCCCAATCAGAACAGTAAATGATTTTCAGCAATGCTGTTACCAACAGTTGACTGAAGGCAGAAATTCCCCAGCATACTGTTAGTAAACACTGTTCTTTCCCTAAAAAAAAGCTCTGTGGGCAAATACCACACTCACCCGTCCTTCTAGGAGCCTGTTTAAAACCTGGTAGGATGTGTAACCCTGGGAAAAGTAGGGACAAACCTAGCAGAGCAAAGTGGCCGTGTCCTCAGGGCTGTTCACGCTGCTCCTGGCCTGTCCACACCACTGTCCCCGCTGCTCCTCAGTGCCTGGCACCCGAACAAGTGTGGTCATGGCACAGCATCCTCACAGACTGGTAGGTTACAAAAGGGCTCCAACCTGGTTTGTCTCTGTATGGCACAGGCAGAGGTACCTGATCCAGAACTAAGTCCATTTCTACCTGGGAGTTCCTTGCTTTTTCATTTAACTGGGATCTCAGAAGGCACCTGTGCTGCTGTGGTCAATCACAATCTGGAAGCACAGCTTGTGGAAAAGAGCAGCACAGAGGTTGATGTCAGTGTGATACTTCTTTGGGCACACTGCAGGCGCTGCTATGTTCCCGCTGGGCCAGTTTGACCTACTGGCACTGCTGATAGTGGTGTTTAGTACCACTTATGAGGGTCAGCTGTGCAAGCACCCCCAGACATCACGGGAGGAAAAGAGAGCAGCCAGCATAAGCGGCGCGCTCAGCTGTTTGGCAGTGGGTTTGTGCTGCAGTCTGAACACCAGCAAAAAGTCAACACAACCCATGTGCAACATTTCACTCACCACGGCAAACTCCTACCACCGCTGGCTCACAGAAGGGAAACAAACAAGCAAAAAAACAATTTATTGGCATGATGCTCCTTTGATATCTGCGCTGGCTTGGCTACAGCTCAGCGAGCATCAGAGCCCAACGCAGAGACTTTCGAGCAGACGCCTCTGGGAAGCAGCAAAACCCCAAAGCACCAGGCTCGGCCACAGGCTGCGCGAGCGGGGAGGCCGGCAGCGTGATCCCCAGAGAGGTGCCAGCCTCAGGCAGTGACACGGGAGGGAGGGGGCTGAAACACAAATAGATCGTGTCCTCATTGCACACAAGCCGCCTCATCCGGATTATTATCTGGCCTCTGTGTGGCTGCTGAAGCCCACACTTTCTTGGAATTACATCCGCACCAAAGCGTCCAGCGGTGGGTGTGCTTGTGGGCAGTGATAAACAACCTCATCCCTGCCAAGAGCAAGGGGATAATGATAAAATCCCTAATGCAGAAGACAGAGATGTGCAGCCAGGGCAAACACAGTAAGCAGTGATACGTGTAGCTGTGCCCTTGTTCCAAATATATACTTATCTTAGCAGTAAAGCAGCTGGTCCCCTCCCTAGTCAAGATCCCTGCTGGCCTTCCTTGCAGCAAAAGCATCATCCTCTGGGGTAATTTCAGTTCTGAATATTGCAGAAAGAGGGCAGTGATAGAGGGAATAGATGGGGAGAGTGCATTAAACACTGACTGCATACATAAGGGGAGGTCTCTAAAAAAAAACCACTATTTTTTCTAAGTTTTCCAGGCAGAGAGCACTTTCTTGTACCAGTTCCTGGCAAGCGGGGCAGGAGTTTAGGGTCTTGAAAGGGTCCGTGGCTTTCTTCAGCAAACACACCAGGTTGGTAAGTCTTCTAACTTGGAGTCACACAGGTTGAATTCCGGAGACCCAGGTGAAGAAGGTCTCTGTGAACCCACTGGAGGGCCCTGGTTGGAAGCGTTCAGCAGACCAGCTTTTAGAGCTACATGAACCCCAAGCACATCCTGCAGCCACTGGTGCACTGCTAGGAGCTATGTGGCCAAACAGATTGCATCTGGAGATGCAGGCAATGCTGGGGATTTTTATTTCCCTGTGGAAAAGCAATAAATCGCAGAAGACTGAGAATCTTCTCTTGTCTTTGAGAAGATAGGGGCTAGGCTGGTCTTTTTGCCTTGCACAGAACTAGAAACAGAGCTAGGCTAGAGGCCAGTTTTGGTCCCAGGTAATACATTGCTTCACTGTACTTAACATTCTTTACCTGGAGCTAATCCTGACCTCAGGTAGCAGTGTCAATTTAAATTAGCTCCCATCTCTAGTGACATAAATGAAATAAGAAGTGCTACAATTACAGAATATCTGACAAATCTTTTCACATACATTTCTGTTCCTATGTTATGCTAGATTTTATTTTCTTAAGGCATTAAATGCTTATTGTTATTCTTTTTTTTGAGTATGTGTGTGTATGGCCATTATCAGATTTCTTTGGACCTAAATATTTTCCTGGTATAACTATCTTGCTTTAAAAAAAAAACAAAAGAAAGAAAGAAAAAAGTGAATAATAGGGTCCAACAGCATCTGTCTTCTGGTCAGTAAAAGGGTAAATCGCATTTGTTTTTTCTCCTACAAGTACTTCTGCAGAGGTGCTGCAGAGTGGTTGTGAATACCACTGTAGAGCAAAACCTTCCCTAGCGTAAGCTGTCTCCTCCTTATGAGCTGTGGCAAGAGAGATAGTAACGCATGGAAAAGGAAATCTTGTCTCCCTGACACTGGCAGGCCTTGCTAGCACTGTCCACCACTGAAAAAGCAGGAATCCTGTCCTATTTTGTATGTTATTAACCCGAGTGTGGTAGCAAACGCATGGTGAAAACATAGCAGGACAAGTACATGTCATTTCCATGTGCATTATCAGGCTGAGGTATTTTTATACATTATACATCAAGTGCAACAGATGCTACTGGAAACCAGCATGTCTTTCATTTTGCAATGCAACATATGCTAAACAGCAGTTTTGCTAACCCTCTGCTAAAAGAGGTTACAGTATTCCTGCTATTGACTTCTCTTTAATCTCATGCCATATTTTCTACTGTGCTTTTCAGACCTTTCCAAAGCAGATCGTGAGGACCCATGATGAATATCTTTGCCCCTGAGATATTTACCCTAAGAAATACATTGTGCAGATCCTTTTTTCTTTTTTTTCTTTTTTTTTTTTTAATGACTGTCTGAAGGAAGATATTTCTGACATGGATAAAGAATGTTCAAATCTTGTTGCTGGGAAGGAGCTGTGAGTTCCTCTAACTGCAAGATATTATCTGGGTCAAGGGCAATACTAAAGCCTGATAGGAGTGGGAATTGTAGGAGTCACAGAGGGGAAAAAAATGTCCTTAAGTAGCTCTAAAGAACAATGTGTTCACTTTCCTTTTTGTGCTTTTGTCTGGAGGACAATGGGGAAGGGTTCAGACAGGAGACCTCTGAAAGGACAGGACTCTTCAAACCCCTCAGATCAAAGCGGCAGACAACACAGTTCTACCAGTTGTGTCTGAATCCTCCCATAGTTTCAGACTGAAGAATTTTGGGGAAGAATACAAAAAGGAGAGAGACGCAGGACAGGAAAGGGAATGAGGGAGGAGATTTTTATTCCAGCATTGTGAAGTCTCCTTAGTTGTTTCCTTCTTGTCTGTAACACTTTATATGCTTTAACTGACTCTTACTGGCGTCTGTGTACTGCTTAACTTCATAGTCAGCAAAAGTTAACCATCAAGGTAACTTATTTCACAGCTAAAGTGCTCTCTGGAGACCTAGGCTTGCCTGTGGTGGCAGTGAAATCTCCACGGACTTCTGCAGCAGATGCAGCAGATGCCAAGAGAGAGAGCCCAAAGAAGTGACTGCATCTTGGAGGAGTCACCTGCTGCTGGACTGCTGCTCTCATAGATGGTGTCAAGAAAACTGAGAGCAAGATAATGCCATTAGTGTAGAGCGAAGATGAAAAATACACACGGATGAGTGTGATGTGTGTGTGCAGAAATTCCTCATGAACAAAAGGGCTGAAAGGACAGTACATCTAGTTCAAATTCTACATATCCCTGTGGACAAAAAATGAAAGAACGTACTCTGTGGAACAATAATTGCTGATTCCAGACAATTACATCAGCCTTGCAAAGTGTAATTAAGAAACATCCTGAAAGCATCCAATCCACTAAATCAAGGCAAAACAACAAGGCATCAACAGCAAATAAAATAGCAAATACATCACACAAATCTCTGTCTTCTCTGTTTTCTTTAAAAACCTGATCTGATTTCCTAAAGGATTCAGGCAGGCTGCCTGCCTCCATTTTCCTCCATTGTAAGGCTTTTGTTGTTGTTGTATTTTACTTACTGACTAGTCCCACTCACAGCTGACAGAAAGCTGGAGGTCTCAAAGCTAATTCAGTTCCCATGAGTTTCATAGGAAGAGATACCTGGGTGCAGAAGAAAAGGTTTGCTACAGAGCCTTCACTTAAAAAAAGGTGAATGATCTTCTGAATTACTAGACTTGGAAAGGTCAAGAGAGGGAGAAGCAGAGACCTTATAAACACCTCAAGAGCAGAAAAATCTCTCAATTTCTGTGCAGGATACAGAACTATAAGAAACCTAACTTTCGTTCATGAACTCCACGTGTCTGTTTGGCTTTCGTTGGCTTTTATAGTGAATAAAACCTCCTGTAACAACAGTCCTGCAAGCAGTTATGGGACTGGAAGATGTGGATTTGAATACAGAAGGTGTCTGTTAGGGACCTATCCACAGAGCACCCACAAGCAGAGGATGAACTGAGGCCCTCCCAGATGAACTGCGGGCGGCAGGCAGGAAGGATGGGAGGGAGGATCCACTTATCGCAGATTGCTGCTTCCCAGCAGGGCTCAGTCTCCTGAAAGGAAGAGATTTAAGGACTATATCACAGCCATAAGAGTGTGGTAGCTTTTGGGGTGCTCTTCTGCATGCGTTGTACCACACACACCTCTGAGATGGCTGAATACTTTGCAGGTTTTCTCCAAAACTGCATCAAAGGCTCTCATTTTTAAGGGATTTCTGTTGACTTAATATGACAAGTTTATTCAGCTGAGGTGGGCTGAGCAGCTTCTTGTATTTCAGGATGGACTCTAATATTTTAAGGGATAAATATCTGATTTCCCTTACTGTAAAAATTTGAAATAAAAAAGAAAGGTGATTGCTGTATCTACATTGACTGGTGGATGATGACATTTTTGTAACATCTTCTTTATTGGAAAGCAGCCTGTTGGATTAACTCCCAGCCTTCTGATTAAAACACAACCAGGTATATTTTGAAGTGGTGACAGATGGACTCTCTTTATAGTGATTAATTTAAATAGAAATGTGTGGTTATCTGCCACCACCTTTGGTTTTATTGTGAATCTCTAATGACATAATGGCTAGACCCAAAGACATCTATCACAGCCCTAGGCCTCCCTGCAGAACTGATTCAAAGATGAAGAATCCAACCAATCTACTCTCCCTATAGCCTCCAGTGAGGGCAGGCCTGGTGAGTTTGTATCATATATCCTCATCCACTGAATTTTTATTTTTCTTCAAAGCCTACCAGCAAAGAGGAGTAACCCAGGTCACAAAAAAAAAAAAAAATTAAAAAAAAAAAGAAAGAAGAACTATCATTCAATGAGCCCTAGCGGCCAAGAGGGCCAATGGGCTCCTGGCCTGCATGAGGAGGAGAGTTGCCAGCAGGTGCAGGGAGGGGATCCTGCCCCTCTGCTCAGCCCTGGTGAGGCCGCACCTGGAGTGCTGGGGGCAGTTCTGGGCTCCCCAGCACAAGAGGGATGTGAAGCTATGAAGAAAGTAAAGGATAGGGTTATGAAGATGATGAAGGCACTGGACCACTTTTGCTATGAAATAGTCTTAGAGATCAGGTGCTGTTTAGCCTGAAGAAGAGAAGATGGAGAGAGGATCTTATTAGTGCATACAAATACCTTAAGGGAGGATGTCAAGAGGAGTAGGCCAGACTTTTCAGGGGGTGGCCAGCAACAGGACAAGAGGCAGCAACCACAGACTGAAGTACAAGAAACTCTACCTGAATCTGAGAAAAAAAACTTCTTTCCTGTGCAGGTGCCAGAGCCCTGGCAGAGGCTGCCCAGAGAGGCTGTGCAGGCTCCTTCTCTGGAGATCTTCCCAACCCGCCTGGCTGCCACCCTGTGCCCCGTGCTCTGGGTGTCCCTGCTGGAGCAGGGGGGTTGGACTGGATGATCTCTAGAGGTCCCTTCCAACCTCAACCATTCTGTGATCTTCCATATAGTCAAAAACAGACCAACAAACAACACACCCCCCCCCAAAAAAAAAAAAAAGAGGATTTTTGACAGGAATGGCAATGTGATAAAATCAGCTTTCTATTTCCTGACTTGCTCCTGCAGATTTGAGCAGAATTTCATATATTTTTCCTATTACTCTACTAGTTACAATTTTAATGTCATGAGTGCAACTTGATGAGAGGGGAAGGATAAGCACCCCCAAAACACTTAAAATAGACATTCTGAACACTGAAAGATAAAAATCACTATCATTTAAACGAGCAAAATAGTCTGAGCAGTGCACAAGAAATAGTTGCTAGACCTAAATGACCTCACGAACTATATCCTGGTAGTTCACTGCTCTTGCTGTAAACAAGCCCAAAGAAATACCCAGTCCATTTCTGCCAATATCCTGTAGAGGTAATCATACTACTAGGGTTATTGTTATTGGGAAATACTATTTCCCTGGGTCACAAAACACAGCCAAGTCTTTTGTGCGCCGTACCAACCAGACCATGAAGGAAAAATCAGTGCTGTCGAATATTGCTTCATTTTAAGATCCTGTCTGATGGGGTCATAAAAAGGAAGAGATCCTGCTCATTTCTAATAAAGTTCATGTGCAGGCAAGAGATACTTAAATGAAAAAAGATTTTGATGATTTAGACCAAAATAAAATGTGTATCATGCTTCACACTATCCCCCATCCTTATTATAACTTGAAAAACTGTAGCCTCCAAATGAGCTGGCAGTAAATCTAGTGCAGGTAAACTCATAATCAGTGCCAAAAAGGAGGCAGAGACACGGTGGTGAACTCCTCACTAGTTAGATCTAACCCTCAACCATTTGTTTGCCCTTTAGTCAGAATCTATAGCCCCTCCATGTCCTCCATCATGAGCAACGTAGCAACGTGACACTCCAGGCTTTGTCCATTCCCTTCAATGGCATTTCACAGGACCGAGGGGAGGACGGGGAGCCTCTCTCCACAGGGTCACAGCCTCACACAGCAGCTCCCATTGCCTGGAAGAGCAAGCGGGCACAGCCTACACAGAGGGCTTTTGGAAGGTCAGATGGAAGGAATGGGCTGCTCGTGGGGTGCTCACACACAACAGCAGCCAAGGCTGCTATGACTCCCACCCCTTTGCCATAAGCTAATCCAAGGAGAATGGCCGCCCACCACTTCCTGGAGAACGGGGAAGGTGCCAGAGGACCGGAGGAAAGCCAAGACGCCAGTCTGCAAAAAAGGCAAGAGGGAGGACCCAGGCAACTACAGGCCAGTGAGCCTCACCTCCATCCCTGGAAAAGTGATGGAACAGCTCATCCTGGCAGTTGTCTGCAGGCACGTGGAGGACAAGAAGGTGCTCAGGAGTAGTCAGCAGGGATTCAGCAAGGGGAAATCCTGCTTGACTAACCTGATCGCCTT
>VZSV01000041.1:2917182-2943019 GCA_013398735.1 Nothocercus julius
AAAAAAAAAAAAACGATCCTGTGCAATGAGAAACAAGGAAGTTAGATGATAAATCAGTTTTCACATTCTCTGTTAGCGAACGTGAATCTTTTGGTATTCCAGTGTTGTGAATGTGTAGAATAACTTAATCCTTGCATTTAACTACAATTTCATTGCAAGATAACACATTACATTTTAAAGTGTATTGAGTAGCCTTCTTTATCAAAGTTAACAGTTAGTTAGAAAGCAATATTTTACAACCTGAAGATAGACAGCCCTTGAGTTGTTGTACTCACTCTTCCCCCAGTAACAAGTAATAAATCAAAAGATTTAGCGCTCATAAAAATCAACAAATTCTCACGGTGTGCACTTAGCTGTTGCAGTTTGAAAGCCGTGGCAGGGGAGGGAGGAAGGAGATATCAAATACTGTGTTAGCTATACGCCCGACTCTGGCGGTGCCAGATTCATGATCAGTCTGCCGACCGTAGGTCTGATCGCCTTCCTAGGAGCGAATCGAGTTCCCAAATCAACTATACGCTCGACTCTGGCAGTATCAGATCCATGAACAGTCTGTCAACTGTAGGCCAAACTGCCTTCCAAACAAGGAGTTGAGTTCACGAATAGCAGGATTTATGCAAATGCAACATTTAAAAGCAGGTTTGGGATGTCCGTACAGGAAATTCTCTACTGCAGCGTGGGTTTCTTGGCTGGCTCCGATGCACAAATGTGCAAACATCACTCACCCCAGAAGATGGAGAGGGCTCTCGGTCTCAAGGAGTCTTCTCAGGAGGCGTCCCGACATGAGGGAGGAAAGGGGTTCTGTCCGTCCACTAACCCAGGAGTTAAAATGGAGTCTTCCTTCCTCATCCTTCTCCTCCTTAGTTCACCTTTTATACTTTTCTTTACATTCAGGTGGAGCTTGAGTGACTATAGTCATACTTAATATTGTTATTGATTGGTGCAAAAGTTTCTTGCTTTCATTTAAAGGCAGTCAATCAAAAATCCAGAGTGCACGCTCAGTGAGGAGTGGTGGTACCTTGGGGGCAGGTAACTTTGGGGATGGAGGTGGGTTTTGACATTATAATGAGTTTATAACGAGCAAAGTTCAAGCAGAGTTCATCCGAAAGGAGTGATTTGCCACCCTTGCTGGCTCAGCACCGGACATGTTGTCGTGTATCTGCCCTTGGGCAGCTCCTGTGCGGCTGATCAGCGGCCCAGCACAGGGAGTGCAGCAGTTTGGCCGCGGTGCCGTCACTCCGCTCCACCCTCCGTTACTCCCCTCTGCAGCTGCGGGGAGGGCAGATTGTGCTGCCTAGGGAACCGTGGAGGAGCAGAGTCTGGGCCGACCCACCATCCTGGAAGTGGCAACTGTGCATCACCCCAAGGAAGATCCTGGAATGCCGAAACTGCTGTTAGGCTCAATCTTTCCCTAAGTTTCACTTTTTCAAGCAATCCTTCCACATTAGCCAATAGGAATGCATTGCTACAAGGTGTATCTGAAGCCACTTCAACAGGGGTCAAAGGAGGACCGGTCCCTGATACAAATAACAGCAACTTGCAAAATTAAGACAGCATAACCTCTCCACAGAAGCCAGTCCCTCTTGCAAGGTATATACCACTTTTATTTTCGGGTACAAATAAAGAAAATTACTTAAGAATACAGGATATATAATACTTATGAATTACAGATTACAACAAAATTTCTAACTGTTTGCTCAGTGCCAGGCACAGGAGGAAACTGCGTGTGAACCAGGCCGCTGCCTTTCCCTGCTGTGGATCCTGCCCCTCTGGGCCCTACAGGGTCTCCTTATATTGTGGCTATTTGTAAAGCGCTGCTCGGGACAGCCCTATCTCCAGGGAAATCACAACCGAAAGTGGTAGTCTGCAACTGACTTCAGCAGTGCCAAGGTTTCACCAGCGGGTTATACATTTTAATTCACTTTCAGCAGGTGGCCGACATGAGGAGGTCTGAGGCTCCAGCATCACACACCATCTCTGCAGCCTTGATGCCTGGACCTCAGGGCTGCTCTGTCCAGGCTGTCCGTCCCTGGCTAGTGCTGAGGAGCCGCCTTTAACCCCTTCCCTTCCTACCCCGGTTCTGGTTTTAAAATGACAGCTAAAGAAAACCCGCGCACCTACCACACTGCTGCCCTTTCTGCATCGTGTTCCGGAATAAATCTCTTCATGGGGGGAGTAGCTTCAGGCCTAACTGACATAGCACTGATATAGCATGTATGGGGAGAGGGGCCTTGCAGTGCTATTAAATGCTGAGGCCACAAACTGCCACCAATATGAGCACGGCAGAAGGTATAATGTAGCTATATTTTTACCAGCATGTTTTTCTCTCTCTGCATTACAGCTGCCACCCGCCTAGTTGTATTTATTTTCTGGCACTGTAGTCACTGTCAGTGGTTGCACAAGCAGAGAATTATGGATTGAATAACTGCTTGTATAGGACAGCCTTGGAAGCCAGGACACAACGGTTTTATTTGCTGCAGAAATCAAGGAGAGGGGAGTGAGTCAGACAACAGGAAAAGGACAGCCACGCAACAGGGAACACAACATATTTTCCTATGGAAAGATCTGAGGGGAAAACACACAACAATGAGGCTGGAGAACAAGAATGTTTCGTCACCTTGTAGTTTTAATTTTCTCTGATTGCAACATACCATAAACAGTCTCACTAACATCAATTATGGTGCCGTATTTTTCTTCCCTGTGTACTTCCCCCTGCACAGCACTCCTCCTTTTCCACAGACACAAAAGAAAACTGCTATGGGCAGCAAAAAGCTGTTTTTCTCCGGCTTCAAGGGTGTCAGCCTCTCCCCTCCCCAGTCTGATTATCCCTGTCCCTGAGCGGAGGTGCGCGGCGCTCTCCATGACACAGAACCGTCACGGGCCCGAAGCGAGCCGCGAGCCGCGAGCCGCGAGCGCTCGCCAGGTGTGGGGCAGCGGCCGCCGCGCTGCGCCGGGTGCCCCCGCGGCGCAGACCTGCTGCAAGATTCTTTATTTATCCCTAAAACTCATACAAGCGCACCTTGTTCTGACAAGGGCAGTTCCCTGCAGCGTGCAAAGAAACATGCAATTCCTCCAAGTTAGTATCACACTGCAGTTCAGAAGCAGGAAGGGGATGAGAGCTGGAAAGGAATTTAATAACCTCGATTGCTTCATTTTCCTGAAGGGATCAGGGAAACATTCTCCTTCATGGTCTGATTTAATTCTCTGTATTTATTGTGATATCCATGGAAATATCATGGATTAATGACATCTAACTCAAAGGAGTTAACTGTTATTTCGAAGTAAGGAATGGAGATATTCAGATGGTCTGCAATGGGCTTCTGAAAAGTCTGAAACATCCTGCCTGCATGTGTGTTTATGTGCATGACGTGACTCAAAAGGGGAATCTCATTTTCCTCATGATATAGGTTTAAAATGTTACAGCATTTTGACATAATCTTTTATTCTTTCATGATTTTATAGAAGGAATCACAACAATACTGCTGTATTTCTCTTGACTTTATGGCTGATCCACATGTTTCTGGCATACCGTAAGGAATCACTAAAATCCAGGTGGGATGTCCCCAGCCATCTGCGTGCAATGAGCCACAGCCTTGACCATTCCAGCAAGATCCTGGAGGTCCTGGTGGCAAACAGTTGCACTGGCACTTGAAATAACTCGCACAAGCGCATACATGCATATGCCAGAACAGTCCCACGGCAGACAGCTTTCTTGAAGGTGCTGAAGCTTTCTTCTTGGCTGCATGCTGCCTGAGCATTGGTTTGCAAAGGTCGGGTGGCAATTTAAAACAGGCAACAAATAAATCGGTAGCTCTTCATAAGATTGCAACTTCACAAAAACAAACACAAAACATAAACTGGTATGTACTGTATTTGGAAATGCGGAGTTTGACAGACATTGTACTAGTCATAGTTAGTCATTATGATTAAGGCTGCTGGGAAAATTCAGGTATATTAAACGAAGAGCATGTACTTAACGGGCAAAAAGGGGTTGTCAGGGTAGGTTATGATCCTGCTCACGGGTTTGACATTTCATTTCTCCAAGGACTCTAATAACTGCCAAGAGTTTACAGAAACTAAGACGAAACATCTCATTTTATACAACTGACAAGGATAGATCTGGAAGGAGTTTGCTTCAATCTAGATCATGAATTAACTTACTTTTTACATCGCTACCCCTTGCATTGATCTATTCCAAATATCAAGACAGGTCTTCAAAGACAGGTGCCATTGTCTGGACGTAGCACAGGAGAGAGAGCAGAGCTTATCTGTACTGAAAATGTGGATTTTGTTATGTTTTCATTGTGCCCATCTGTTTCTAAAGGAATGTGTAAGAGGCACCACTGAGTTTATTGTGTTCCTTCTGACCTGCAATTTTTCTGACAGCTTAATCTAGAAAATAAAGCTCAGCTAGAATCCTCCCAGCCCTTTGCAAATTCATTTTATTGCAGTCTGCAGGGATGGTGAATTAGCTGTCACGTTAACCAGACTGCTGCTGTATTGTTCTGGCCCATTCAAGAAGCAGGGGTGTAGGACCTGCAGAGAGCACTCTCTTTGCTTCAAGTTTCTTACTTGTATATTATGAATAGGATGATATTGAAACACATGCAGCTTCTTGTCCACAAGTCCATTTTGTTCGTATGACAAGAGAAAAATGTAGGTATTTAGCATTGAAAGTTTTGAAGATTAGGCTAGGCAACTATCTTACAGCAATAGTTCTGAAGGGCTGGGCCTGCTTTTGAGGTGGTGGTGGTGATTTGGATGACTTCGTGAGAGCATTTCTAGTCATGTTTCTACTTCCTGAATGTAGACTTTGTACCTTGCATTTTCTGTCTTGATCAACCTCTTTTATCACAGGAGATCAGCAATTAGCAAAGACAGAGAGGCACTGTGGTCAGCTGGGTAGACCACTCCACTTCTGTGCGGAGATACCATGTTCAGCAGTGACCTACAGAATCCCTACAGAAACTGGCAGTAGAAAATCCAGATGACGTGGCAGGAAACTGGAACACTGAGCGATCTGTTTGCTTCAGACCTTGCGGTCATTGCTCTGAGCACTGTCAACTAAGCAACAGGCTGCATTCCTACAGGTTGAAATGTAATGACTGCATCGCTACACTACTTTCATGCAGCAATTTCTTCTTGCCAGTGGAACACTTTCCCTGAGGGAGCAATTTTTTCCTCCATAGACCTCTCTTTTTTTGCCCCTGCCCAATGGTTTTCTATCAAGTTGCCCATTCTACATCCCAGATTTTAAAATGTAGGCACTTTCTTCAACTAGGCATTAACATCAATAATTAATGTTACTTCTGTGCAAAGACCCAACCTTTCAGCAGTAACGATTTTCTGATTTTCTTGGTTCGATGTATACTTTTTTTTTCTCTCAGAAATCAGTTTCTTCCAGTCCATGATACTCACTTGTCATCTTTGACTATAAATTGCATCTGATGGGGGGTTATAGCTTCCTTTTTGTGGAGAAAGGGTGTCTGACCCAACATGGGTATAAATCACACAGTTGGAACACGGTGAGATCCTACAGACTGCAGCCAGTAATGCAAATAGTGAGAGACACGGGTCTGGTTCACAGGCTCCATAAGGCTGGCCAGCCCCTTCTGCAAAAGAGGATCTGATTTTTCCTCTTGGCCCTGGTATGGAGCCTGGACTGGGAGCAGGAATTCCCACAGCAGCCAAGGAATCAGTCCCCCTTACCCCAGCTTACTCTTCCCCCAGCAACAAGGGGGAGTTAATTTAAGAAGAAAGCTACCACTTGGGGGAGTATAAGGGACTCTTTTAGGAAATTGGGAAGATTATGTTGGGATGTAAAAAACAGAATCTATTCAAGCTGACTGCCATGGTCACTAGATTTTTCCTGCTTGCCTTCTTTGCTCCTAGCCTTCACGATTTTCTCCACACTGCCACACAACTTGAACAAATTGGGTGGAGATTCCCCTCTTTCCACATTCCTGCCAGAAATGGAATGCATCTAAGACTGCATGCTGATTGCTGCACTTAGTAAATAATAACAAAGGAGGTGACATAAGAACTAAAAATGAAATAAAATGAGGACAGGATAATTAGTTGAGCAAACTACTATACTGGCAACTTTTATTAGTTCAGTTACAGTTAGGTCAATCAATCAGATGCTAAACGGCTGGGTAATACCACAGATACAAGACAGGGATCATGGACAAAGTCGGAAAATGGGGCTTGATGCCAGCACATGTAATTTTCCACCTTATATTTAAATATCATACTTGGTATTAGTTTATCCAATTGCCTTGTACAAATTAAGATAACTTGAAGTCACTGAAATAATAATAGCAGATTCTAGCATAGTGACAGCATTGCCCCTGCCCTGAACCCATATTCCCCAAAGCACTCCCTAAGTCTACTTTGTGAAGTTCACTAGCTTTGATAAACTATTCAGGCTGAAAGTCACCCTGTTAGTGCTTTAGGATAGCCTCTACTTTTACATTAAGTATTTACTCTTTCTTCTTAGATTTTTGTTTTCATTTAGTACTTACACACTTACTGATTACATGTCTTTGTTACATGGGATTTCTATGCCTTTAAAAGGCATAAGAAATTTTCTATGCCTCTATTGCACTGTTTTTGCTTGACTAGAACAGGCTTAAAACTTTGAGTACCATGAAAGTCACTCAGAAGTAGTTTTCAGTCTGTCTAAATTCCTTGAAGTCTCCATTTGCTCCCTGCTTATACCAGAACCCTAAAGAATATGAGTACTGCCTATATTCAACTACAACTTGTTTAGACTTGTTCTTGCTTTAGTGAGTTGATATATTCCCCCTTTAGTTTTAAAGATGATAATTTTGCAAGAGTATCTTTCATTTTGCTTATGAGATAAACAAAAAATAAATTTTACAGAATCAGGTGAATTAGCAGAATCCATGCAGTCAAATAAATACACTATATTTACCCTGGTATTTACTCTAGTAAATCAGGGGTCTTGGATGCCTGTTAGCTTGTTCTAGAATATACCTAACATAACAAAGATTTTGTGGCTAATGGGAACACATAGAGAATTACAGTACTCTGAATGCTTTATAAAAACTATGAAGAAGAGCCTTTAGTATCTTTGATAAATCTGCAGAGATACTTAGGATCATTTCACAATGTTTAAGAAAATGTCTTTGCGACATTTGTCTCCATCTGAATTGGTTAAAATAAGGCAGGAGCTCTGAAGTTATCAGAGTGATGTAGTGGTGCAATTAGACTAGCTTTGTTTCCATGGGAAACGATGTCAATAATTTCCAGACAGAACAGGCTGGATGACAGAACACTATTTGTTTTTGACACCTTGCCAACTACAGAGATCAATTCTGAGTGAGTTACATTCTTAAATTATAGCTATGTTTTCACATAATAGTTATTTCAAGTCCCACCACATAATCTTATGCGGATCTGCAAATGTCACACAATAGGTTGTTTTGTGGACTGAACTGTAGCAAGAATAGAGGGAATAAGAGGGGAGGTGAAGGTAGAATATATACCATTATTTCTCTAATTTGGGAGCACAGTCTTGGCCATGAATGCTGAAGATTCATACTGTGCTCTCCCAAAAATACTCACTCTGACACAGTTCTCTGGATTTGTGGAAATACAGCCATTCATTTTTATCCATTTCATGCCATTTGTCCTTCCCTCCTCATTCATGTGCTTGCCATATCCAAGTACTTTTTCTGCCAGGATTGCAAAAGATTGGTTTATTTGCTCAAAAATGCAATTTTTCTATGTTACTGGTAACAGTCTCATAATTAATTCAGTCTCTCTCTTCCCCTAACTGTCAAAACTGCTGCTGCCTGAATCAGAGAGGAACCACCCTCACTGTAACTGTTCTCCTCCAGGGCATTATACAGCTGCATTCCTCTACACAAACACAGTATAAGAAAACGCAAACAATATTTATTCTAAATGCAGTTTAATATTGCAAAGTATTATATACTTTCACAAATATTCAGTATACAAACTTCAACTGAGAGGACGGGAAAACTTAAATACTATTTATTTAATTTTTACTGACTGTCAGTTGGATAAGTGTTTATCATCACTGGGAGCTGAATACCTTTTCTTAAATACACATAAATAACTGAAGGATGGAAGGATAGATGTCACACAGCAATATACAGAACCTACATTATATTCGAAACACACGATTACATTCCACTAATTAAGCTAAAATACTGACTGACCCTAAGGACTGGGGAACCAGTCATCTTCTGTCAACCTGGGAGGAAACATGCTGGGATTTAAAACCAGATGGGTCCATATACATCACTTACACTCCAATAAAATAGGCCTACTTGTGTGCATGTCTATCCATCTGCAGGATCAGGGCAGTACACAGCCACCCCTGTAGTTCTGGATGCAGACCACCCAAAGGAGGCTGTGAATCTGGTAAAAGCTACATGCTTTTCTTTTCTTTTTTTTTTTTAAAAAAAAAAAAAGAAAGAAAAAAAAAGTGGCTTTCGTCAGAAGTGCTTAGTTAAAATAGCATAAAGTGCAATAGCTACATTAGAAAATGATAGATTGGCATAGTGAAATATTCCCAATCTGTTCTAGAGTGGAGCTCTGCATATCAGATAGTGATGTTTATTCACGGAATCTCTTATTAAAAGCACAAAGCTTAAAGGTTAGTTAATAAAAATACAGAAGATGCTTCTCAACTTGTACACACATTCATTCACTTCTACAATAGCTGAATATGCTACTGCCACCCCTTAAACTCTAAAATCACATTTTTGTGAGCAGTCAGGCTCTGCACAGCAGAAGACAGCAGCTGACAGCAGTTTCACTAGTCCTTTAAGCGAGAGCTTACTTTCAAGCTAAAAATTAAGTAGGAAGGATCTGTCAGTTATACCAATAGATATATCAGTAGTTACTAACTTCCTAATCAATATTTAAAATAACTTATTTACCATAACATAACCATTTAGTAAAAAAAGTTGACAAAATCTACTCTAAGTAGGGAATGTCAGGTGATAGCAACCTTAGCCGGGTTCCAGCCAGCATCCCTATCGGCATGAAGATATAAGACTTTTAATACCTGAGAAGTGTTTGAAACTGAGTTTTCCATAATTAAGAAAAGAGGAATAGTAAGGAAAAAGGTCTTTTGTTTCAAAGAGTAACAAATATTAGTGCATGAATTGTTAGAAGTCCCATATAAAAGTTACATAAGTGAGTGTCCAAAAAACACGTTTCTATCACGCAAACCTTAAGTAGTGGTATAAACCTTCGTTGCTCCACTGAAGTAAAATGTTA
Source organism: Nothocercus julius (assembly GCA_013398735.1). Lineage (NCBI taxonomy): Eukaryota > Metazoa > Chordata > Aves > Tinamiformes > Tinamidae > Nothocercus > Nothocercus julius. The sequence continues at coordinate 2,926,459 of VZSV01000041.1, forward strand.
TGGCTGCTTTTTTGATCTGATAGTCACTTCATAAAATGCAAAGATTTTAAGAAGCTAGCAGTCTACTCACCTGCTTTGAACCTCCCCAAAAGACAGCTACAACTCCCATTAACAACTGTGCTTTAAGCGTAACAGCATTCTCTCTCAACTTGCTTTTGTAGCATAAATATGAAAAGTTATCTGAAAGGTTTTAGAATGCTTCAAAGCTAATTCATCCCAAAGTTTTTGTTAAAAATCATTTTCCTAAATATGTTATTGTATAGAGTATATTTTCATGTGCTTAAAAACCAAGTACAACTTGAGACTTCCCAGCAGAGAACAAAGCAAATAGTATCTCCTGCTCCTGTGTCCAAATAGGAAACATCACTTACTACTGCACATCCAAGCCTTTAACCCACTTACAGGTCTAGCAGCAGGTAAATACCATCAGATGTTGCTTTCACTTAAACTGCAGCTATTAGCATATGCAGTTGCTAATATTTAAACCACACACCTGCATTTTACATTATTCTGTAAATCAGTCTAGTACAAAGAGCTTGCAAGATCCACAGCCATATACATACAAAACAGGCTGAAAACAAATTGAAAATTCTGTATCCACTCTTCCTTTGTAATAGTGCAAGACTGAATGCCACATTTCGCTCCCTACTGTAATCTAAGTCTTCATCTTGGTTTTGTTGTTGTTTTCTTGGGGGGCGGATTGTTTGTTTGTTTGTTTCTAAATTTACTATCTGAACACTAACTTATTGTTCCTGTGTCTTTCCAAAGCGTTGCTGGGAAATTAACACTCTCCAGCTAGATATATAACAAGGCTCCTAGGCGTTTCTATATCTTAACTACATTATCAGTCTATGCTGGCATCAGCTCTTACTGAAGTTAACATACATGCTTCTGTGAGAGCTTCTAGGCCACATTCAAGAGCAACAGTGCCTGCAGAGGTAGACAGGAGCTTCCATGACATTTTTGTGAGAGAAATATGTAGCATACAGGTGTCCATAAATCAGTGGAAATATAGAAACATTCAAAAACCCTGAATATTTATTCATATTTAGTTTTAGGGTCTGACTTTTCCATTAACTATTTCTGAATTTACACTGCCTACCTGCACTGAATCCATTCATCCAGTAACTTACAACCACTTTGGAGAGGTCTCCTGCTGTACTTGGGGAAACAGCCACACACTCCTGAGCCTGTAATGTTCCTGAGGTTCCTGAGCTGGAGTGATGTGTGTGATGCACAGCTGTCTTCCCTGTGCTGAACAACCACGGGCTGGAGGAAGGTGAGCTTATGGCACACTCTAGTGGCCATCTGCAGCCTCATCTAAATAAGAGTGGGGAAGGACACACAGGTGGAACAGAAGTATCTCTGACCTGTTTCTTTGTAAAAGAAGGCTCCAGAGATGACCTACTGCAGAAAACCTTCTTCCTTGACTCTAGCGTTTGGAAAGAGCTTTTTAACAAGAGAAATGCTACATTGAAAACAGAGCACAAATTACAGACAGGCAGAGTAGATACAGTTCTACTTCAGTGTTGAGAACCTCCACCTCCCTACCTCCTCTCACGTCGTTCCAGAAAAAGGACACACTTGCCACCTGTTGATATGACATTTGGGAGTGCTGCATATCTTAGAAGAAGATAAAATACAACCTTATTCATTTATCATTAATGAGTACTGTCTGCGCTGGAAGGTAAGTTGAAAATCCATGCCTTTCCATAGCTGCATTCAGGTGACCTTCACTGGTGATTTCTTGTGTGCGCAGAGAAGCGTGACATAAGGAACACCAATGAATGCCCATCTCTCACTGGGCCAGAACTTTATGACAGGACCCTGCTCAGGGATCTCGGAGGCAGCATCGAAGTAAGCAAAACAGACACAGCCTAGGTAAGCTGCAAGGCAAATCAAGATGTGCCTGAGGAGACAGAAAACATCCCAACAAGAAGAAAAATTCAGTAATGTGATTTCAGGAGAGGGATCAAATACAACATCATGCTCTAAAAAAAATGAATCCGCTTCATCCGCTCTTCCTGAGTCTCCCATAGGGTCTACTATCTGTCCTCTCCTTTCTGGGCCAGCAAAGAATATAAAGAATAAGGCAAAGTATAAAACTGTTTTGTTTATCATGGTCTAAACTGACTGCAGATTTTTGGTCTCTGTGCACCTGACAGAGCTGTACAGAAAGGCTGAGACACAGCAGCTGGAGAGCACAACTTTCTGGATGGTATTCAGCTCTTCACTGCTCCCTCTTCACCCTCAGCTGTTAACAGTGGAAGTTTAAGCTTTCATAGACACTGTTTACAGGATTTTTAGTAACCAGTAAGTTTAAGAATTCAGTTGCAATAATGAACTTAACATCTGACACATCTGATTAGGCCAAGGAACTTCCTGTACCTACCACCTTCGATAGGGTGAGACTTACTCCTGGCTTACAATCTTAGCAGTAAAACTACCTAGCACTAACCAGAAGTAGCCACTTGAAGCCTATATGCAAAGCCCAGAAGTGTATGGTGATGAAGAACTGGTGGTCACTTGTGAATCATTCAGAGGAGTTTATACAGAACACCTACCATACACAGTGCAGATAGGGGAAGTTAAACGAGGACCAGATCTCACAAAATGCTTTGTCACTGATCCAGCAGAAAAGTGCAAGCATCCACCAAAGACCTGAAAAGAGACCCAGCTTGTACACACGCAGATTTTCACACCTGAGGAGAAAAACACAGGAAGTTGTTGTAAAACAAACAAAAAAAATGGTTTGTAATGGTGCAGTTCAGCTATGCATATTTTAAGAACAGGATTCAGAATATCAGGCATACATCTTTAAAATGGTCCCATCATAAACATCCTGAAGATGAGAGCTTTATTCACAGTAAATAAGATACTGATTCAAAGCAATGTTCTAGTCACAAAAGGGAGCATTTACTTGGCAGCTTCAGTTTGAGTATTATCTTAAATACCACTGTGCATGCACTGGACAAACACTAACACAGACCCATACGGAGGGGAAATACGGATGAACTAGTAGTTACATATACTGCCTGGTAACAACCAGCCACTCAACAAGTACTCAAAGTTGTTCGTACTCCCTCTTGTATTAAGTTCTTATTACATAAAGATGAGTTAAAAAAAAAAAAAGAAATGGCTGTGATTATTTTTATTTCATTGTTTGTTTTCTTTATGTTAGCCATGTACAACATAGCTGCTCAGGAGAACTACTTAGGCAGGAGCTGCTACCCAAAAGACCTAGGCAAGCACACATTAGTAGATGGTGTGGGCTTCTAAATCTCAGGCAGAATTCCTCACTTATCAGTCTTCTTCCTCCACAAGAAATCAAACCTGTTACCGAGCGTTATTCTACAAACAAAAAGAACATGACACTGGACATGCTCATACACAGTGTGGCCTGCAGCAGATCACTACTGAACACAATAGTAAATGCCAAGGTACGTGCGCAGCATTATCTGTGCATGAGGGTTTACTAAAACAACCACAGATATTATGTATCTGTGTGATGCTCTGTTCTTCTGCACATCTTGGCAATATTCTATAAACTGTGTAGCTTTTCTCAAAGGAGTAAAATCACGTGGGAAAACAAAAACAAACAAACAAACAAACAAAAACCAGTATAATCCTCATGTCCCCAAATGCTGTATAAGTCGATTGTTTGCTGCCTACCTACACTTGCTATTTTGGAGTTAGGTCTCTTGGTGCCAGTAGATGCAGTTCTGTGTTATTGGTATCCAAAGCAGTGTTATCCTGGGATATGACTAGTTCTGTGTGGGCAGGGAGAAAGCATGGCTCAGCTTTCCTGTCTTCTGCAAGAACAAGAGCTATAATCTGGGTTTTTTTCTAAGTTAGTGAACTTCCCAGGGACCCAATCCTACTTCAACAAGCTGCCCAAACTTAATCAGAGAATAAGGTTAATTTGTTTAAAGTGGCTTGTCTGAATTATTTCTCAGGTGAAAACAAATGAGTCAATTTTTCAGCTAGCACAAGAAATACTACGCTTCATGAGAATTCTTCATTAGGATGTCTTGTTTCTACATTCTAAAAGGAAAATAAATTGACACCAAGTAACCCACAAGTCCTTCCCTTGTCCAAAGGTCCTCAGCAGAGGCTTATGCATTCCATGCCGATCCATGAAGTCTTAGACCCGTGCCAGAAAGTTCTGGAGAATATCTTCGTGCCTCTCCCTCTGCTGCAGATCAAGCTGTTTCCTCTCTGCACTGCGGACCCCAACCCAACCATCTCTGTAGATTTCACTCTGAATTACCGGTCTTCCTATGCAACTCTTGGACTCACTTGGTGTGGGAGGTGGGCAAAGCTTGGCACAGAGACCCATTAAAGGGACACCTAAGCTGGTAAAACTCAGATGCACATTCTTACACAGATCAAGATCTGTAAAAAAGAAAGGTGAGCACTTCTTTACTACATGCCCTCCAATAGCATTTATGTTCCCTGATCATCCCTGGTCATCAGTCTGTCACTTACTGGATAACGCTGTCTTCTCATAACAGTGCAGCACAGACAAAAAGTTCTTTGGTCTTTCCTTCTTGCACATCAACATTTATCAGCCTGAAATCTGCCATTCTGGTTTGATACATTCACAGATTACTGACGTTTCCAGTACTAGCTGCAAATTATCTCCAGGGTCATATGCTGCCTAATATCCACAGGCTACTCTGCATTTAATATCAATGAAGTAGTAACATCAGCTCCATCCAAGCAAAACTCTGTCATTAAACCTTTCCTCATGCATGAGGCAATCTCTGACTGCTCAGCATCAATCCATGCAGACATGAGGCAGCGAATGCTTCCTGCCCCTCTGCGGTGGAAAAGCAGAATTGCAACTGGTCTCAGAGGGTTACTGAAGGAGGCCAGATCAGCACTCAGGGGAACTAAAAACATACAAAAAATAACTCTGTCCAGGAGTACCTTTCTGAAGATGTTACAGTATCATCAGCAGCAATGTACCTGACTCTGGTGTACTGCAAACTGTACAGTTTTCCCTGCAAACCTGTAGGATATTTTTTCACTCTTGAAGTGTTATTTCAGTTGACATTTCCAGGCAGGCATTTGGGATTAAGAAACTCCTAAGGCTCAGCAGAAGACACCTTTATAGCTACTGGATTAATGACAGAAAAGCTACCCAATGCATAATCTTATTGATGGGGGATTTTCTTCAGTGTCCTTCACACAAGTTGGTTTTAGGGCCTGGCATTTCTTTTTTTAAGCCATCTATAAATAATCCAACATTCAGAATCATCACATCTATCATCATTAATTCAGAGAAGAGCTTCACAGCAAATTGCTTGTGGTAATCTCCTCCACAAGAAAAATATGTGAACAGTTGTCTTCCTAAAAAAGACTCACATGATTGCCACAAAAATTAATATTCCATGGAACATACAAAGGAAAATGACTTTTCCTTAAGCCTGAATTCTCCAACCCATGTGACAAACAACTCACACAGTCAGAAGAGACAAGGCAGGCCCAAGATGGCTTCAAAACTGTCTACACTGCCTACTATAAAAAGGCCTCTTTTTCTCCTCTTCTGAAATAGTGTCCTTATATTTAAAAGGCTATAAAGAGCATGAGGAAAAGGGCAAGGAAACTTTTAAGTTCTCTATGAAGTTCCAGAGCAGAGCTACAGGAATTCTTCCTCACACAGCTTTTAAGATACACTAGTAGAAATATATCCAAAAAAAATGGCACAGTTTTATCAGTAAAGTTATATTGATAAATTGTCTTCGTACAGGTCACACTTCTCCAAAGAGCTGCAGATAGTATAAGAGGGGGAAAAATCATTAAACATATAAGGATTAATTCTCTCCCTTTACTGTGAGAACAACTTCCACTTTTTAAAGGACACACAGTTAGTAGTTTAAAAGAGCAAAAATCCATACACAGAAAACTAAGTGGGTATCTGCATGGCTCAAGTTTGTGCATGCAACAGGTAAAAACAGACTGCTATGCTAAGTGCTTGTGCATTCTGACAGAGAAAAAGTTTTGTGTATTCAAAATATGGAGCCTTTCTAAATCTATATGAAAGAAGTAACAGGCTCATGCAGTGGTATCCCACTTAAGATAAGAGGCTTGGCCTCAAACATCCAGCTCCTTTAGTCAGTCACCATGCCATCAACATCTGATTAGTTTGAATACTAAAAGAAGATGACAGTTAAGGCATATGGTTCAAAGAGTTTAAGGCTGCAAAAGAAAGCTGAAACTTATTTAAAAAAAGTTTCCCACTACAATACCAGTCAAGAAAATGCCGCAGGCAAGGACAGGTTTGCTCAGTATTACCAGTAAGTATTGCAACTCGCTTTTATAAACCTCAAGCTAGATGCAGCATAGTGTATTGCAGAACAGTACTCAGGGTAGACACAGTCAAGCTCGAAGGGGAAAGCAGTGTCTGCTAAGCTGGGTGATACTCCCGTGTTGTCTGTAATCACCTTGAAGTGATCAGTGCTCTGCATGATGTGGGAGGTGCGTTTCCAACCAGCTATCATAAGTACTGAATCCAGATCTACTCTATCATCACAAAATTGCTTAAGGATCTCAACAAGCAATCCTGCATTCAGGAGAAACATACTCACCTCTTTAACTCAGCAATGAGCAAAGCTGTGCAGGGAACACCCAGAGTCATTAGTGAGATGTTGTTGATAGCAGGCTTGATGAAGGCAAGACAGGTAGTAACTCCAGAAAGCACACCAACAGCAGCTTTAAAACGGCTCCTAAATTTGAAGGAAGGAAAAATGCTTTGAATTCAAAGCTTTTATTTAGTAAGAAAAATGAAATAAAATAAAAACAAAAAAAAAAAGATAAATAAAATGATGTTAATAGGTTACTAATGTTGCAAACATAGGGTGAGGCAATGCACATAGGGTGGATGTGGATCCAGGCACAGGCATGTAGAGTTACTCATACAGACAAATCCTTACAGGAGTGCACACTTCTAAGGCAGCCTTGTGTATGTACACACACACATACACACACACACACACACACACACACACACACACACACACACACAAATCACTGCTTTCAAATTCCAGCATCTACTACAGTCTTCCTCCTGCCTCAGTAAATCAAGAATGAATCCATCTCAGCACGTGGCACTGCACCTCTCCAGAGCAGTTTTGTGCCATCATTCTTCATGCTTTTAATATTACTTTGGGGGACGTTTTTTTTGGTTGTCCTTAACACCTTCTTCAGTCATGCTACAGTTTGCATTTTGTTTTTGTTAAGCCTTAAAGATTTGTGAAAACTATTAGGTAAATAAGAACATTTTCTTCTAACCAAATTCATTTTTTAAAAGATTAGGTTTTGGTATATTTTCAGCATAAATGAAGTCACAATTGTAAAGGACAACTTCTGAATTAAATTCGTGTTTGACATTGTTTAACCTTCTAGTTAGATAGTTTTGTATTTTAAACATCCTGTTTCCGGTCCATGGCAGGACTGGGGAGGCAAGAGAAGAATTTTCAGTCACAGAATGCTTCTTACATACTTGAAAAAAACAATCCAATGTGATGGTATGCTATGGAAATGTAAACACAGGGCTGGAATCTCCTCAAGACCTTTATAAAAAGCAGCAAATTAGCTATAGCCATGGCCCAGAAATGCACACATTCCCTTGAGACACCTTTGTGACCCATTCCTCTCCACTCCTCTTGACTGGAACCAAAAAGACCCCTGGCAGAAGAGGCCAATCAATGTTTTATAGAGAGCAGTTACCTGTGCTGGAGGAGAGAAAAAGCACCTGAGTTGGGTAACATGTTAAGTTGCCACGGGTTAATTCCTGCTTCTCCCCCTGCTTCCCAACTCACACTATGTTCTGGTTAAAAAAGCACTGCACCAAGAAAGGGAAGCACCATGCTGTCCTTAAACTACTAACCCACAGCCTTAAAAAAACAGCTACGGCCTAAGGCAGGGTCTTCCCTAATTCTCCATCTGAAGCAGGATTCCCCAGACCCCAAAATCATCACTCTCATCTTCACCAAGCTCATTCCATCTGCCTTTTGCATTAAAGCTTCTTTTCCTATTGGAAAACAGGTCTCCAGCATTATGTTACGTAAGGAGGAAGCTCTGGATCTGAGGCAAATGTCCTAGTGACCTTAAAAAGAAAAAAGTGAATAAATATGTTGTGGGTTAGGCATCCCCAATCAAATTCTTTCCTCTATATGTATCAGAGCCGAATCAAGATCTTAAAATACAACGGCCTTGACACATACTTTGGAAATTTATCGGGGAGGGGGGCATTGTTCATCTCTTCTCAATCTTTTAATGGATCAGCTATATCCTGGGAGCTTTTTAACGACATGTTTAAGACTAAGTTCAATAGAAACAGGATTTTACTCCAAAAGTCTTTCTACTTCTTTTAATACAGAAACAGTTTAGCTTCCTGGCAATACTTTGAACCAATACAAAGAAATATCACAAGAACAGTGATAGATTACATAAAATAATTTCTCTGGGTTTTTGAGGAATAACAATTACAGAAATTCTTCAAGAGACTAAGCTCTAACCAAATATCAGAAAGCCTTATCATCTACCAAAATACTCTAGTAAAATCTCTGCTTGTGAGCTGATAGTGCCCTGTGTTAGCACTGTGCTGCAAAATGCAAAAGTATCAAACTCACAGCAGAAAGCCAGGAGGTTACACAGACTGTGCATGGTATCACGTGATGCATTTTTATCAGGGCAATTCTGAGGAAAGGGCAATCTAGGCAGCAGCCCCAGGAACTTCTAATCAGGCACACAACAAAAGGAAACAAAGGAAAAAAACAGATGATAACAATATGGGAAAGGAAGAGGCAGCAATTCGCAGAGCACAGAACATTCATGTTGTCTTTCAAACCTCTGCATTACCTCTGCTATGAGGTGAAAGACGAATGTGAACATACTTGTGCCCACAGGTTATACCGATCCTTGAGATTAGTTCCACTGCTTGCTTTTTTAACCTCTCATGAAACAGCAACAAAAAAAATCTTTTCAAAACAACAATTAATTTCTAAACAGACATCGACTTAGTTTTTGAATGAAAAAAATGCACTTAACCACTGCCGCCTTACATATTGAGATGAATATTCAACTGACTTCCATAGGTCTATTCCTATGTATATTTCAGCTTATACAAATGCAAATGGGAAGCAGGGTTTCCATTATCTATTTTTAGCTATGGATTTTATAAACTACTAATTTAATGGTCATTTTAGAATCAATATGAAAAATAGCTACTCCAGAGGCAATCTACCTCATTCCGAAACCAGAAGTTACAGGACATAGCAGGAACTGTAGAATCAGGATTTCTAAATCCTGATGGGCCTAAGATATAAAAGACAGGATGAGAATGAAGTGAGAAAATGTAGTAGCAGGAGCCGCAGGACTAGATGATCATCCACCATCACTACACGCACACTTGGGTGTTAGTGTAATATGTTTCAAGAGACGGGGAAGTGCATTATGCTCCGTGCATTACCTATCATTTCGAAAAACTCTTGGCAGGTATCTCCTGGGGAACCACATGGCAAGAGCGCACATCAGAACCCAGAGAATAGCCAGCTCATCCAGCATCTGGCCCAGGAAACTCAGCGTGGCATGAAAGTAAACAGACCCAATCCCTGCAAAGAGGCAAACAAAAGGCAATGTGAATACTTAAAATACTGTACAGCCTGGAACATCACTTTAGTGATCTGGGCCAAATAACAGATAGTGAACACTATTTGGCCTAGAAAAGGTTCAAGAAAAAAAAAAAGAATAGGGAAAAAAAAGTAATTCTGACCATTCCAAGAGGGAAATAGAAATTATCATCACATCAGATTAATCACAAAACACATTACAAAAGCAAGAGCTGAAGATGTATCTTCCACTAGCACAGCAGATGTATGTGAAAAAACATCTAGTAGTGAAATTCAAAGGCAAAATGCAAAAACAACAAAAAATAACACTCAAATGCTTCTGAAATTTTGCACTAGCATATGCACAGGTAACTCAAAGAAAGGAAGCAGCATGTGATGAGTAGGCCAAGATACCATTATGTTGCTAAGTGGAAAGAGAGATACTGCCCCACAGGGTTTCAAAAAGATCTTTAAAATTTACCATCATCTCTGGGCATCAACATGCTTAAGACCCTTTGTCCTACAATATGGATAAGCATGCAGCTCCATCATTAAAAAGCCTCAGATTCTAATTCAAAATACTGTTACCCTCTTGAGCTGTGTCGAGCACTTTCAGCTCGCACTGCAGAAACAGCATTGGAGGAAGGAGGGCCAGCAGTGCTCTCGAGTAAGTCCAGATAAACACAAGAAGTTATGCAAAGGAAGGATGGGAAGGGAACAGAGCTAGGGCCAGAGTTCCCAGCAGCCCGAAATGTCTAAAGGCGTTTTCCTGCCAGAAAGTACAAGTGTCTCAGCTCCAAACAAGTACAAGCAGACTCCTCAACAGACGTCAGGGTTGCTTTGTTTTGCAGAAACAATCAAGTGCAAGCAGGAAAAACTGATTTCCTCTCTTTTTCAGTTCATGCATGAGCAGATAAACAGGGACTTACCAACCACAACAAGGAGGGTCCATATTATATATATTCCACTGTTGAAGTACGTTGCGTATTGACGGAATAAACACATACATATGGGCGGCAAAACAAAAAAAAGGATGTTGCTTATCTAGGAAAAATAAAATAACATCAAATACAGACAGAAAATTAAAACAGACCTTTAAAATTTATAGGCTAAAACATCTGCAAATGCATTTTTTTTTCAGCCAGTGAAGCCACAGCTTATCAAAGTACAGCCCTCAGTTTCTGTCAAAGCTGAATTTTTTTAACAAAGCATTCGCGTGTTATTGTTTAATAACATTAAATTAATAACAGTGTAAGGACTGGGAGTAACGTAAAATGTGCTTGTCACATTATCTTTCAAATCTGTTCCCAAAGGAACTCTACTGTGAGTCTACAAATACCCAAACAATTGCAATTCAGGAAGTATGCAGCAGCAAACAGACTGGGAACAAGGAGTCCTACCATGCGAACTCTCTCCTCAAAGGCTGTCTTGAGAGCCTAGCACAAAAAAACACTAAAGTTATGGGAACCAGAAAGGACCCGCCAAGTTTTGCTGAAGCCAAATGGCTATTGCACTGGCAGGTCTGAAATACAAGTGAGGTAAAGTGGCTACTCTTAACCTTACGGTGCTGGGCAAAGAAAGCCTGAAGTTGGAAGCCCTTCTACATTTTTTCCTCCTGGTTCTTCATTAAAGAAACAATTAGAGAATTGAAGCACAGTGACTATGTGACTGAAAACTACAGGCCTGAAAAGCTATGGGAGTATGTAGCTTCAGGAAATTATAAAAGCATGAAGTACAGAGTATGAAAAGGTTGATAACTGACACCATTCCTTTCTTTTATTTAACATATTTGAGTTGAACGAAGACATATTTTCTCTTATTTATCAGCAATCCAAAAGCATAGTTCTCTCTTTAAGTGCTGAAAAAAAAAAAAAAGAAAAAAAAAAGCTTTATAGGTGATTTGCATTAGCTGTCCCCTTACAGAACATTCTTTTGGGAATGAACCACCCATGCTGAGAGCCGGCGTTGCTCTAGTTGAGCCAGACAGTTTGGGAAAGACTCCACCACTACGCCACAGACAGGGAAAGGCCGAGTTCCTCCTCATCACTTTCCTCATGCACCCCAAGCCTGGCCCATGAGGAACAACAGCCCTAACAATGTTCTCCTAAAACAGGTTTACAACAACCCTAGGGAGAGCAGAGCTCCAGAAGAACAGATCTCCTGTTCTGGGAGGCTTACAAACTTACACAGCTAATAACAACAACCTGGTAAGGAAATGGTTCAGGTATGGCAAATAATGGCATTTACTCATTCAACTACTGTTGTTCACCTCTCTGCACAGTCTGAGCCAATCTGAGAACAAAGTTTACCATGATTAAAACAGACGCATCTCAATTAACGTTTACAAGACTCATCAAAACATCCTCTCAGGAGAGCATTCAAAATGACAGTAACATAGAAGTGTTATCTCAGCACCATCTAGTTCCTGTATGACACCTTCACATGAAAGGTATATCCTCACGGACAAGATGTGTTTCCTTCAGAAGTCTTGGCTTTCAAATGCCATTAAAGTAAAATACTTAGAAAGAGCTACTGCCTTACTCAGTTTAATACTGTAAAAGCCCTGCAAATATCTACCAAAAGATCCCTGGTAACAGTGCCCAGCCCACATAGACTGGCTAACGCAAAGCAGTTCACTGATGTCTTCAGCACTACTTCTTTAAAAAGAGAGAGTAAAATGAATGCACTGAGAAGACAGAAACTTGGCAAAATCCTCCTTTCTGCATAAGCTAGATCAGCCACTATGCAAGCAGCATGGGGAGGTTTTCGTATTGACAGGGACAACTACCTTGCTCTTCTGACGTTTTATCAAAATCAGATCTGCTGCAGTCTGTCCTACCCGTGCTACTCCTGTGTATTAACTACCTGATAATTACAAATATTTGCACCCCTGTTGGCAACTGGTTTTCTGAAAGCTGAGAAAGAGAGCAAGGAGAACGGAGGTGACAGACAAAAATAAGGACTCCTGAATAGTTCTGGTCTCCGGCCATGACTGCCGCAGCTCATCCGCAGAAAAGGCTCTAGGGAAGAAAGAAGGCAGGAGCCACCAGGGTCTCTGTACAGGCGAGAAGCCACCGTGCTCCTTGGAAAATGTCTGCCAAGACAGCTGCCTTTCTGCTCCCACCGCACGCACTTCCCAAACCAGCGCAAAGATCTATCCTCTTTGGCCAATTACTAGCTCCTACTTGTTCTTTTGTCTATACCAGGTCCTTTGGACCCATATAGTGTCCTAGGGCGCATTCACACTACCCAGCTTTGGATAATTGGCTTAGTCTGCCTACTCTGCACACTCTACACCCCACTAGTCTGTGGAGAGGGCGAGCTCCTCTAGAGACCACAGCCCTACTGGTTCAAGCTAAGCTTCTTCACAGGATTGTCCTCTGATGTATCCTCCTTTCCTCTATACAGCTAAAGACATAGGAAAACAGTCTATTAAATGAGATTTCAAGAACCTGTGAACAGTATCATTGGGTGAACTGTTTGCACACCAAACATCTCTTCAGCAACAAAAGGACTCCACTTGAGGAATTCTGTCAAGCTACCAAGTCAGCAAATTTAGTCTTTGTAGTTCACAAATAAAGCCGGTGGGAAGCTGTTAATGTCACCCAGCAAAGTCAGAGCGCTGGCTGCACTGTCTCTCTGAGGAGGCAGCATGAAGAACAAATAGTTATTTCTATGGACTTGCACTAAAGCACACTTCAAGAGACAGACCGATTCGCACAAGCACTGTTAAAACCACCTATACTGCCTAACAGGTTCACTGAATCATGCGCTATTCCACACACACCCCCCAAAGAAAAAAAGAAAAAGAAAAAACAAGGCAGAGGCCAGGAGACAGTCATGTACCAGAATCTGTTGTGCTGTTTGCTTTTCCAGGCAGAGTGAGAAAGCGGCTTCTAGTCCCAAAACAAGCAGGAAATGTAGTGCACTAGCAGCAGAGATATTAACAAGTCCTTTTGGATTTTAGCATGCTTAAAAAGTTTTATTTAGCCACAGCAAGGACAGAGAGAGGTATTAAGAAAGACAAAAAAAAAGCGCTATAAACAAAGAACTGTAGAAGAAATATTTTTTACTTCTATGGCTAGAGCTGTCCACATATCAAAATCAGACTAGGTAAGCATAGTATACCAAAAAAACATAGAGAGACTAGAAAACCTTTTATTGGCCTAGGAACAAGATGGCAGATGAGATATCCACTTACCATACCTAGAACAATGTGGTTTTATATTAGGGATTAGGTAACAAAGGAAAAGGTCTGCCCTATGGCACTGTTCCTCTGGCACTGAACTCCTGTTCATGTTAATGTCCTACCTGCAAATGCAAGAAGACCTTTGCAATTTAAAATCTGGAGCTTGGTCGTGGTCTGTTCTTTATGGAATAGCCACCAATAGTATTTCTTAACAATGTAAAAGTTGAAGTAATTTCAGCACTATAATTACTCTCTATTAAGTTTACAAGAAACACAATATTCATACTTATTTCATCTAATCACTTAATTCTCCTTTGCATACAACATGGCTTTTTTTTTTTTCAAAAGTTATATCAAATTATATATTTCAATTCAGGTCTTGGGAGCAATTTCTTAAACAGGTTCCATAAGTTCTCTTGGTTTCAAGACAAGGGCTCAATCAGACTAGAACTAACCCATGGCTTTTACTCTCTATTAACAGTCTAGGCGCTACATGAGCTGCACCCTTAGATAAACTGCAATATTGACACTATCCTTTCCAAGTAATTAAGATATGTTTCACCCTTTGTGTTTCTGAAGATATTTGCATGTACCGTTTTTGAATTCATACAATTAGCCTGTATGGTCTGCTAACGTACAAATCAAATCCTCATGCAGCTAATGACAGTGCCAAAATAAGTAATTAGAGTACAGACAGTTTCATTCGGGATCAGCAAAAGGGAATGATTCTGCATTACAATTCTGGAAGATGGGTAAGCATCCCATCAGCAGCGATTCATCCTCTGGTTCATACAATTGTGGACCTTCAGATTTCACAGAACCACAGAATCCTAGATTCACAGAATCCTAGAATCATCATTTCCAACTACTTATCTGTATGAAACAAATATAGGACACAGGCCGCAGAGAGAATGACAAAGGCCAGTTCGGATCATGGCGGCATAACTTTGCTCACAGTCCTCACAAAGATGTCCCAGCAAAAAAAGAAAGATGTCCCAGCTAAAAGTCCCAGCAAAGATGATGCAATTTTTACCACTCTGTGGGTCTCTCAGACCACATCTGCAGTGATCAGCCATGAAGGCAGCATGTTTTGCACTATCACTTTGTGAGGGAACAGCAAAAATTAACCTAGCAGCAATGAGCGGGTTTAGAGGGACTTCTACATCTTGATCAATGAGCATGCCACTCACCAAAATGGAAGATCTGTGTGACAGAAAAGAAGTGGCAAAGACCATATGGACATATTCTCACACTCCTAAGACTATTTAATAGCTGTTTAAAACTTTTATCTCCTTGCTAATAATGAACAAAAGAGGAAGAATAAGAATTCTCTCTCAAGAATTCTCTCTTTAAATTGAAATATGGCAAGAAATACATATTACATGCATAACTGAATGCAGCATGCTAACATGAAAGGTAATGCCTTATGTAGTAAGAGAAAAAAAAAGTTACAGTTTTCAGGTGTTCAAAACCCAAGTGATTCTTTTTTTTTTTTTTTTTTTTTTTTTTTTTTTTAGAAATACCTCCACAGATGTTCTTTCAACATCTGGGGATCTTTGTATGTCTTATACGTAAGTTTGCTGAAGAGCCCTACCTAACACTTCAACACTTTTCAAATCAGACCCAGAATTGCTCTAAGAAGCAATAAAATTTGGACTCTGCTTAGATCATTATTAGAAGAAGGCCAAAACTTGCCATGGGTCTCATGGATACCTGGCTTTTCTGAGAAACCCATCAAGTCACTGCACATGAAACTGTCCTACTTTTCAGGACCTGGGAGTCCAGAGCACAACCCCTCACAACAACCTGAGGCTAAACCTCTTCCATGTCTTCCACCAGCGCAGGCCGTTCCTCCTCCCACTTCGAGCGCACGCCTTGCTCATGCACACACATCTACTGCAAAATCATGGGCTCCAGGGCAAACTTGTGCTAATCCGCCTGGAACCGCTCTTACTCACTGGGACACAGCTGCAGCTCCTGGCACTTTGCCAGGTTTCTTATGCCACCCGCTAACGTTCTCGGTACAGTCGGTGGGATGTCCATCTGCCTGTGTAGCTGGCTCCCAAACACACTAGCTTTCATTAAGGAACTTCTTGCTTATCCTGAACTTTTCCTCTGGTTGTTTTTGGTTTTCACACTGTAAGAACAGTTGAGTTCACAGGGACAACGGAAGCGGACAGTTTCCCCCCCTCACCCTTGAGGTTCTCCCACGGCACAGACCTGTTAATGCTGAGAGGATTTTGGAGTGAACTGCAAGGAAAAAAACAAAACAAAGAAGAGGGCAGTAATATGCGCAGTGGTATTACTTGTTCTAAGTGTGCAGCACGCACAAGAAGAAAGTCCCTGATAAGACTCCTTGGGTGAGTGAAGCCAGACACGTTTTTTTCAGTTGAGTGCAGCACTGTCATCTGTTGTTTTTAAGCTAAGAAACACGAAGGGAAACACAGATTAAAGAAGCCGAAGGAGGAAGAACTCAGAGAAGGATGGAATTTAGGGGGAGAAAAACAGGCAGAGAGCACATCGCACAGCAGAAAAGTGAGACAGAGTGGAAGGAGCAGCGCCCTGTGTGCCTGCGCCACCCTCTAGGGAAAACAGAAACCCGGAGCAGCAACCTAGACACGGCGTTCGCAGCTTCCCTCCTGTCACAGAAACACAGACCCATGGAAGTTGGAAGGGACCTCTGGAGACCAACGCGAGGCACCAGCAACCGGGCGCAGCGCGCGCCACGGCCAGGCCCCAGCGGAGCGGCTGCCGC
>VZSV01000041.1:2954828-2964978 GCA_013398735.1 Nothocercus julius
GTCAAAGATCGTTTACAATATTGACTGGAACAAGGATCAGCAGCCATGTAGCAGTTTTAGATAGTGTAATCTGACAAAGGCAGTTACATTCCAAGTTCCAAACCAAAGACTCATACATTTACATTCATAAATACATACTGCATACAAATGCAAGATATCTCTCTTTAGATAAAGGACATTCTAAAGAAGTACTGAAAGGTCTTATTTTGTGTCAGAAAATGACTTTCACTAAAATAGACAAATATTGGTGGAAAAGTCACCAACTATATGCTTCTATTTAATCATCACTATTCTGAACAACCTGATATTGTAAGGGTGGAGGGGAGGCATTTGAGGAATGAGAAAGAAGAAATATATACAAGTAAAAATGCAGATACATCACTGAAATCATTTCACCCTATTAATACAAAATTCATTATAGCATACATTAACATTTTAACATACTTTACACTGTTTCTCATGAGATGATAGACAAAGCGTGTTGTAGTTGCATGAAACTACTGATAAATTGCTCAATTACCACTCTTTTTGGTGTTCTGAAAATGTATGCATCACCACCACACTCCTGTTTTTTTCCACCTCTGCTTTTATCTTGCCAGAGTCCAATAGCTTCTTTTCTCCCTTTCATATTAAAGGTGCTCCAAAGCATTTCCTACAACACTCAACTTTGCTGCTTGGTGGAGCATCTATTTTCTGCATCTTTTCAAGGACATCCTTAGGTAGAGCTTTAAGCGCAATTCTGTATTCACTATCAAAGACTTCTGAAAAAGAAAGAACATAGTTGAAGTCATTCAAGAAACACTGAACATACAGCCCTGTCTGGTCATTTATTTTTATATAATAGTATAATAAGGTATTTAGCTTAAATTAAGCACTGAACTTCGTTTTGTTTTGCTTCACAAAATATATCCTCACAAGGAACCTGAAAAGCATTTCCAGGCCGGAGCATCAGAAAACGTGACAGTAGCAGTGCTGCCACTTTTATCATAACACAATCTGCCTTCTCCCAAGATGTTCCTCCTGTCACATTCTCTCAGGAACTCGCTGGCTGGCAGTGCCAGCCAAATAAAAGTCACAGTTAAGGGGCTAGCAGGAAGGGATAGACATAAAATTCACATTCAGGTGGCAGAACAACACAAGGGTCTTCTGAGATATGTCCATCTGGGAAAGATGGGCAAGATTAGGAGCAAGTTTTCAGATACAGAGTATTAAAAATTAAGCTAATAAAACCTATTACTAGTTTCAGTTAAAACGTCAAAACTGGTAGCCACATCTGAATTAGATTTTCATAAAAGCAACACCTACTCCAACAGTGACAGCACTTGTACTCCCTATCAAATGCAGCAATTAACTTGCATTAAAAAAGTCAAAAAGATATTATTCATTACACTGCATAAAAAGAATTCATATATTTCATGCAGAAATAGTATTTTTACTTACCAATGTCAATATTCTCTCTTCCAAGAGATACCAGAGAAAGAAAAAGGATTTCTCTGTAAAAACTCCTAGGAAATATTTTGAAAGGTTAGTAAATGAAAGTACCAACCACTCTAAATTTAGAAACTCACTGTCAAAGACAGTATTATCTTCGCTTATGCAATTCCTACAAATGTTCTGTTAATCTTGCTTGTGAAGAAGATGACTGATCTACACAATTACTAGCTTATGGAAAACACTCAAACGTGAGAAAATCGTAACTCAGATTACAATAAAATGATAAATCACTGCAGTTATGCAGTAAATGCAGCAGTTATGATATCATATAGTCTCCCTATGGAAAACGCCATAAAGACTTCAGAACAAGACATACCAATTTAAGCACTCTCTATTTATTAAATTTGCTTCCTTGAAAGTGAAGACAAGCAGCATAGAGAAGTTATGCTTTGTTTTCATTTTCAGAAAGCCAAGATTTAGCGTAGAAATTGATACAATTCAATATTACTCAACAGTTGTTCATTGAATTGAACAATTCAATATTACTCTTTTCTTGTGGATCTGAGAAAATTTCTTCTTTAGGCAGATTTGTTTGTTTTTAACAACAACAAACTACAGCACCGAAAATTAACCTAGCGTGACAGACTCTTGAATGTATCTGGTGCAATTTACAGTAAGGTGTTTTTGGTGTGATGACAGCTTATAAAATTGAATTGTAGTGAAGATTACAAAAGATGCACAGTATTTTCACATGCCTCCCTTTGTTTACTACATTACATCAGCTTTTGTTAGACAGTACTCCAGGCTGGTAAAAATTTTAGTAGTTTGGAGAATAGTCCAGAAGCCTTCAAAATGCTGTACGTTTGTACTTAGTAATTTGGTAGATCAGCAGCCAAAACCTTCATAATCAGTTACTGCATTTACATTAACTCACTTGATTTGGAAAAATTATATTTGTGACTACTTAATGCCATCTGTATTTGTATTAACACATTTCTAACTGAAAACTCCTTACAGATACTTATGAAGTACATATCAGATGATCTGGTTTACTCTGGGTGGAAAGAAAACTTCTTAAGAAGAGATAGCGCTTTACCTCTGTCGTTTGACACCTGGTTTAACTTTCTGCAGAAGGAAGTTGATTGGTTTAGAAACATCATTGTGCTGAATACTCAGTTTGATATTCTCTAACAACGTATTCGTTGCCTGCTCATCTTCTGCTATTATGGAGGATCTCTTCTCCGCAGAATCTGGGAAATGCAAGAATTTTTTTCATGTCAGTAATAGAAGGTAAATAAAATATATACAGAATCTCTCTTTATTTTGCAGAAGTTTGTTGGAGTGGAATGGTTTTGTCCATGTACAGTCTTCGCTTCACAACAGAAGTGACAGGGTGCATCATTAGCCATGTGCTATGTCCTTCCTATGACAAAAGCAAGACACTGAAGAGTCTTCAGTTTCTTATGTTTACGTTGCCTATGATGATCTGTTATCTAAGATCTATGACTGTACTTTCAACAAACTTTTTTTTAAGCCTAAAGACATTTTTATACAAAAGAAAGTAAATAAAAAGAAAATACTATAATATTTCTTTATCAAAGTCCTTCTTGAAAGGCTCATCAAATTAACTGCCTACATACTGTAGGCAGCAGCAACATGGAAATTGAAATAGAAAATCCATAACTGTAGCAAACTGAAATAAATTTAACACTATATTTACCATCATGATTTGTTGCCTGCAATGCATCTTCCAGAATGATACTTAACCTTTGAAAAACAGTGACTCTTTAGACAGCAAACATGGCATGTAATGCTGTATAAATGAATCCAAGGCTAGAAATCATGCTGCCCTATCAACTGGATTGGTATTGTGGTTTACAAGCGTAATTTTCTGTTTTCCAAATATTTTCTCACACTGGTGTTAAGCAAATACCTTATTTTTTTTCCAGAACAACAACATAAAAAAGAAGAGTTTTGCTCCTTTATTTACATTCATTATGTATATTTATGCATTTTCATTCCTATCTGGATGGTTTTTAGGATGTTTCCCAGAGAGCAGATCCCAATCAAAAAGCTCTTGTGAAATCAAGAGAAATACTTAATCTTACTCTGTGCTCTGACTGGAGTTTTCTGATCAATATGTTTATGTTTAGGACCCTTAGGACAAACCCTTTCTTCTTCCTTAAGATTAGAATTAGCATGCTATGTAATTCTTATCATACTTCTTAGCATTAAAACATGAAACCAAGAAGTTCGGGACAATAAAGTTATGTTCACTAATGATATATAATAGAATCCCAGACTGCAGAAACAGTGTTTTTACACAATGGCTTTTTTTTTTTTTTCCAAAGGAAATAACAGAAAACAAAGGTTGTCTTTAGTTTTATGATAGTCAAGCAGACTGACATATTTGCATATTGTTTGGAACTGTGAACTTTTGTTCACTTATAAAAATACAAGATACTCTGCCATACAGTCTTCTTTTTCACAGTTGTATAAATATCATAGGATAACGTAGTCAAAAATTTGAATCAGGTGAAGCTTATCTAACACTACAACTAAACCACGCTCCACGCTTCACTTATAAGTATATGACATACAAGAAACAGAATACATACCTGTTCACACAGAGCAGAAAAATACTTTCCCAGATAATTTGCTATTTACACTATGTTGAGTACCTAGGGAATGGCAGAGGCTCCACATAACAAAAGAGTTTTCTGGCTTGATGGGACCTATGAATTTAAGATACTACAAAGCAACAATTTCTTCCTATAGCCTCTTCCATCTCCTTCCCATAACACTTATTTTACTTACTGAAATTTCTCCAAGATATATACAGGGGCTCTCCAGGCTCTTGGTGGAGGTTAATATTGTCCCATAGAAGCTGGATGTATACTAGCTTGCTATCTTGAGCAAGAGATGTCAAAGGAAGCTAAAATCATGAGCAAAAGAAAAACGTTCAAGAAAATTCACTACATGCTTGCTTATCCATTTAAAAGGCTACTCTTTTAATGGTTTTGCAACAACAACAGATTATTTTATTAATCCTCCTCTAGAGCTAACTACACCAACAGAAACAAAGCACCTGAAAATGGTCAGTGTGAAATATTGAAAGAATAGTGGAAGAAGACCAGCATATACAATTCTTTATGTACTCTCTCATCTTTACAGGGACAGAAGGGCAACAGAGCTTGTCCTGCAATGCCTAACGGCCATTTTTTAGTTTAGTTTAATGCAGACCATTTCATTTTCTATAGATATCTCCCCAGTACAAGAGGGACATGAAGCTACTGGCGAAAACCCCAAAAAAGATTACAAAAATGGTTCAGGTACTGCAGCATCTGCCATACAGCTCAGAGAGCTCAAGCATTGTTTAAACTGGAGAAGAAAAGGCTCAGGTTGGACCTTATTAGTGAACTTAAGTTATCTGACAAGGGGAGGAGGAGGCTGAGAAGGAGGAGGGAGTGGAAAGACAAAAGTGAGACAGACTCTTTACAGTGGTGCCTAGTGACAGGAGAGACTAAGCACAAATTGAAACACGGCAAGTTTCATCTGAATGAAAAAATACATATATATGAGAGTGACTGAGTACTGACATAGGTTGCCCTATCCTTAAAGATACTCAAAAGCTGTCTGGATGCTGTCCTGGGCAACCTGTTTCCGCTCTTTGAGCAGGAACTGAACTATGTGATCTCCAAATATCTCTTCCAACTTCAACTATCCTATGAAACTCAGTAGAGTCTGAATAATAAAATTTTGCTATTAATGGAAGAAAGAATCTTAGGCCAGTAACTTCATAGGATTATAGACTTCAGTATGGAATCAAGATTGTGTGGATTGCAATGTCTTGCATTTGTGAGCTGCTACAATTCTTCACAAGCTCATCCTGCTTCCTTCTACTTATCCTCCATCTCTGTAAAGACAAACTCTCTGGATTTTTTAAAGAAAACAGTTCAACTAGAATTTAAGCCCTGTCTTTGCTCACTAGCCTTTGAGATCTTTTGTTGAAAACAAGCTTATCTACTCATACTACAAAACCAGGAATCTATATTCTTTTATTTGATCCAAGCTACTCAGAAAGGATTTATTCAAACTGAGCCAAGTGCTCCAGTTTAACATGAAGATACCTGCAGTTCTGTTACAGGGAAGACACTCACTTGCACTCCATCATTGCAATGTTCAGATGTTAGAATGAGCCCAGGTAAGTTACTAGGTAGATCCAACCGTCGGAAATACCAAACCAAGTTCCAGAAAATTATGGGATGTTGATTAATGAATTTAGACGTATGAATAACTTGCTCTCCCTCATTTTCCAACAATGATTCAAGTTCCTTACGCAGTACCAAGGGGCTCAAATATGGTACGGAAACAGGAAGAGGGTTAGGTCTTTCTCTTAAAGGATCCTAGAAAGATGAAGAAAAATTGTTATATCATGCAAAATGTTTTCTTCCAGAAATACTTTCAGGGTTATTTCCCTTGAGAATCCCCATTTCCACAGTTATTATTAATATTTAGAAGACATTTCTGGAATGAGTGAACACAATAGCTTTAGTTGTATTAGCAGTTTTGACGCTAGAGGTGTCTCTTCCTTAATCCTACAAAACAATCACTTAAAGTCTCTTAAAGAGGAGATACAGTTTCACATGCAAGGATAATGTAATAGATACTGTTTGCAGTAGTATTTAGTCTGATATAGAACTTGGATTAATTTTAAGAAAACTTATCATTTAGAAATGTAAAGGGTAGCTTTGTACCACTGAATTAAGTGCTTCAAAACAAGCGGCACTATTTGTACAGTACACTGAAGAGGCAATTCCCAAGAGACTTTCAGATGAACTGAACATAAAGGACAAATTTTCTCTGAGTTAACTATATGGAAATACATTAGATCATGTCCACACCAAAAATACTCAACAATGCCAGGACCAGGATATTTTATTCACTTTACGTTCATTGTATTAAATTTTTTGTTATCAACTGGGTAATTTCTAAACTTACCACAACTTCTTGCAAACTATTTGGAAGACTAACTGTTGAAACACCATGAGACGGTCTCTGGGAGAGATCGATGTTCTGCAGGGGACCTCCAACACTGTGACTCCGAGTCAAAGATGTTCCTCTTTTTGATGAATTATTGGCAGATATCTTCATAGTTCTGGGACTTTTGCTCTGTTCTTCTGCTGTATCACTGTTTGGATTATGGAAAAGAATATGTGGTTATGAACTTACCCTGCACTCCTATGACAATAGAAAGGAAGCAGAGAAATGCTGTCAAATATCCCCAGCCCCAGTTCTGTACTAAGAAATCCTATTTGCCTAGTTAACAATGCAGGTTGGGGGGTGGAAAAAAAAAAAAGAAAAAGAAAAAAAATCAAAACCAAACCAAACCAAACGACCCACACACTTCTCTGAACAACATGACCCTGCCTCCAAAGCAGTAGCTGGGAATAACCTGAGAGATGAACCTGGAAGTGATGCAGTTCTGTACTAGGTACTATTGTTTTGATACAATTTTCCCTTGTTTGGAAACAGCAATGTGTAGTTTTGTCAAAACACAAAGATCAAAGATTATATTGTTCTGACAATGCATTTTTTACCTCCCATTCCCTTTATTTAACTTTCTCTGAAATCTTAAACACAATAAAAATGTTTATAGAAAACAAATGCTAAATTGTATGCTCATATAGCTCAACAAAGTTTTAAATGAACTCTTCCAAACAGATAATTTAAACAAAATACTCTATTTGGCTTGTCAAGTTCACCTGCTTGTCCCTCATAATTGAAATGATGAATAAATTTAAGCATCTCTGCCCTGCCACTAAGCCCCCTACCCCCTTTTCCTTTCTCTTCCCCTCTCCACCCTCCCCCCCAAAAGAGGCAACCAAAGGAAAGTAAAAGAGTCTCTTTCCATAGAAATTGCAAACAGAAAACAAATTAATTTCAAGGTGATTTTCATTCCTAAGTTTGTCTTGCTTTTACCAAATATATGACAGTTACAGAGGTTAACATAAAGTAGTTTCAACTTTCCATTTTAAAATATTAAGACCAACTACTATTACATCAACTGAATTTTTAATAGCCTGAAATATGCATTAAACAGAGATGCCTGAGATATCCAAGCTGAAAGATAATGAAGATAAAAATCAAAGCATCATCAAAATGTCAATAAAACTCACAGAACAATTCACAGCAGCACTATTTCAGCTCTTTGCTCTTTCAACATGACACCTTCTCCCTAAAGCTTCTTCTCCCAAACTGTTTAAAAAGCTTTACTGTAAGCAATATTATTGCTTACATGTAAATGTAAAGCAGTATGTAAAGCAGTAGTATTTGTCATACACTATATGATAAAGGAAATTTTCTTCACTCCAAAGTGTCACCTTCTCTCAAAGAAGAGGGTCTCTGCAAAAGGACTTATTTTTTCCTGCAAGGCTTGCTTTTTTCCTGATGCATTAGATTCTAAACACAAGGAAAGAAGCAAGACTTATGCTAGTGTATCTTTAAAGGTGATGGGGTTTTAACAAGAGTCAGTAGAACCTTTTACCTATTACTCAGTACATTCAGAGCATCTGAAAGGAATGCAAGACAACCAACTGCAGCAGTTGTAATTATTTTTCCATACCATATTTGGCACACAAACCAATCTTCATTTAGAAGAGGAGGAAAAAATATTGCAAGTGCTGATTCCAGTTCTACCCACCTCTGTTCAGCTGTAGTGCTAGTTTCTTCCACTATGGTATGGCTGGACTGTGGGTGGTCTGAAAAGCTGATCAGATCAGCAACCGCTGGACTGGACAGGAGTTTCTGCTCCAGAGGATCCGTATTTAAAGGAATGTTACCACTCTGTAAACTATCTCCAGAAGTACTTTGCTTCAGAAAAAAACTAAGTTATAGCACAAACAGAAGGGAGGAGAAAGAGGAAGGTTGAGATGCAAGTATAGCATTCTTTTGAAAGTTATAATTTTCTACATTTGCATTCAAGAAGTAACAAAGATAAAGACACCAAAGGGTTAAACACACATGCGCGCGCAAACTGCACAACATTAAACTTCATCGTATTTTCTTTACTGACACTTACACAGAAAAACTAAGTTAAAACATATATAGATCTGGCCTGCAATATATGAAATCTTACTTGAAGGTGGCAAAATTACAAATGGATTCTTAGTTCATAACTATTTCTGATCAGTCACAAATAGTTTGCACATCACAGAGTGACTGTTATTTTAATAAAGCTGAGACTGGAAGAAATTGTTATTATAGACATAGTGTAACATGAATTTACCTGGCTTTCCAGTGGTATTGTAAATACACATAATACAGATGTTCTGCTTCAGCATTAAAGAAAACTAATGGAAACTGTAGTTCACTGCAGGAATAGTTACAGTGAGGATTTATTTTAAGTTATCCTGAAATAAGTTTCTGTTCTAGTCTCCACAATACAATTAAAAGAAGTGAAAATAATAATTTGAGAAGCTTCAAATAAATTCGATAACTACTAGAGAAATAAGAAGCTGGAGCATTTGTAACTGAAACTCTTTCTTAGGATATGCTACAGAGAACTGTTAGTAAATTTAATCTGGGAGGACTTCTTCGCTCTCGATTTTAGAATTTTTTTCACACACGATCCATTAGCTCTGTTTTAAAAACTACAGTAAATTAAAACAGGTACACAGCCTTCTCTACAGTAATGCTTATAAAAAAAAAGTTGTTTTTTTTTCTTTTTTTTTTTTAAAAAAAAGGCAATAAAAAACCCAACGAATCTGAAACTTCTCCGCCTTTGCCCCTGTTTTTGCTAGAGGCCTCAATGGTTTACAAAATTTGTAACTAATATTGAAATGTCCAATAAGCAGATCCATACTCTAGCACATCTAGACAGAACTACAAGGAAATATAATTAAGATATGTTTCTGTATAAATATAATTGTGTACAAGTACAAAGACAGAAATAAAGCAACTGTAAAATTCACCAACCTTGCAGAACCCCGCAAGTCTTTAAATTCAACTTGAAGTAATGGTAGAAAAGTACTTTTGCAGAAAGGGCAGGTGGTGTTCAAGTTTGAATCATCAGCTGTCCATCCAGCCATAATTTCCTCATCATAAACCAAAGCACCACAAGCTCTGCACTGAGAGCAGCTTGACATCAACACCTAGACCATTGAAGAATCAGTATTATTAGTTTTATTTTAGAATTCATTTATAATTGGCTTTAGCGACATAGTATCTACAGGATTTTATTAGGTTAAGTTAGAGAATGGTTAGAGACACATGAGATTTATTACCACTTTCTCACTGCAGAGTATGTTATTTTTTCCACAAAACTTTTACCTTTGAAGCACAAACACTGATGATATATTTTTTGCTAAGTATTTTGATGCATAGAAAAAGTATTACCCCATAAGTTGGCATTTGCAACTGTTCACCATTGTGAAGACTTCAGCACTGAAGTATTTCAGTCAAAGTATATCTGCTTTTAAAAAAAGCTTATAGTGAAAAACAAAGCTGATTCCTACCTAGTAAAAATTCCATCACTAGATTAGACTGGAAAATACCATCAAAAATAATCTTGTACTAGCAGGAAAAAAAATGCTGTACAACCCTTATTTTTAGACTTCATGTTACTCCATTGTTTCATCCTCAATGGAAACAAGCAAACTCACCACCATAAAAATACATAATACACTGTAGATCAATGATTTTTTTTTTTTTTTTT
>VZSV01000041.1:2965998-2986319 GCA_013398735.1 Nothocercus julius
TGTGAAATTCAAGGTTACCTCAATGAAAAAATCTACACATAAATAGGAAACAGAACGACAGCATCAGATGCAACACACTGTGCTGCAAAGTGCTCCCTGGCTAATGCTGCAATAAAACAGACATCTTTAGGTACAGCTGGGTTATACACGTACTGGCTTTGTCCATGAGAAGGTTGAAAGAAGTCAGAACATATCTACCTAAAGGAAAGGGCTGAAATCAGTTTGAAAGGAAAGCTATCAGCACTACATACTTTGATAATCCCAGTCAAGCTTTCCCATTCAAAATCACTACCAGGGTCATTTCTTCATGAAGAGGGTACTTTTATTTCTTCAGATAATAATTTATGCTGATGAACAAATCTGGACCTCCCCTGTTGTTCAAGGCTGCCACCATGGCTGACAGTTGTAATTAGTTCTTACAGTCTTCCTAACCAACTGGAACTAGAAAACATATCTTCAGACTTAGTATTTTTGAGAGAATATGCTGGACACAGTTAACTGATGTTCAAGAATAGCTCTTCCTCTCTTGATGCACATTGGGTTATGACACTTTTATTATTAAACCTACAAAGGAAGCTAAACCAAACCCAAAACTGGCTGAGCAACATATTTTTCTTTTGTCAAAATGAAAAAAAAAAAAATCAAGTCTTATTCTTACAAAATCATAGAATCACAGAATTACAGAATGCTTAAGGTTGGAAGGGACCTCTAGAGATCATCTAGTCCAACCCCCTGCATACGTTGTAAAGCTTTAAAAAAAATCAGGACAAGAGAAACTGAAAGTGATTAGATCAACTTCATTCAGTTTTAGAAATGGAAAGAAAAATATCTGTTTTCATTCATATAAGATTTAACCTTAACAACATCAAATCAAGTATGCTGTCTAGGAAATCCTATGGTAATACTGAGGGGTTTTTTTTTGAGGGGATTTTTGTTAGTTCTTTTTAAGATTTGATTCCACTGGTTTCTCAGTTGTTTGGAGTTCTTGAACACTTCCTGTATTATGTCAAGAAATTTTAGCAAAGTATGATTTTACATGACTGAACAAATTTTGCATAGCTATAAAAAATTAGGAATCTCTCAATTACCCAAACAGAAGAACTGTTTTTATACTTAAACCGCTGTACTTTTTAATCAATCATAAAACATTCAACAGATTCAATAAAGAGGGATGCATTAGCTGTTTGGTACTGCTATGAGAAGAATGGAAGTACCAAATTGTTTGGTCTTGTTTTAGCACCTTGAAATAATTCAGATTACATCAGCTTTTGTTGTTTTCATCGATTTCACAGAGAATAGTTATAAAAAAAATGTGAAGGAAAACCTCACCTGCCGTGTAATGCTGTCTTCCTACATCTCCACTGCTGCTGCTGCTACCAAGACTAGTAGTGCTTTGTGCAAGCTCACTTGCAATTAGCCCTGGGACTCCTGTTCTTGATGACAGACTATCTCCTAAAAGATTGTCTTCAAAACCAACAGGAAAGGTAAAGTCTTGTCGAGTGTTTTCTTCCTTTAACACACACACATGAAAGAATGAGTATTTTCAGTGCCTCTAGGATGTTTTACATCCCTCCTTATCAAAGTAAACGATATAAGTAGCAGATTAAGAGACAATGTTAATACAGAATAATGTCATACAGAATTTATGACACATAAACTAAACCCAGGCAATTCAAGAGACGAGCAGTAAGAGTACTTTGCTGAGGATAGAGCTGAAAGATAAACAAACTGACAGTGACCCCACAACAACAACCTACTCTATGGAACAAGTGTGCTCAAATCAAAAACCTAATGTTTAGTTTCCAAAATCCTGAACAGAGAGTTCATGATAGCTTAAGTTGTCCTTTTTGCTACCAACTTTAATGTTCCAGCCTGACTTTTTGGTTTCTGGAATCCAGTTTGTCTTTGCTACTTTTTTGGCTTGTTTGTTTTTAATAAGCATTAAGAATTATATAACTTAAGGTGACTGAATTTTGTCCTTTACCAAGGCTTTTTTTTATAGCAGTTACTTTAAAGAATATTTCTATTTTATATATACATAATGTGTATACATATACACACAATATATGTTTTAAATATATATAGTCTTTTATATATATCCATATATAAATATATAATAAAAATGAGAAAAATGAGAACAGTCAAAGTTGCAAGATTATTGCTCCTAGATCATTTAAATTACTTTCCTCCTTTCAAGTGGTATCACAAAGTCACTTCCCAGACAAAGCTTAACCACAAAAAGAGATAGATTTTCCTAGCTAATAAAGGTCAGTACTTAATATCTTATGGTTTAATCTTTCGGACAGAGAAGCTATTCCTTCTCTGTCTTTGACTCCTACAATTTTTCATATTGAAATACACTTGCCTCATCATCTGAGTAATTATATGCTGAGGTTACAGCTCCCCACATTTTACTGGCCACATTTGCAGCCTGCTTCATGCCCGACTTCAGAACATCCATTTTTGGCCCGGAGAGTATATTGTCTAACTTCAGATTTGATAAAGTTGTTACAACAGAGCCTAAAGAGCCATGTGGAGAACGTCCCAGTCCTGTTAGGGATGAAGACCGCTCCTTTTGAACCCGTGGATGGGTTTGTTGCTTTGGTCGTCCAGTGAATGTTTTGGATCTGGAGACAGAAGGACTTCTTCGATTTTCGTAAGACTCAGGAGGGGGTGGGATGGGATCCAAAGGTAGGCTTGACCTCCTTTCTTGGGAGTGACCAAGGGTACCAGAGGCTTCTGCTTCCCTAATTGGTTTATGTAGTTCCATGCTAGGAAACTTGCTACTCAAGGGATTCTTCATATTCATATAGCTCTCTATTTCATCTGCCAAATTGCGTGCTGCAACTGGTGATACTGGTTTTTCCTCAGGTTCCGTATGCCTTGGTTGCATGCTGTCAGTAGCCAGCAACGACAAAGGGTCTAGGCCCACTTCAACATCTTCCCTTTCAACAGGTTTAACTACTCCATAAAAGCTATTCCTTTTAGTTGTTGCATCTTTGGGTTCTGTTTTCTGATTTCTGGACTCATCTAACTGCTTGAAGTCTATGACTTTAACTGTGGCTACATTCTCACTGCCTCCATTCTCCAGATGATCCTGACATTCCCCAGGTTCTACCAGCACTGGTGAAGACATATGCTCTGATTCACCATCACTCTCATTCACGTGAATGAGAGTGTCACTGATGCCAGAAACCTGCTGGTCACCAATACTATTGAAGCTGTGGGATTTATTAGTATGAGAGGGTGAAATTTTGGCTCCAGATAAAGCTGCTGTTAGAATCTTGGCATCTTCTCCCATCATTATTGCTACTTCTCTAGAGTTCAAGTCCAAGCTGCCTTTTTTCAGCAGCATTCCTGCCCTGCTTTCACTGCTGAAACTGCAGCTTCTCTCTGAAAAGAGCTTCTGCCTCTTTTGTCCTTTTTCACTTGACTTCTTAGCAGAAATGTCAAAGACATCTTCAGTTGAATTCTGAGCTACAAACAAGGGGCTAGAACCTGTTCCTGAGGGGGGAAAAAAAAAAAAAAATTAATATGGTCCGATAGCCACCAAGAATTGGTAATTTATTTCCTGAAGTCATATGGTCTTCTCGCTGGTAAGAAAATTGTGAATGCCACTAAACTTCCACAAACTCAAGTTACCGATTGACAAGCAACACTGTTATTAACAATTTGTTATGCTAACTGCAGGATCATCTTGCATATCAAAACACATGTACTCCATAAAGTCAAAGCCTCATCATGGAATGCTCCATGAGGTTCCAACCTTCATGCCCTATACAACTCCATAGATAAGGCTAGATACTACATCTATGAATGGAGGACTATAGAAGTATGGATGGGTTAAAATGCACTACTTTTTCAGCTCCTTTGTCTGTTTTGTTACAGAGATGTATTCAGCCCATTTATACATCAAATTCCATGGTTCATTCCAATTGCACATGGGCACTGTGTCTGCCTGTACAACAAAGAAGCATGATTTTATTTACGGCATTATCCATGCAAAAAATAACTAAAAGTTAGCATTCATAAAACACCAAGTATTCTCATTCCCTCAGGGCAATTTACACCAAGAAAACTGTTAGCCAGGCAGAAACCTTGATTTCTCATTACTTCTACAAGAATAGTAACTCTATATTTTGCTATCAGCCACATGCGGACTTAACACCTAAATAACCAGCTGATGAGCTACCTATAGCTACACAAATACTGAGATACCTCCTTATACAAAAACAAGCATGATGGGGGCAGAGGAAGATCCAGTATTTGGCTTTTACATACTCACAGACTGTCCTCCTCATAAACCTCCAGATATGTAAATAAATTTTGTATAACAGAGGCAGGCAGCATGCATTGACCGTCAATTAAAGGCAGGGAAAGTAAGCCATGGAGAAATTCAGTTACTTCTCCAGAGTGACGTCCAGGTGACAAACAGTACACACTGATTCTTTTGGTTTTCTAGTATATCACAAAATAGTGAATGTGCAACGGGAAATATTGATGTCAATCTAGTCAATAGTGACTTCCCACCAGAGAACATACAAGCTTATTCTAAGTGATCTGCAAAGGGTAAGAAGGAGAAGTATAAATAGGGCCAAAAATCTGCATGTCTCACTTTCTTTAAATGACATCAGAAAGGTTCAAAACTGTGTATTACAACAAGTTGAGGACCTCAGCAGGCTTTGTTTTACCCAGTGACTCACCACCACTGTTTTTTCTTCTGCTGCTATCAAAAATGCCAGATGGAACTTTCACAATACTGTTACCCCATGTAGGTGGGTCTGTTAGACAAGGAGTTTCTGTATTCAGTGGTAGCTTTTCACCAGGCTCTCCTGTACCACAAACCTCTAGAAGAAAGAGAATGTAAACCTCACTTTACTTCACTTGCATAGTTAACGTCATTTGCATTCTTCTTCCCGCATGCAATTAGTGCCTAAAGGATTAGTCATATATTTCCAGGAAGATTGTGATACACAGTCTCATGCAGAGACTGTTTAGTTGCTTAAACGATTAGAGCCTCTGCTAATAACTTCCCTTGATATTTTGTACTCAACTAATTCAGAGAAGGAAGAGCACAATTCACGCAGGGCTATCTGCACAATAACAACATTAGAAACTCTAACAGACATTAAGGGATTAATAATATGACACAAAATTGGTTTAGGGAAACTTAAATATAGCAAAACAAAGGACTCAATCTGGATAAAAGAACGAGGACAGGACATGACTACAGCAGAGCAAATTTTATAGCAACAGTGTTTACTATGCCAACTGGCAGAGCTTTAAGAAAAAAAAAAAAAAGGTCAAATTTTCAGACATATAAATGAGAGAAATAAAATGCTAAGAATGGCATATGCCCCCAAATTTGTCCAATCTTTCCATCCATCTCTTAGTTTACTAAAAATACTCTCTGTTCGTGTATATATTTATTGCCTTTCATTAGTACATAGCAAAAGTCCACTAGATTCTGTAAGGTTGTATTTTGACTGTATTTTTAGCAACATTATGAATTCAATATGTTAAGTACTTGGATAGTAAAGCAGAGATAAAAAACAAAGTCTCAGTGGTGTAGGTAAATACACATACTTTACCTCCTATTATATCTTCATCTTTAGAAGTATCTTTCTCCACTTGTGTTTCAGTTGCATGAAGACCATCTCCATCATCCCTTAAAAGTTCATCCTTGGATCCATAGCCCTGGTCTGACTGACCTCCTGTAAAAAGGATACAAACAAGTGTCTCAAAGCTGCTTTTCCCACTAAATTTGCTTTTCAATATGAAAAATTGAATTAATTTATGTCACATTTGGTTTCGTCATTACAATTAAGAATAAGATCTTCAAAATGGCTAACATACGCACTAATCTACTTGGTGATAGCAGAGGTAATGTAAAGAGTCAGTTTGGATATTATCGCCCAATTATTACATTAAATGCAAGATAATGCTGTAGGAGTGCTATGGCTATTAACTAACGTTAATTCATTTTATGAAACCCTAAAAATATCTCCTTTCACTCTTCTCTCATTAGGTTGAGATATTTCATTCTTGGGCAAGCTAAATTCTCCCATGTAAATACAAAAGAAATTCATGTTCTCATGCTAAGTAGGACAACTATTAACAGTGATTACATTTCTAGAACACCTACTATAAGCTATGCTATATCTTTGTGTTATACAGTATTGATATAATGTAACATAAAAATATTTTAGTGCTATGATTTCCATTATGCTCAACAGCTTTAATATATTCTTGAAAATTCAATTTATTTTAGCCCAAAAATGTGCTACAGAAAACAAATTAACAAGGCCCTCCTTACTTGGTTTTATTTCAAGCGCTTCCGCTTAACGTGAAACTATACAAATAGCATACGGATATTAAACAATATATAAATGGCACATTAAACAATATTTTATTGTATGCTTTAGAGCACCTACTAGGACACATTGACAGCATTTTAAAAAGCAACAGTGTTATCCAGTATGACATTGAAAGGTATTAGAAGGCTCCAAAAACTTCAGAGAAGACTTCAGGATACAAAAACACAGATATAATTTAGCTATAGCATGTAAATTACTGAAGTAATTTTAACTCCAAAGTGTAAACAGGTAGGAAATTAAATTTGAAAGTTTGACTGGCCAGCAATTAACACATTTGGCTACTAAGAAAACCTTATATATGTAAAGAAAAGTAAGCTCCACATTCTTTGGTCCTTATTTTCTGTCAACGTTTCAGTGATGTCTCTCTATTTTGCACAGAACGAAAATACCCTACCAATAAATGGGCAAATTACCTGCAGAAGTAATATTCAAGGGTAGAATTAATGCACACGTGCATCCAAGGCTTCACACCATACAAGTCTGCACCCCACACCATGATAGCCAAGGACAAATGCAGCACCCAAGAGACAGCAAAGAGCAAAAAGCAGAGCAACAAAGAGCAGAGAGAAGGAAAGTTCAGTCATCTAGACAGGCATTTTGAATGAAGCACAGGAATCAGACTCAAAATTCTTTTTAAAGAGAATGTGTAAGAATCATTTGCAGAATAAGTTTTGAGGTACAAATACATAGGAGATTTAGTTGAGACTATGTACAGGTAGGATGTAATCAGTATTAAAACAGAATGAAGAAACATGAATTTGGTTTGTCATATCAAGTAATTAACTTTTCGTGCACTTTTTAATTCAGTTTAAGGTAGCACTTCACTCCAGATAATCAACTGTCCTTAAACTCCCAGTGTCTCCCAAAGGCTTAGGTCATTTATATTTACTCTTCAACTTGGAAATTAATGGTAAGTCTGAATATGGATTTTAAAAACATGAACCATCATGACAGATATAATTTTCCTGATTACCATTAAGGAACAACGTATGAAAGTGTCAGTCTCTAACCACCTAACAAATTTGTCTTGTTTCCTTATGAACACAGATTAAAGATTTACTCAAAAAGACTATAATTTCTATGAATATATGACAACATATATAAATTGAAAAGGTTCACTTGTCCAAGACTTTGTAACTTTTCTGAAAATTCAGCACAAGATGCAGTGTTCATGAGGCCACTTTATCAGCAAGACATTTAGCTTATTGTAACAGTACTTCTGCAACACTTCACTCTAGACTAAAGAAGGAGTGCTGATTATGGTAAAGGAGTAATATTCAGTAGGAGTGTTATTTCTTTATATATATTTTTACTCTCTACAACCTCAAGAAGGTGAAGGCAGTGGTGGAAAATCAGTAACACTCTAGAAACTTTAGCCTTTTGGGGGGACTGTTAGTAGTCAAACTCAGCAGAATCTAGTACCTGTGCTAGAGTGATTATCAATGGAATCAAGCCTGACTAAGTCTCTGACGAAGAGAGTGTGCTCCCCACTGTTAGCATCATTAGAACTATCCACGCTACCATGGCTCACCATGTCCCCATCACTTCCACCTGTGGTACTCTGCAGAGCTGAAGACATGAACGAGAGTCGGTTAGTAAGAGAGGATTTAAAAATTCAGATTTTCAAATATATCTGTCCTCTTCAGACAACAATAAATACTTTTGATTGCATATATTAAAATACAAATATGGAATTCTAGCAATTGAACTTCTAGCAACTGGACTTAGACAATTCATTCTTCATTGTGGGACAGATATTCTTACATTGTTTAAAACATCAAGTTAGTAATTATCCATTTTTATACGCTTCAGGAAAGACTTCCCACTTTTAAGAGACACATTGTTAGATGCAATCCCTCAGAAAGCGTGCTTGTTCACAGAAACAAATCCATCGCAACTAACATATTACCTGATATTACAGCGACTTGTGAGCTCTGCGTTGCCTTCTTTAGGCACTGCCTAAATTGTGCTGTGCCACGAACTACATTTCGTACCTTTGTCCACAGAAACACACCACTGCGGTTACTGCTAGGCCAAGGAGACTCTAAAACTGCCTACAGAAATAGAGATGTTAAAGTAACAAGGGTATAGTAACAAAGTAAAACACAAGAGTACAGCATGAAGCTTCCCATTTCATACTCTAAGAATAAAAAGACATTTGCTTTATACAGATTTTTATGAGTTTCTTCTTTTTTATCCTACTGCTCTTGATAGAATAACTGATAGTGAACTACAGAAGAAGTAAACAAGACGACTCTTTCTTATTCATATAGTACAGTAGCAGCAAAAGACTGCAGTAGTACTACTTCTCTATTATTTTATCTAGTTTACCTTACTGTGAAGTTCTGTCAGAATGTTACAGCAATTTGGAAGCAAAAAAAGAGAAGGCTATTTCAGTTAGCTGAATCCCAGCCTTCATTAATCATGAATGAATTCTGCTTCCATAAAGAATATATCTAGGAAGAGACAGCTTCCAAAGCTTTCACGTGGAAGCACTAGATAAGTACCAATGCTTGGAAACAGACACTCTGCATGTATTTTTCAAAAGCTGCTAAAAGTTGCTTAATTTTAAGCTTAAAAAAATGTAAAACCACTGTAGTGTTGTTTTGGTAGTGTAAGCGTCCTTGAAAGTACTGACTGCCCAAAAAAACAAGCAAAACTATGTGCAGAGTAAGAAACGATCTTTAAGACTGTGCTATGGGAAAAGAAGGCAATTAGCACAGCAAGGCAAATTTCGGTCTAGGATCCTCATCAAGAGTTCTCTTACTTTATTATAATAACCGTAAGTGATGGCATTTGGTTCTATCCCCGCATTTTTCATTTCAAAAAGGACTCTCACAGCTTGAACAGGCTGACCCCATAGTCCACAGAGTTGCATTACAACTCTATAGCAGACCTGAAAAGATATGAAAGAATCCATACATAGATTAACAAGAATTTTTAAGCAATTTAAGCTCTTCCCTAATTAATAACTGTTATACATATAAAGGGAAGAGTCATGTGAATACAGCCACTCAGTAATACGCAATATGCAACAATATGCAACAGCCAGAAGAGGGAGCAAAAATTAAATGGGAAATTATACTTAAATTGAAATAGCATCAGTAGATGTACTGCTGAGAATGCTGACGTTTTCCTCTCGACTCTGTGTTTGCCAAATAGAAGAGAGAAGGAAAAACCCACACAAAAGGAACCTGCCTTTGTGTGTCTGTGGATACTAATGAAAGAATGGAAAGGTGTGCACAGACCCTTCGCTTCCTCTCCACCCCTCTCCCCCCAACAAAATCACATTATCTCTTCATTCAGTTAGGCTGAAACGCATTGATATTCAAAGTTTTCCTTCTGGCAGAAGAGCGGAAGAAGGCTAGCAGCAACAAGTTGGAGTAACTACCCAGCTGACTCCATGATGTTGATGAAAGAGGAACTGAATTTTCGTATGCCCTGGTTAAGGAGACTTTCTTTAAGACCATTTCACAGCGACTTTGAAATAGCCAGACCAAAAATCTATACATGTTTTTAACCTCCTGGTTAAAACACACCACATTTATACTTTACCTGCTACTCCATACTTGTAGTAATGATTTTTTTTTTTAATTAATACTAACCTCATCTAGCGGTTCAACATCAGTTTTCCTCATTTTAATGAGAACATCATATGCTTGCTGCAGCGCTCTGACCTTGGGATGGGCAACTCTGATGTAGGCTGGCAGACAGATAAACCATAAGCTGTAACTATGACTGAAGAGACATTTAGCCCATTGTGAGGGGCTTAGGTAATACCTCTTGGCTAGCTTATGGGCTGTTTTTATCTCCTGCAGAGGTTAAACAAACAAACAAACAAAAAAAGGAAGACAAAGACAGAACATCCTGAATTTAGAGACCATTACTAATTCAAATACTGGATTCTTAAAGGTGAGCATTAACAATTATAGCCGAATATTAAACTGAAGCCCCCTTATTAGCACTGCTTTATTAAGCCTCTCTACAAGTAAAAACACAAACAGAATTAATTCTCCTTTTCTCCATACAAGTTTTCATTGTATCTTCCCTTTTTAATATTACAGACAAAAGCTTAAAAACTGGTTAGCAATGAACAGTAATCTCAGCAACTCAAATTATTGCTGGTTCTTTTCGCTGCAAGTATTGTTTCCCAGTATCTAAAAACCCTACTCTCCAACCATGTTAATTTGTAATAAAAACAGGTAGCTGCAATTCTGCTACATTAATTAGTAGCAATTTTGCTAAACAACTATATATCTTTCAGTGTTCACAGTGATTACAGTAAGACTAATCTGACCTGTTTTGTCCTCTTTGCCATAAGCGCTGGACTATTAGAAATGCAGCCTCCAATTTGGTGTCTGCTGAAAGAGAGCTTGAGCTCCTGTGGCCTGTCAAAGAGCTGGAAATCTAGTCGTGGAAAGTTCGTATAGCTATATATATATGTATATATATGAAGAGAAAAAAGAAAAAAGACAAAAAGTTGTTTGTGTGTTTGCTCATAGCAGAAGACTTTTGCAAAAACAGCTTGTATATGAAGAATGAACACAGGAGAAGAAACAAGCATGAGGAAAAAAAATAAGAATAGCAGTATCAAGACTTATTCACAAAGATATCACAAGAAGACAATGTCAGACATAATATCTCCGTAGACAACGGAAACAAGAACTGTATGGTTATCCATACCCCGTAGGTTTTCTCTACTCAGCGCTGGTGAGGCCACACCTGCACAGCTGGGTCCAGTTTTGGACTCCTCAGTACAAGACAGACATGGAACTACTGGAGCAAGTCCAGCAAAGGGCTACTAAGAGGGACGGGAGCATATGTCTGAGAAGAAGCTGAGAGAACTGGGATTATTTAGCCTGGAGAAGAGAAGGCTCAGGGAGATCTTATCAATGAGTGTAATGTGAAGGAAGGGTACAAGGACAACTGAACTAGACTTTTTCCAGCGGAACCTAATAACAGGACAAGAAGCAATGGGCATAAAGTAGAATACAGGAAGCTACATCTAAATATAATGTGTGTGAGGGAATTTCCCCACCCTGCCCCCAAGATAAAAAAAAGTGAAGGTGACCAAGAGGTTATGGAGTCCCCATCCTTGGAAATACTTTAAAGCCATCTGGACACTATCCTGGACAACTTGCTCTAGGTAACCGTGTTTGAGCTTGGATCATATGATCTTCAGAGATCCCATTCCGCAATACTGTCAATGTCATGGGAGTAGAGATGATAATTAAGATAACAGAATCCTCATTACCTGTAAGATAGACAGATAGAAAAGACACTTTTCAGACACTTTGGGCATGTATTTCCTGCACAAAGCTGAAAAACACTCAATGAAAGAAGTGTGAAGAGTGGGCTTTTAGCTCTTTGTGTTCATTGGCTGCAGATCAATAATACTGGGCAGATCCATTAGCTACCCCTCTTGTCTCTGCTGTGGCCCAAAGACAGTGCACTGAAGTTACTACAAAGCATACATAAATGGTAGGAAAGTATTACTACAAAGTTAGCAAGGAGTTACTGAAGAGTTAACAGCAAACACACACTTGACCTCAAAAACTCACAAACACTGACTTTTAGGACTTGAGAAGCTCACCAGATTCCAAGCAGATCACATCTGTTTAAACATTCCTTGGAACATTTCATTAAGTGTTGCACCAGGATTGACCATCTGTCCCCATTAGCATTCAAGTTCTCTACTTTCACCACAGCGAAACAATAATAAACAACCGCAGTCTGATTGTTTGCCTTGTACCTGTATTTTGGTGCTCGGTCCTGTCCATCATCAGGGGGAGGTTCTGGTGGCATAATAAACACCGTATGTTCACTTTTTTGTGACTCATCAAGCTCAATCAATCGCGCATCCTCAACGGAGTCTACATCCATCTGAAAGTAGAGTTTGTACAATTGTTTTTAGCAGAATAAGTCCATTTTAACTATATTCCCTCTAAGTACTTAAACACCAGGTTGACATTTTCACTTTATTTCATGATCAAGTATCGCTAAACATTATGAGAGGAAAAGTACCTTCTCTCCTTTTTCTGTTCCTTTATCCGGAAAGAGCTAGGTAAAAAAGAAATAAAAAGAGAGAGGAAGAGTTAGAGCTTATTCTAAATTGAAAAATAAAAACTACATAATTTGAATTACAGTGTGGCATTTACTGAGAAATCAAAATGACACTAAATTGTTGTATTACTATGAAAGCAATTAATCTTTTTTGCTTTCAGCAAAGGAAGTTTGATAGCTGCCCTTTACATATATTCTATATCTGCTGATGTTATTAAGTAAATTTGAGATTCTAAATCTGTAATAGGAAATCACCCTTATTTAATCAGAAGAAACCGAGATTTTCACATACTTGGGTTGCCATATCGGAAGTATGGAATACAATAATAACTGAAGTTAGCAACATATGAAAAATCTGAGAATTATATCCAAAATAATAACACGAAGTGATCAAAAGTATATCATTTAATACTATTAATATTTTTTTCACCTTTTCTATGCAGTCATCAAAAAATGCCAAGCCAGTATCTTTGTCACTCACAAAACTGCACTCTTCAATAAATCTGCTAAATAGCTGTGTTTTGGTGAGATGCGTATAAAATTTTGTATAGGCACGGTCTCGACTTTTCAAAAATCCTGGTTAGAAAAGGGAATAAACAATAAAATACCAGTTACAAGTTCCCTAAGAAGCTAAAATTGAAGTGTCAACAAGGTCAACAAGTGTCAACTTCAAGGGCTCAAAAAAAAAAAAAAAAACCCACAAATAATATGCATTAGCCTAAAAGATGCTGGCCTTGAAGATACTTAAGACTTTCCAAACATTTCACGCTCTATTCAACTCTCTTTTTCTAAAAATTACAAAAAAAAAAAAGTCACCAGCAGCATTTGGTGTTTAGCTAGCATTCAGCTCATGAATAAATTTGAAAAGTCATAAGAGAAGGCAAACAAGATAATCTTTGCTGACTATTGTTTCTGTCATGTTTGAGAGCTCTGACCAGTTCTCTATTTTCCCATTTCTATTAAGAATATTACTTTGTTCTTTATTATTGGGTCTGTGAAATGTTAGCTCCACACAACTTGAGAAATGTTCTAGAACCTCAAAGAGCTGCCAAGCTAGACAGTATCACGCTACTGAAAGATGATTCCTCTAATTCCAGAGCAATTAGAAATCTGGAATTCTATTTCTGCATTTTCAAGTTCTAATCAACTTCTAATAGCTTTAGTTTATCTAATTGCAACTTTAGCTATTGGAAACAGCTGCACAATCAAATGGAAATCTGAACTTTCACACAGCAGTTCAACCCTGAAGTTTTAGTATTCCCAGTGCTATCTGCAGCTGATCTACCTGACCCTTACCTTGATGATCAAACAGTGATTCAGCAGCTGTGGCCTTATTTGAAGGGGCCTGGGTGATTGGCTTGAGGAATGTTCTGTAACCCTTTAAAATGGATGCCATAAAACGGAGAAAAGCTTCCTGAATCTCCATCTCAAGCTCAGTCATCTTCTTCTGCCAGGAGAAATCTGCCTCAATGGGAGTCATCTCTACCGCAGAGCCTTCTTGAGTTTTCCTGCGAACTAGTGAAGAGTAACACACACAATCCTATATTAAAATTAGAATAGGTAACCTCTGCAGACAATGAAGAGGGATTTTTTTTTTCCTTTTTATACTTGCCGGTATTCGGAAGTGACAAACACTAGAAACAAGAGCTCTGCTTATCCTGTGATTACATTCTAAGTTGTCT
Organism: Nothocercus julius; assembly: GCA_013398735.1. Classification (NCBI taxonomy): domain Eukaryota; kingdom Metazoa; phylum Chordata; class Aves; order Tinamiformes; family Tinamidae; genus Nothocercus; species Nothocercus julius. The sequence continues at coordinate 2,980,121 of VZSV01000041.1, forward strand.
AGCCTGTATAAAAGGCAGCTAACTCAAGGGTTAATTATGTCTTTTCCTAGTTTGCCTGGGCCTATGGGATACGAGATAATGAAGATCTCAGTTGGGCTAATATTAATCACATATCCAAATGAATGAAGTCTTTCAGTAATATATCCGCACAAACGCTGTTCTGATTACAGAACATTTTAACTTTGGAGATCTTCGAAACCTGCCTGGATGCCACCCTGTGCCCCATGCTCTGGGTGTCCCTGCTAGAGCAGGGGGGTTGGACTAGATGATCTCTAGAGGCCCCTTCCAGCCTCAAACATTCTGTGAGTCTGTGAGGATCCAACTTCTAACCACTGTATTTTCCAAAATTCACAAGCACTACATATCTGTTATACCCATATCAGCTTTCACTGTCTCCTTTTCCAAAACAATGCACCCCAGCATACTCTTAACCAACTTATCTTATAGCCTGTCAACTCACCTTGAAGCCCACTGAAAGAAACAAGACCTGTAAAGCTGTTAAGAGAAGTTACAACTTTGCTTGTACCTGTCCAAGTCACTATTTTAGAATTTTTCCCAAGAATTTGCCAAAACTTAGCTACTTCCTAACTTTTCTACCGAATAAATAAATGAGTTATTCAACAGTATCTGCACCAAAATTATTCTTCTTCCTTCTGTTCTTTTTCACAGGAGCTATGTTTTATAACCAAATACGTTTCAGCTCAAGTTTTGCTTAAATTTAACATACATGAGCCACGGCTAAAAAAGCTAAATATAGTTCAAATCTGAAGAAGTTAGAGCAAAGAAAACAAAAGTCAGGTGTATATATGGGGTGGGGAACAAAGCACACCACACACGATAGAAGACCAAATATTTATACATTCATTTTTATTTAAGAGTTGTACGTGTCTATTAGAAAATTTAGTAGTTTTCTTCAAGTATTTCCTTTCCCTGCTCTAGCCAGTTTCTGTTCTTATCCCCCTTTTTTTAATATATATTTCACCTGCTGCCAGTTGTGGGTGCAGCTTCTTTAAGGTGCTCAGCAGACTTTTACATGGCTTCTTAGGAAACTGTTTCCAGTTTGTGCTCTTCTTATCATCTGATCTAAAATACAGGGGAGGAAAAAAAGGATATATAATATCCACACATATCTAGAAAGTAGCTTCCATTGGACTTAATTACTTTATTTATAAAATTTAACTAAAAAAAGGAAGTTTTATTCAAAATGTCTTGCGACTCTGTCCCTTCTGTCAAAAACAAAAGACAGAACAAGAACAGAAGATAACTCAATTGAAGAATTTAATATCCGCAGATACAGAGAAGTCTTGACGGGATTTTGAGTGGAACCTTCTCCAATATGCAAGGAGGATTTGTAGTTAGGCTTGATTTAGAATTTTTGTTTGGAGTCTCATTTGGCTGATTTAGCTCTTGAAAATCTTTATTAATCTAGTAAATATCACTTAAGCACATTAATCCATATGTCATTAATAAACAAAGTCTAGTATACTGTAAACTTTACATATTGCTACTGATGCAAAATAAAAGCAGTTTGGAACATAAAAAAAAAAAAAGGGACTTAAGTTATTTAGCCTAGAGAATATTGAGAGGGGATCTGATCAACATGTACAAGTACCTGAGGAAAAAATGTTAGGAGGATGAGGTCAAACTCTGCTCAGTGGTGGCCAGTGACAGGACAAGGGGTAACGGGTTCAAGTTGAAACACAGGCAGTTCCACCTCCATGTGAGGAAGAACTTCTTTACTGTGAGGGTGACAGAGCCCTGGCACAGGCTGTCCAGAGAGGCTGTGGAGGCTCCTTCTCTGGAGATCTTCCAAACTCACCTGGATGCCACCCTGTGCCATGAGCTCTAGGCATGCCTGCTGGAGCAGGGGGGTTGGACTAGATGATCTCTAGAGGTCCCTTCCAGCCTCAACCATTCTGTAATTCTGTGATATTTTAAAATGTTGGGATCCAGTCTGGTAACTTTACAGACACATGGTACACTACAACCTGCCATAAAATAACTCCATTTCCATTTCCAGATTAGACAGCCAGATACTAGGAAGACTGGGAATTCCATTTGCAGTTTGAGACTCATATAGCTGATTAAACTAGATTAAATTTGCTTAAACAGATGCTTAAACAGGGTAAATTTGCTTAAACAGATGTTCACCATCGACAGATGTCAGACCTTGTTTAACAGACTGATATAAAGTGAAAGAGTTGTGAGTATATCCTGATTCCTTTAAGCCTTTTTTTTCCTGAAAGCCTGGGTAGAATTTCTGTAGTGCAGAGCACAGTGAACTATCCAGAAGATGTAAGTTTTCACTATCTGAGATGTTACTGTCACTGCTTGTTCTGAACTTTGCAGGCGAATGGTCATTCAGTTATTTGCTAAATTACATGGAAATCTAAGATGAGAGCCCACGTTCTTCTCAGTAGAAGGAAAAAAAAGTTCACTTGAGGATTTCTTTTCCTCTCCCTCTCCCCATAATGGCATGACTAAAAACAACATAAGCACAAGCTGCACTGTTCCAAAAACACAAGAGGAAAAATCTTTCTATAAAAATAAACTTTTAAATCTGTGCCCTAAAAAGGTTACTTTCCTTAAGCAGCTTTCAGTGTTGCTTTCAAAGAGGCAGTTGAAAACATCCAACAATAGACATTAAAGAAGAAGCTGAATGAATAAAAGGCATTCAACATTTCTGATAACAAGGTAAGCTTCATTCTATTAGAAAGATACTAACAAAATTGCTATCAAAAGACCAACCGATGTACTAGAAAATACTGTGTTATCCTTCAATTTTACAGTCAGAAAACAACAATAAAAACAGTGAGCAACAGCCCTGGCAAGTACTTTTACATCTAAAAATAATGTAACATGGACAAAACAAGATGTTGATAAAATGAAATATTACTGCATGGAACATTTTCACCCACTGCTAGTAACAGAATGCTTTAGAACTCTATTGTCAGCACAAGTGCTTTATGGAGTTTTGATCTTACACAAGACAAAAATTTTACAAGACAGAAAAATATCCCCATTTTGCAGCTAAAAAAAAATGCATATAATGCTTTTTACCATCAGCTCATATTTACTTAAGTCAAGAGTACAGATAGTCAACTGTTCTATATGTCAGCTAAGCAACAGAAGTGAGTGCCCACAAAGGGCACACCGGGAAAGGATGAAGGGGACAGGTGGGATGCTTTAAAGATAGCAAAGGAAAAGGCTTTAAAATATTTTCAGTGTATTTTGGCCTCACAAAAGGCCAACCTCTAGTGGACTTCCAGTTCAGTAACTAGCAGGCAATCCAAGTAAGGTTTATACTTTATCTTTCAATGACTCATTGCAACATAATCTTGCCATTCACATCTGTATATTAAATATCCTACTTTCATACTTACATCATTTTTTCTGAAACACACTCTTCAACTTTAATTCTACTTATGACACAAATGTTCAGGTATTTTTCATAAAAAGAATATCTTCATATCATATTGAATTGAATGAATGAATTACCTTCTCCAAGTTTCTTCAATACATTCTTCTTTTCACAACACTGTGAAAATTATTCTTTTGGGGTATAATACTTTGAGATAAACTGATTTTTTTTTTTTAAATGAGAACATAAGGAAGGAGAAAATAAGATGAAAAACAATAATAAAAAAGCTCTGTGTACAATTTCTTCTATTGCTCCTAGTCAAAAGAGGTGTTTCGGTAATTCAAAGAAAGCTGCACAAGGACATTACAGGAAGGGACCTCTTGACACAATGAAAAGCAGGAAAGCATTCAGCTGACCCAGAAGTGAAATGACTAATTCGAACTCAAGTGAGTAAAATTGAAAAATTAAGCCATAGTTAAAAAAGCGACTTGATATGATGCTTTTTGTCACAGAGAGAAGGCATGTACTCTATTAGTGACATCCATCCTCATCTTAAAATATCATAAGATACTTCTAAAATATTTCTACTTATGATCTAAGTAATCCAAAAATGAGACCCAGTTTCTTCAAGTTCTAATTAAACTGTTCTCAAGACCATTTGCACTGTCATTTAGATTTTTTACAGAAAATAAAACCCCTCTGAATCAGCTTCTCCAAGAAGCTGCAAAGAAACTGTACATGCAAAACCTTCTCTTTTAGAAAATCATTAAAAACTAACAGCTAAGGAAAATGTTTTAGACTGAATACAGTCAATACACAAAGCTTTGCTTGATTTACCTTACAAAGAATTGGCTCTCGTATGTGAAAAAAAAAAAAATCTCTTTATAACATTCATAAATGAAACACTGATTTAGGATGCCCTGAGTGTAAGCCAGAATCAAAAGCTGTCCTAAGGGATCCTAAAGCTTTAGCATTCACATGAATGTCCACTGACTATAGTCAGGTAAATCAAATCAAGTGGTGGAGCAAGGTGAAAATGTGAGAAGTCATGTAGTATAAAATATGCACTCTTCTATCTCTTTGTAGCTTATATCCTGTTTCTCTAAAGAATATTACTCGAACCAAAAAAAAAGTTGTCATTGTCACATTTAGAGCGACATCTGCAACATTTCTAGAAGCAGCCCTCACTGCTAACTCTTGGCTTAATATTAATTTCTCTTTCTAGCTTATATCAGTTTGCTATGAAGCATTAGGAAAGAGAAAAAGAGAACAGACAAGAAAACTATCAGAGAAATCTTTAATAAAATTATATATGAAAAATTGAGCAATCCCTCCATCCCGAGACAAGTGTAAACAAAAAACAAACAAACAAAAAATCCCACACAAAACTTACATGTACACCATGTTTGTGTCTAAGTCAATGCACACAACATCCTGTGGTGGATCATACAGATCAAAGTACCGTGAATCTACTCCAACAATAAATGGAAGAGGAGCACTGAGCACAGTGGCCAAAGACAAAGGACAGAGGGGGATGTACGGACATTGCCACTGAAATGGAAATATCATCTGAAAGAAAAATTAAATGAAATTAACATATTAAAACAGGACAAAAGACACGGTACAATAAAAATACAAGTTGGTACATGCAGAAAGCTGAAATGAGCTACACTGTCAGAAGAAATAGTCTTTGAGTCTAGTAATTTATGTTGATAGAAGATTTCTCAATTATCTATTCAAAAATGTTGATCATTTTAGTAGTTATAAAAGTTATAACAGATAATAGAGTACTCCAACTAAATGCCAGTGCTTGAAAAAAATGATTTAGTGTGTCAATTTTTACTTAAGAAGACTAAAAGTAGTTAATTATTACAGAGTCAGCAGCGATTTCCTCCACTGCTACACAGAACACTTTGTACTTACAGCTACTACGGCTTCAGCAACTCCTGTCAACACAGCTGGTCTAAGAGAATGGAGGAGGATCTTGCCTTCTAGCAACACAAAAAGTAATAGAGTAGCACAGTTTTCTGGTCCAAGATTCATGAGCAGAGTGCTAAAGTTTGCTCCACTAAAGGGGTGAGAGGAAGGAAAAGAACATTACAGGATGTAAATATTAAAAAACACAGGGTTGGGATAAGAGAAAAAAAAAAAAAAAAAGAGAGTGAGGAAGCACTACTGAAAACCAGTTCTGAAATTGGCTGGGGACAGACTCACTGAGTAGTGTTAGTCATTAGAAGTATCAAAAAACTATCTAGCTAATAAGTAATCACATATGTAAAACTCCACTGCTAGAAACAAACTAAGTTTAAAAAAACAAAAAAAGCACATAACTGAAGTAGCACAATTGTGCGACTGCTAGGCTGTGTTGTTTATGGCTATGGAACAGGCGTCTTGCCATCTTAATTCCTACTTTATTACTATGGGAAAACATTGATCTAACTGGTTAATAAGTAACACAAGTATAGAACGACAGTAGCAGCTTCATTTGATGAGTAAATATCAGGTCAGAACTCATGAACAAAAATATCCATTTAATCTTTAATTTAGAATTAGGAATGTTAATAACAGCTAAAAATCAGTCCACCATCTTGATACAAACACACATTTAATTCCTACAATTTAATCTGCATTACATTTGTTTGGACTGCATAGACATTTATGAATTCAAGGGGAATCTGTAAGAGTAGGCAGATGCAAAACTCACCAGAAAAAAAAGGTGGCTTGCTGTTCTTTTTCATTAGGTATATGTGCAATAGATGTGATTAAACATGTCATTCTTCTAAATATATGTTAAATGACAAGGTTTAAAAAAATAAAAATAAAAATAAAAAGGGAGAA
>VZSV01000041.1:3014227-3029637 GCA_013398735.1 Nothocercus julius
CCGTTCTAGGGGCGCCGCCGCCGCCCAGCGAGGCGCGGGGAGCGACCGCGCGGGGCGAGCAGGGCAGGGCAGGATGCCGGGGGGACGGAGGTGCCCCAGCAGCGGGGCTGTGTCCTGCAGCAGGGCCGCGGCTTCCCCTTCCTGGACGTGCCCGTTCCGAGGAGCGTTTGGAAGGCTGCCCTACTGTAGCTAACACACGCCACAGTGAGAACGGCTATTGTAAAGGTTTAACTTTACCATGCGATGCACAGCAGGATAAGTCGTTACCTGAGCTGCTAAGCAGTGAATATCTCAGTGGGCTTCCTTCATTTCACCTTCCTGATAGCCTAGGCATTTGGAGCTTTACAAGTCTAAGGTTATTTATGCAGCAGCCTGGTCAAGCAGACTTGGCGCTCATCCATTAAGACCCTAATGCTCAATCCTGATGTCTGCCATCAGACACTAAAAATATGCTCCCATCTGCACTGTTGCTTGAACACTGGGGCAGAATGCTGTAAATATGTGCTGAATAAATATGATACAGTTAATGCACTTCTGTAATTTTAACAGGTTTTTGGCACTTAAATTTCAAATATTTCCACTATATTTCAAACATTTCAACAGGAAAAGTCAAAAATGTTCATCAGATTTTACTTTAAAGCTGCTGCATCTTTTCAGTTAAGGGCTAAGCCTTATGTTGTTGTTACTATTTTGCAGCATGGCTGTGCCAGAATTAGTGTGCTATCTATTGAAGGTTTACGGAAAGATTTCAGGGTGATACTGTCTGTGTGTTTTGTGAGTCTTGTTCATTCATACAGTCTGAGATTTCTCTCAGTATAACCAAGGATTAATTTCACACCAGTAGTATTATATATGTCCAAAAATACAGAATTGGAGACTTCACGTGGGATTGTGAGGGACAGCCCTCAGCACAGAAGGGCTTCTTCTTTTCTCCTAGCCACATGTTTCCATCCCTTCACACCAGTTCTGACAGCCTCCAGACCTTCTCTTAAACCTGTTCAATCCACCAACCCATCAGCAGCTCAGGAGTTTTTTAGTGTGTTAGTTTTCTTCAGCATTAGTGAGCTGAATGTGCTCACAAACAAAACCCACTAAACACCAGAACAGGCACTAGGTAAAGGCAGGCAGCTGTAGAAAGGAAAAATCTTCATCCATACTGGCCTTAGTCTTTACTCTTTCAAGAACAGCTAATCTAAGCATCAGTTATATTTTTGTTCAAAAAATAGTACTCCAGTTGCACGCACCTGTCAGTCAGCTGCTAGTTTATGTTGAAAGCCTATAATGTACGAATATGACATTACAGCAAATCATTCTTTTCATTTCAGAATCTGCTCAACCTCTGTTCAATAAAGTGTTAAGGCAATTTTCAAGAATTGTCATGATATTCATTTGTTGTCAATGGAAGCCCCTGTATTTTAGCTTCCTTGGAACAAATGATGTCCTTATTATCACAGTTACTGACATGCATAGAAGGTCAAGATTAATGCAGACAGAGTCTGTGATAAACTTGATTTGAGTTCCTTGGGAATAAAAATACCTTATCTTTACAGAATCCTGACTAGAGCACTCAGCAATTTCTGTTCCTCAGGCTCCATGGGAAGACCTCATTCCTCAGTCCTGCAGTTGTCTCCACTCTCTTAGGAATTGTGGATGTGCCATCACAGACCACTTCATCTTATCTGTCATTTAGAGCTGGCAAATATAATAATGGCTTTGTCCAGAAGGTGGATAAGGAAAATTAGAGAAGGTATGGTTGTCTGCAGTGCCAAGCAGTTCTGCTCATCTGTTCAAAACATGCTTGACGCAACGCTGTCACTGTGGAAGTTCCTGATCTTTGTGAGCTACTTGTGAATAGCTGTGTAATACAAAGTGCTGAGTCCCAGTGTTTCATCTTATTGTACAACTGGTTACGATTTTGCAGCATTCCACTCAGATTGCATGACAGAGAGTGCACTGCAACGTACATGGCATGTACATTCTGGCTTTAATCATTTAATCAGCAGCATGCAGAGACATGATGACCATGCATAGCTTCAGTTTGAAACATGTAGTATAGCCGCTTCATTGCGATTACAAATGCTACTGTAATTGACAACACTGTATCAGCAAAACCAACATTTTGTTTGAAAGTGTCAGAATTTCCATCCAGTCATCTAAGTTTCATCCAACTATATAACAACCTCAAAACCCTAGTTAAACAGACTTTTCTTACTGGGAAGGTCTTTCATATACAAGCTTATTACATTATTAACATGCTGTCCCAAGCTCATAAATATTTTGAAATTACTGATTTAAAAAATCAAGTTATCTTGATATTCTTTGCAAAAAGGGGCAGAGTGTTTTTAATATGTTCATTTTCCCGAGGCTTTCTCTCTGGACACATTATGTTCCTTTTCCCATTAAAAGCTCTGGGTTGCAATTTTTCTGTCTCCAGCTTAGAAGAATTAGCTTTTACTTTTAATTATAACTTTCTAGCAATGATTCCCATAAGCACTATTTCTTACATGATTTAGTAGTTGAAAAAGAGAAGTTACTGTTTCAACTTAAAGGGATTGAGCAGACTACCTTGTGGTGTACAAGATTCTTCCAGCACCTATTTCTGCTAGGAATCTCCATTGTACTATCTTCCCTGCTAGCTTTGTCTTTGTCTTTGTCTTTGTCTTTGTCTTTGTCTTTGTCTTTGTCTTTGTCTTTGTCTTTGTCTTTGTTTTGTGTTGTTTTGTTTTAGCATGATCATGGATTAACTGTTGCATAGCTGTCACTTCCTTCTGAACTGAAAGTTGCATATACTCTGTGCAGAAGTGAACTTTTTAGCCTGAGCTAGTGGAAACACAAAAAAAACTGTGGTTTTCAAAGTACAGTCTGATTTATGAGTTCTGTGATGTAAGATTGCTCAGATTGATAATTGATAATTAATTGCTCAGATTAATTACTAAATCAGGTTAACTCCTGAATGTATTTTTTTTTCTAGAGTATGAGTTAATTTATGTTGACTTGCTGTGCTGATTATCTATCTAACCTCTAAATACCATGAGTTAATAATGTGTGTCCATATTTAGTAATATATCCTTATTTTGACACATGTAATAACACTCAGGAAACCTGTTTTCTTAGACCTAATTCAAAAACCTAAACACTGAAGTTACAATAACCCTAAATCTTCACTGTTTTTTCAGAATAATCATTAGACATGACTGTATTTATTTCATTTGATTCTGTGGTTCTGTGATTTGGACTCTTATAGTACAAAGAATTGAACAATTAAATCGAACAACTGAAACTAAAAAGACTGTGAACTTGATTTCATTGTAGTCATATATATAACATAAAATAATTCATGATAAACAGAAGATAGTCGGTGGCTGAAATGGTTATCAATCCTTGGAAAATACTGTTTTGTCCAGAGAACTAATGTTTCTGTATACTGAAAAGGCAGTGTTAAAAAAAAAATATATCTATAATTTGGTTTATAATCCAGTAAATATGTTGAAATTAGCCAAAGCAGAAGTTGTACAAAGAGACTGAAATAATTTTCTTAATTTATCAAAAGATCAGGAAGGACTTGATTAGAATAAATAAGTACCTTTACAAATAGAGCTTTTAATTTGGAGAAATGTAACAAGAAATAATGGCTAAAGTACAATTCAACTGAGAAATAAGGCATAGTTTCTTACTGTAAAATAATAACCAATAGAACCTACTGAAATATGGGAAATACTTCATTTCTGACTGCTTCTCTGGAAAAGGGTTGTTTACTTCTGTAGTCTGAAGAAGGTTATATGAGCTAATAATTTCTTTTGGCTTCAGCATCTATGAGTAATCTTGACATTTGTTTCTTTTTTTTTTTTTTTTTAAATAGAGCTGACTCAACTAGCCTTTTATTGGTCCAGTGAGGACTGATTGGAAAAGCATAATCCACATAACTCAAAGGAAAATTCATTTAATATTTTATCTATCCTTAACAAAAAGATAAAATGTAGATGTGAAAAGCTTTGTAAATATTAATAGCAGGTTCTTTTGTTAAGTCACACAGATAATATTGGAAACAGGTACACTTCTAGAAAACAGAACAAAAGGGAAGGAAATAGGGCCAAGTAAACAAACTATATCACTTTACTGTTGTTTTCATTTGAGAATTAAAGGAGCAGCAGCTCTTGTATTAGGGAAGTGCAGAATGGAGGCATGGGAGCGTGCAAGTGCCTGCAGGCCAGAGCTTTTGTGAGGCTGTTCTACTATGAACTGAGACCTCTGGGAGCTGCTTTGTATTGGTTACACCTCAATGGGACTTCTTTTTCTGTCTGAGAGGTAACAAGTCTTTACTGCTCGGCTGCAGCCTTCCCACAGTTTTTCTGTGCTCTGGTTCTACCCCTCCTCTTGTTGACTCTTCCTTGCTACAGCCCCCATCCATCTCACTGATAGTCATGTGGCCTCAGCCTTTCTACTCTGCAAGGTTACATATGAGTACAAAGCTTCTTATTAAGCAGTTTTCATGCTGGGATTTTCATCTACATACCAATAAAGACTGTTTAGAAAAGACCATGTTTAAAATAGCTAAAGAGACGTGTATCAAAGCAATATGAAACCAATTAATACTACTTGTGATTCCACAAGCACTGTAAGTCAGTTTAAATGGGGTCCCCATCACATCTAAATCCCCAGTTCCTGGTTTTCTTATTACTTTGTGTTAGTTTATGTCTAGGCAACTAACCAAAAAAAAAAAAAAAAAGAAAAATCAGGTTTAGTTTGGAGTTGACCAGTCCTGTTGTGGCTGCACAAAAGCTTTCTCTAGCAGTAGAAAGGCATCATCAAGAGCAGCAGCATGCCTTTCACAGGCTGGTCTGTCAGCTCGAAGAGTCCTTCAGAAAACACTTCTCGTCCTGTTTAGTTGCATACTCTTAGCAGGTGTAATTACTATGGAAGCAGATACATATTGTTGGAGGTATGGGACAGAAGACAGAGTTGCCTCATCTGGACCATTCTTCTACTAAGTATAAAAGCCTGCCTCTGGTGGAATGACTTAGCAACCAGGTCAGCTATTGCCCTTTTAGTCCTGGAAGTGCGTACCTGGGATCCTTTGCTCAAGGGAAAAAATCAGTCACTGAAAATAGTGGAGTTCTGTCTTTTGTTCCAGCATCTATGTAAATACCTCAGATGATTTTTTTTTTCCTTTTTTTCCTTTTCCTTTCACAGTTCCTCTCACATTTACTATGGTGCTTTACAGGGAGAAGGGCAGGCCAGATGTGAGAGGAATTGGTTGCATACAGAGGCTACATTGTGTGCAGAAGTTGATTTGATCCTCTTGGAGATTCTTAAGAGTACAGAAGTAATTCTCCTCAGGGCTTCAGCGGTAAACAGTTAAATAGATTAATGTTGCCCATTCCTTTTGTTTTCTCAGCTAATGGTGTTTTCATATGACCACAAAAGACTTGCAGTCTTCCCAGAGGCCTCTCTCGGCTTTTGTATCTTTTCTACAAGAAAAACCTGGGGGGAATGACCTTGTAACATATTTCTGGCATCAGATGAGTGAGGAATGAGATAAGATATCTCCCTTCCCAAGATTTCTGTCTCTGGCTGAGGAGTGATTCGGCCTTTCATCTTTCCGAAGTAAATAAATAGAGTTCTCTGCAATTTACCATGGGTGGTGTTATGGTCATGACCTTAACAGTTCGTGTTCTTTTTGCTCCACATATTTCTTTTTCCTCTTTCCCTAAGAGCAGCTTTTTTACATGATGCTTTTTTTCTGCTAAGTCTTTTCCTAAAATTTTTCACCTCTGCCCCAGTTATGCTGGGTACTGCATGGCTAAGAGCCTACGTGCGTGACCATTTCGGTGCTATCTCGCTGTAAAATGTGCAGATACAGTTCAGATGCGCATTTGATGAGTTTATATGTATCTTTTTAGAAAGCAAAATTTAGTAGGCAGATCACAGTACATAGCCCCTGGGCTTTAAAACTTGCTTGTATAAAACTCTTAGTGACTTTATGCTAATTATTATATTGTATAAACATTACTTTCTCCAAAATACTGAAGATATCATAAAAAAAAAAAAAAAAACCCACAGCAAAAGCTCAAAATATGGTTACAGTTATGTGGTATTGTTTACAAACTAGAAAATTTAGGACTCAAATAGGAAAGAAAAAATCTGCTAAAATAGTGCCTTAGCCTGCACTTAGCTGTTACGTGAGTTGATCTGTGAAACACTGAAAACCTCACCTAAGACTCTGTTCCTATCTGAGATAATGCAAACACACACAAACAGCAGACTTTCCTTGAATTGTCCAAAAGCAAATGTTATTTTACAAATGAAATGAGTAAGAGCAAGAAGAATGCATGTGGCATTAGCTGAAATACACTGATAGGAAAGAGTTCAGAAATAATTTATATTTGCCTGCTAAAGTAATCATCCTGTCTCCTGCGTGGCTCAAGTCTTTTGAGTTCTGTCTTACAAACAGAACAGTTGGCTTAATATGCAAAAGAGGAAAACACCTTCCTGTGAATAAGCTGTGAATTGCCCTGGTTTTGCTCATTATTGAAGAAGTAATCCTCTTTCTTCCTCCTTTCTTTTCATCTTACAGGGTTAAATACACCACTGTAAATATGTCAAGGTTGTTCTTTTGTATCTGAATTCCTAGTTTGACAACATCCATATGTCTTATGACTATAAAAAGAAAAATGCCTCCTTCAGACAGTAATCTTCCATAAGCAAAGCATTATATGTTATATATCTCATCTGCCATTACAAGGCCAAGATGTTAAATTTCTTTGTCAGATCTGTCCTGACTGAATATTAGGCACTTGTTATGTCTCCAGTGAATTAGCCCAGTATCTGCATGAAACATACTTCTGCCAGGTCTGTTCTGAAGAACAGCCCTCCCAGGGGAAAGGTTCCAGGTGATAACATAGGTATTTTCTTTAGTTTTTGATGCCTTGAGGTGCTTTTTTTTTCTTTCTTTCCCCCCCCCACAAAGCAACTGACACAGCAGTGGCTTCATGCATTAAGAAACAGGGTTTACTTTGAAAGAGTTTGCAGGTGTGTAATGCTTTACTGTGTCACAGGAGACCACCCCCCTTCTGGCTCAGTGTCTAAATAGCTGCTACAGGCTTAGAGGAACTAGGCTTAACTGGAAGCATGGACCAATGTCATATGCTCTCCCGCAGACGCTGGAGATGTAATTGCTGCAATAACAGTTATGTGTTCTTTTTTATGTAAAGCTAATGAAAGCTCAAGTTTTATATAAATGCTGGATATTTTTTGGTAATTTCAAAAAGCAGGTTCATAGGTTAATTTTTCATATTTTGAACATATTTAAATTAAAATAATGATTCATATTTGGAAGGAACTTTTACAGATTCAGAATTGGATCATTTCATGTAACAGCAGAAGCATTTCCTTTGGTGTTTTAAATTATGGGCTTCTAATTTGGCGCATTTTGGTGTTTCAGATTATGAGCATGCAGTCTGGACAATATATGTGTGGTAATCTAAATTACTTCCAAAACTGTTCTGTACTGTAGCTTGAAGTCATAACTTAATCATAAGTGAAGAAATCATATTTCCAAAATAGTATGTTCTTGTTTGAATAATTCTAGAAATGAAAAGGCTCAAATTTGTGTAAAACAGCCTATCTTTAAATATCAACTATGTATATATGTACTAATGACAACTTAATAATAAGCTATACTAAGTTACCTGGCATAGCTATAATTTAGGGACAGTAACCTCTTCTTAAATTCGAGCTAGCTACTATTTTTTAAAATACAATTCTTTTTATCTTTGCAGCTCACTAAAGACTATTTTATATTAGCTCATGTTACAGTCTCTCTAGTCCTGTTCATCTCCAGTTGTTTTTTTTTTCTTGGATTGTTTGTTTTTAAATAGAAATTGCACATAGAAAACTCCTAATAAAAGAAAGTGGTGAAGAAAGTGGAGCTATCTTATGGCATGTTGTGAATTTTTCCTTATACTTCCATATTATAAGAACAGTATCAATTGTATCACTTATATCTCTCTTTCTTCAGATTACCATGAGATTTTCCATTTTCACTTGCAGTCTAGAGCAGAATTACCACTCCATGAACCAAGCAACTAAACAAGTCAGTGTCACGGTGCAAGTTGTAATCAGGACCTTCCTACGAACTTGTCAGTAAACTGAAATCTACCCCTTCTTGGTGAATTACTTTGTGTCTACCCCAGGCTCTAGGTACTTCTCAGTTTCTGTCTTAAAAGCTATGATAATAGGAAAAAGTATTCTGTATAGCTTTGCCAATATTGAAGATAATCTATATGTCAAAAAAACAAAAAAAATGCATAGCAATTCAGATGCTGTTTTTGTAAAAACAACTTTATTTTTTGGAAAAGGACAAAACATTTCAAAGCTTTCGTAGTAATTTATGATCCTTTGGGGGAATATATTTTAAAGGTCAGTACTTTTCAATAATATTAAGAATAAATGGTTTATGTTTAGAATCCAGTACATGCCAATCTATGTTCCTTCTCTTTGCCTTTCTTAAAATGTACAAGAAAATGATTTTCATTACATGCTCTGGAATGAAATACAGAATTTGTGAATAATTACATAAAGAGAAACAAGCAGTATATTTGGCCTCATGATATATGCCCTTGCTGAGCAAAAAAACCCTGAAAATTCTTATTTAACTTGTGCATAGATCTTAGAAATGCGTAAGTGAAGGATTTATTTCTTAGTATGTTACACATAGAGTATGTTATACAAATACCTACTGTGATACAGAACAAAGATTCAGCCAGTAAAGCAGAACTTAATGACTAGATCCTCATCAATGTAAATTCATGTAATTCTTTCCAATGCTGTTGGTCTCTGCACTCTTAGGATCTTGCCTGTCATTGAAAGCACAAAGGCAGTAATATTCAGCACATCCTGTTCTCTGGAAAGAGCAATGTTAAACATTGACTGAGCTCCAAGAATAACAAATGTCTAATAACTGTTGTTCATATGAGGAAAGTTTACCTCTTTTTTGTTTTTTTTTTTTTCCTCATTACTGTAGGTCCCACTCTCATTATATTTTAATATAATTAAGTGTTGCTTTCATGCCCACTATTAATTTGTGTACTGGAACACTGTTTATAGAGAAAATAGGAGCTGGACAGGAAAATCTTTTCATTTTTGACCATCAGGTGGAGCTAAATATCCTGTAAATTGAAAAGTTGGTTTCATTTCCTTCCCCCTGCTCCATTCAAATTAATCATTATTTCTATTTGGTTTTGACATGCTTTCAGTTTTGCTTAGTAGAATGGCAGCTTTATTCAAGATATTCTCAGAAAACTGGAAATATCTTAAATATTCTCAGGAAACTGCACACACTGAAATTATTTCCGGTGTTACCTGGAGACCTGAAAATGTACAAAAAAAGTACAATATGTACTTTGAATGTACAATGAAAAGTACAGTAGTAAAATCCTAAGACTGGAAGCTTCTGGAATTATGCATGTTGACAGGCTGTAGTTTTACAGAACGTGAAATGTGTGTCACAGTGTTTGATGCTTAATTCTAAACCATAGTGACTCTTTGATGCCATCATAACTTCCCAGAAGAATGTAGCCCAGAGCCAGCAGAAAATTTAAGCATGTTTGTATAGTAGTGAAATCCCCCAGATCAGTGCATTTTACCTATATTTTTAAGTTAAATGAACTTTTTTGCTAGATTTCATCTCTTGTATGTATCATATGTTTGAATGGCTCCACTAACATACAGTTGAGATAAACCTGCTTATCACATGGACCTTAAAACTTAGATGTCTTTATGATTTTTTTTTTTGAGAAAAGAGCTAAAATTGATGACACAAGGGAGGCCTGACAGTTCAGAACTTAAATGTATTTTGTCCTTTTGATGTTACATGGGCTTTACATTGGTATTTTTGCATACAGATTCAAGTACAATAGCAGGCTATAATTTGAAGTACAAGTATCTTAATTTTATATATTCACAGAATATATAGCTGTATTCAAGCAGAGGAGGAAGGGGGAAAAAAAAAAAAAAACGTGATTTTTAGGATTTATTTTTCTGCAAGATGGAACACGTAAAGCCAGCAAGTACTACATACGCCAGCACTAGGGTTACTTTTGCAGAAGAGGAAACATAATTGAAATTACAGTTACTTCTTCAAAATCTCTGTAAATGGGCTTGTGCTTGTGAATTATACATATGGAAAGCCACAGTTAAGTGTATATTTTGCTAATATTCTCTGGCAACAATGCGAAAGAATTCCTGGCTGTTCTCTCCCTCCATCCTTCATACTTTTTTTGTAGGGACTCTGCAGTTCTTTAGTAATTGCTAAAATTTTAATGATTTCTAGTAGTACGAAGTATTCAGTGAGGAAATATTTCAGAAGATGTATAATCCTCTAAACTTTCCTTTGTGTCTTACAACATACTCTGCTTTCTGTAAGTAGTTTATACATGCTTAGGTTAATTTAATATTTTTAATTAATGTATTTTGTAGGGTGTGAATGTTAAGTCCTAGAATATTGTTGCATTGGCTACATGGCAGCTGAAAGGCAGAGAGAAAGTTTCTAAATGGTTACAATGGAAAAATAATTGGAGAGAAAACTGTACTTTGTGGTCAGATTTCTGATGGATAAGAAGACAGAAGTTGCAAACCATAATTTGATGTGCTGTTGCCTAATACAATCTTCTCTGAGGTAACAGTGATGACATCTGCTGGATGTCACTATTTTGGAACTTGACTCAGAGATTATTTTCTCCTGAAAAATTGCTGATTAAATGTCCCAATCTGTTGAAGACCCTTCACCTCTAGAAGGGGTCCCTCCCTGCCATTTGTCACAGCGTAAAACTACTCTGTTTGAGAAGTCCCGAAAAGTCAGGGCGATTTTTGTGTGTCTCAGTATGAGACTGCTCACCCCCTAGGAACGTGTGGCCCCAACAGCCAGGTGACCAGGGCTGGCCGACCAGACCCTTAATGTTTGGGAGCAAAAGCAGCAGACAACCTCAGACGAGAACAAGTAAACAGGCAACCGGGGGTTGTTAGCCTTAGTATGACTACGTAACCTAACCACTCAACATATCTCATCAGCCTTAAAGGAAGAGGTATTAACTTTACTTCCAGCATTATTTGTGTGTTCAGCAGGGCAACACTTCTATCCCGCTAATATGGTGAGAGCTTCTTACACAACACAGTATACTGTACAATATAGTTCAAATATTTTACACAACTTAGTATAATTACTTCTGAATCATCTTCTCTTAAACCGATGTTGTCTTATTTTACAGGTTGTATGCTTTATGCTTTAATACTAGTGTATGTGGAGCTGAATGACGTAACTGTTACATTTGTTTGAAAATTTGATCAGATTCATGACAGTTCAACTTACGGTATTTCTCTCCTGCATGCTATAACTGAAGAATAACATACCAGAGTTAGTGGTGATTTCAGATGTACGAATAGCATAATACCAGGATAGACCTAGCAAAACATTTTCAACCAAAAATTCCCTTGGAACTGTACTTAAGAGATGAGTAGATACTTCTTAAAAAAAAAAAAAAAAGTAAAAAATAACATTGCAATCAGGTGGATTCTGGAATTCTGTATTGTTTACTCAGTTTGCAAAGTAATATTTAAGCACCACTGTTGTTTGGAATGCTAAGATTTTCCTAGAATTTTGAAGGCAAACTGAGTCTTCAGTTTTAGCCTCTCCTGTTAGTCTTAGATGGGCTACCCAATAATCTCTGAAGACAGTAAATTAAATGAACATAAACACGAATTTCATTTCACCAGGCAGGGTTAGGATTAGTCAACTACAAGGCCAGGCCACGCACACCTACATCAAAATTTACCTTAATTAAGTAGGGAAGAAGAGATCAAAAGCGAAGAATTTAGTTTTAACCCAGTTACTGAGCCAGTGGGCAGGTACTGCATGGGTGGAGGCCCCAGATGATGCTTCCCTCAGCTTTTTATCCCAAGATAGCCTTTTTTCACAGAGGTCTCATCTAAGGCTGTACAGTTGCATTGATGAGAGCAAATCTCTGACAAATGCAGCTGCTGAACCCCAAGTTCAGCAGGGAAGCAGTTTGGAGAGACAGGACTGGAACACGCAGGGCTCTTGAAGTGCAGAAAATGTGCTGTACAACTTACTAATGTATGAGGGAAAATGGGATACTCGATATCAACTTTCATGCAGTGTGTAGTACTCAAATATTATAAAACTGCTGAGGTCTACTTTCACTAATGTTTCTTTTCTTTTTTTCCTCAAAAGACACATTCTAACTGATATCTGCAGTAAGCTTTACCTTAGTATCAGAGGGAATTGCAATGAATAAAAAAATATATATATGTTTTGTAACTTCCAGAGGTGCTGGAGAAGGAGGGAACATAAAACTACTGTTAATCTAAATTATGCAAATATAATATTTCAATGTTATGATAATATAATGTAGGAGTTGGAAGAAGATTCTGAAATGATATCCAAATTGTATGTGGAAACAGTAGCAAAAGATTATATTGTTACTATTTTTTTGTAAATAAATTTATTATTTTTAAAGTCATACAGCTGTGCATAAGTAATTTGTGCTCAAGGGTAACAAAAAAATCATATGCATTGCTCGAGCTTGTCAGAGCATGTAGGGCATGGAAGAGAGCTTACATGAAATATCTAGCATTTTAAGAAGCAGGCAACATGATCTGAAAATTGCCTATTATTCAAGATATTCTATTGTACTTTACACATAAAAGCTAACATAGGTTTTGTAATGAATTGTAGGAATTTTGAGCAGCTATTTAAATACATCTCCCTATGGAGTACTAAGTACAGTGCAGCCATCGTACGGCTGCAGAAGTTTCCACACATCACTATTATGTGGAAATGCAAAGAACTTGAGTAACATGGGCGGAGTCAATACTGGAATAATGTAGTAATGAAAATAGAATCCCACAAAATAATCCATATCAAAGAACAAGAAAATAAATGTATTAATTTTAAGTTATTTCTGTACTTTGATTGAAGCTTTCCAAGAAAACCTAGAAAGATTGGTTATGTTTGGTAAGTAGTACTGGAAAAAAATGCTGAATCACTAGCTAAAGCCACAACTGCTACATACTTATACATTGCATATCAAGCTCTGTAACAGCCCCTGGCTCAATTTTTGCTCATGTTTCATTGGAGTAAAATTTTAGAGTTTGTTGAAAGCTAACAGACCCAAAGCAATTTGAGTAAATTTAGAAGATTTTCTTCTGAAAAGGTCATATGAATGTGGGCATGAAAAGTTAGATCATTTTACAAAAGCAAAGACAAAAGTGAGCATAATGCTCTATCTTTATGTTTTGATTCAGATTTAAATGAAGCATTGTTGGCTGGTAATGGAAGGAAAATACAGCTTTCCTTCTCAGAATAACTGTTGTAGAAGTAGTGTGACCTTCCAGTACTGAGGGGTGCATTCATGCAGTGTCTGTTCAAATTTCTGTGAGCTCCTTCATGGATGTGAGAGCAAAATCCAAAACTGAGCAAGGCTAAGATTTTTCCAAAGATCACATTTTTTTCCAAGTGTCCTGTAAATTGTGTTTGATAATGAAGACTGTAATTAACAACAACAACAAAAGTTAATTTACTCCTAATTAAGTGAATTCTTTATGAATTAGCTCTTTAAATTCATTCTGAGAATGGTGAATTTTTTAATGTTGGCTTAATTTCCCTGAGGATACTTGATGCACTGAAAGTCAATACTACATTTTGTTGTTTTGGAATAGCTGATGCTTTCCTTCTGAAAGAAATTTACAGATTTCACTGTCATTGTTCCAAAATATCCTATGAATAAACTACAACAACACTGAGTTATTATTTTTCTTGTTTTCCTTAATTGTGCAGCTGTTCTAAAAACATTACGTACAAGTAAAGGAATATGCAGGGTTTGTTTCTGCCAGAGATTCCATGATCTTTCACACTGATCAGAACGACAGTACTATCGGTAGGCTCCATAGAAAGGACTTAATCAAAGACTGAAATGTGGATAGTAATTATGTAGAGGAAAATGATGATTGTATTTCTGTTATCAGACTTGTTTTGTCTTTAATGTTTGTCTGAACTTAGCTACTTACCAGGCAGCTGGTAAGGTAGCAAAAGATGGAGGAGAAAATCACTCTGATTTCTAAAGTTCTTTTTTTTTTTTTTTCATTGTTTTAAAGTCCCCAAGGCATTGGTTTTGGGGGGGAAAAGCCCGCAAGAGAACAAGGAAACAGAGGAACTAGGTGAAAGGGCAGAGCTGCAGTACAAGGCCGTCCCAGTGCTTATATATAGCAGCCGGGCGATGCTTGTCTGACACATCCTGCTGCGTTAAAGGTAATGACTGAGGAAACCGGGGAGTCTCATGACTCAGTAGGCGGCCGGTACTGACTCACTGTTGCCTTCACAAACCAGCCAGCAAGAGCAGCTCCTCGGCAAAAGACGACTGCAGAGCTAGATGAACGCTCCGAGGGAAGGGTGGGAAGAAAAATTATTTTAAGTATAAGCAATTAAGCAATAGGAAGGGAAGTTTTACCTTCACATGATGTGCAGTCTTTTCTGTCTTCCTTTTTTTTTTTCTGATGGATGTTTAGCTAGAATATGAATGTTGACTGAGCTAAAAATAAATAAATAAAGCCTTCAGTGAAAGGTGATCATGTCAAAAAGGGTGCAGAAACTTTGGGTTTTGATCAGAGGGGAGAGGCAAAACTAGTGATACTCCTATAAGTAGTAATTAAAGTGAGTCTCACCTGTTTAAGATGCAGGGGCAGATAACCCATCACAGAGTGTTTTGCAGAAAACAGCAGATTCCTGAGAGAATGAAAAATGTCTCTGGAATCTTCCCTCTTTACAGGGAAGGAAAGAGGGTGAAACTCAAGTGGATCTGGGGGCTCAGCACCTGCTGGCTGAGATTTGGATGAAAAGTCACTTCCAGGTGATTCTATTTATTCCTTCTTATACGATTATATCAGCAATTTCAATAACTAAATATTCAGCTGTTGGATGTCTGCCTTCATTCCTACTTGGATGAAAAAGACCAGTCAAAACCCGAATGCTGTTTACTTAACAAGCAGCTAAACTGGGATGAGCCAACTGGCCTAACTTCTTTAGGGAAAGACAGGGTCACATTCTTACCTCTTTTTAGCTAGCATGTGGTAGCTGAGATCATTTCCCTCCGCTTCCCTTTTGCCTCATCCCTCTTCTTTTAAGCTTAAGTTTAGAAACGTAAAGTAGCTGGCAGAAGCAGGACAGAGCCAGAAGAGGCTGGAAAGATCCAGGACAAGCTGGTGTGGCAGAAAATGGGAAGGCTTCTCAGATTTTTTCTTCGTTTCCTCCTCCTCCCAGCAGCTGTTAGTGAGTGGGAAAGGCGCTTGCGGCGAGGCCCCCCAGCGCCGGCGGCGCCGCCGGGAGGCCGGGCCCGCTC
>VZSV01000041.1:3029827-3040111 GCA_013398735.1 Nothocercus julius
GCGGGCACGTGGCCGTGAGGGCGTGGGGCGGCGGCGCAGAGCAGGCCGACTGCACGGCATCCCGAAGAGCTGGGCCGTGAGCGCGCGGAATGGAACAGTAACGGCACAGGGAACGGGCAGCCTGGAAACTAGAATCGAGTGCGCCAACAGCGAGCCGCTGACTGGAGCGGGGAGCTGTGCCGCGCGGTAACAGACACACCGTATCGGCCAACGGATGCAAAATGCCTCCTAGGAGGTACCTCAGTAACACCTACAAGTGCCGTTCCCGTATCAGCTGCTGGGTTGATGCACTCCTGAAAGAGCCTGAGAGATTTCTGTGTTCCATTCTATCTTCATCTCTGTTACTCGCATCATTTGTTTTATGACCAGAATACACGGCTCCAACAAATGGGCTTTGTGCTTGCGTACACTTGTGCGTCCAGCCGTGCTTCCCTTCGAGCCGCGGCCTGACGCCGCGCAGTTGCAGTGCCTTGCCGTGGCGGTTGTCACAGCGCTTCAGAACGGGTGGTCCCTTCGGCTACAGACAGTGCTTGAGAAACTGGTAAGCTGTGCACTGCGACAAGCCTTCCTGCAAAGCTTCAGTGTGAAATGTGAAGCTGTAGGGAGCTGCGGTAGCACTATCTACATGTGCACTCTTACCGTGGCGAAGGTAAGATTCCACCAGGTTGTCTTCCATGGTGACCTCGCTGCATTTTTGAAGTTTCAGACTGGGGAGATAAAACCCGTTACAATTTCATCAGTAATGGTGGAGGAGATCATAATCCTTCATTAGTGGTCACTGCACTTTCTACCATTCGAGCTGCCTGTGTGAATATTCTTTAATCTACGTGAGTCAAGGTGAGTTATGTTACCAATGTGAAACGGCCTCGTGTATTTTTACAGCTGTTGGTTAAGGGCTACTACACAGTTTGCTCGTTTGGCAGGTCTGAAAGGGCATTAACACCTGTGGCTGTGAGGATGGTGAACACCTGGATACAAGTTGGCTTAGCAGATTTTTTCTGCACTGTTTCACGTCATTACGTCCTTGCACTTCATCTGACTGAAGGCACAGCAGAGAAATACGAACCTGCTGGTTTCACTAGTCAAAACGTCCTTTCTCTCCTCCTCTGACTTTTTTTTACAGGTTTTGGAATGTTGAGTCATAGTATCCTAAGCTCATCTCCAACTTTCTAGCCCAGAAGAGCGTGGTGCAGGTGTTTGGATAGTGTTCTGGGGGCAAGACCTCAAAGAGAAATTTTGACCTTGGGGAAAAGAAAATTCCGGATAAAAATACCATACTGGAATTTAAAATCATTGCCAAAGCAGCTGTTGTTTACTGTCCCTGAACATATTGGTTGACTTAAGAGAAACAGTTTTTAACAAGCAGATTATATCAAGTCCAGTATTTCTGTAACAGATATTTCTATCAAACAGCCCTGA
This sequence comes from Nothocercus julius, assembly GCA_013398735.1. Taxonomy (NCBI): domain Eukaryota; kingdom Metazoa; phylum Chordata; class Aves; order Tinamiformes; family Tinamidae; genus Nothocercus; species Nothocercus julius. Next base: position 3,031,247 of record VZSV01000041.1, read on the forward strand.
GCTGGTACTGGCTGCTCTCCTGTTATGCCCCTCTGTTACATGTGCTCCCTTCTTTAAAACAAAACAACAACAAAAACCATGGACCGTAAACCACATAGCCAGGAAAATCTGTGGAAGGAAAAAAAATCAACATGGATGGACCTCATAAACATTTTTAGAGAAGATACAGAGAAATAAAATGACCACTCCCAAATTGCATAATAATTCAGAATTGGTCAACCCAGGCAGACCCAAGTTCCACAGCCCTGTGCTGCAGTCTGGTTAGGGGAGAAGCAGCTGTAGTCTGGAGGCCAGGTAACTATAGTAGTCCTCTCAGTATAGCGAATGAGTTTGAGAGGATCCATACTAACATGATGATAAAACTTAGGATAAAGTTGCATTACCCGTGGATACTGAACTTTCATCTGCTTATTCTTACTCCTTGTATCCATGACCGGAATACATCAGCTTTTGTACACGTGGAATAATTCTGGTGTCTGTCGCCAACTGTGTACTACAGTTCAGTGAGCACCTAGCAGGCTGGTGAACTCTGTACTCTAGCAAAAGATGAATCATTTATAGATCATATCAAGGCAGCCAAGGGCAGTTTAACCCAGTTTTGTTAACATTTCCATGTGCTAGTTATTCATCAATAACTCATATTCAAAGCCAATACTTTATGAAAATGACACTGACCAGTGTACCCCTGCATTCGATTTCAAAAAAAAAAAAAAAAAATAGCTTTGTGTAAGGGAGAAGCTATAAAAGAAACTTGTGAAGGATAAAAGGTTGGGAAGATGTGAAAACCTCAGAATAGCAAGAAAAAAGGAGAAGAGGCAGGAGAAAGATTGCAGCAGAAACCACTTCATATACCAAAAGAGGAATGTTTCCCACATTGTCAGACATGAATCTTGGTTCTGTTTCGAAAAGCTTTTGCACTGAGTTCTCTAGCTGCTGCAAGTCAGCATACTCGCACTGAAGTAATGTAAACTGTATAGTAGCTGACTAGTCAGGCTTTTTTTCTTTCTCTGCAAAGAAAAGGAAAATGTAAGTAGAGAAGGTTTGAATGTTTCGTATACGCATTCCTCCTTTTATTTATTTTTCTTTATTTCAAAATTACGAGAATAAATACCCTTTCAGAAGGGAAGGTCGTTGAGCTTAATTATTGAAATTCTGAGACCCAATGGAGAAAGAAGTACTTTCAAATTGCTGATGAGTTGCTAGTTTCTAAAAAAGAACAACAGAATGTTATTAGGTAGAAAAGTACAGGATGTATCTTAGCTTTAGTGGTGAGCAAGTTCTATATAAAGCCTATGGAGGAAGGGGAGAAAGTGCTATTTTAAATAGGAATATTCTGGTACAGGCGATATCCTTACATTTGAGGAAGGTAGATAAGTGGGTTTCTGTTCAGTAACTCTCCTTTGGGATCTTGCAAAGATTGTCTATGCTATTTTAAAAAAATCATTATGTCTTGGTTCAGCCAGTAGAAGGGTTTTTAATTCAGGGTTTGATACTTTATGTGTTAGAGACATATGGCAATTCTTTTCAATCATAATGAAAACTGAGTGTGCAATAGTATTATTTGTAATTGAGGGAAGATAGAACACTGCCAAAAGAAAATAAAAACAATATAAATAAAAAATAATACATCTTTCCATACAGACCTTTTATAGCACAAGTGCAGGAGCTTGAAAACAAGTAGAGCACAAGAAATGGCCTGATATGTAGTTGTATCAAGATAGACTACCCAATCTTTATTCATGATTTGCTTTGGTGTCCACAAGCACAGCCAGCAACATGACCCGGTTTCTGTTTTTTTACCGTGACTGAAGAATGGGGTTGTACAGAGAAGATGAATACAGAAAACCAAACTTAAAATTTAACACTCCTATGCTACAGCCATAGAGATTGATTTAACTTTTTTTTTAGGATTGTCTCTGAGAAACTTGCTATGCTATGTTCCCATATGCTGCAATTGATAGATGTATTCTAGAAAGCTCAGGGAATATGTAGAGTCATATGGGCCACTTTTTTTTTGTGGTCAAGCTTAAGATTTCATTCAAATAGAAAAGCAAGTGCCAATCTCAAATGTTTTCTGAGCATGCAAATTTCTAGTAGAGGGTAATATAAGCCCTCCTGAGGGAAGTGATGGGTCCAAATAGAGACCAAGTAGAGAGAGTCTCTATGTGTTTAAGCACACATCTTGCTTAAAATGCGCATAGACTCAGTTTATACATCAGCATTACACTGCAGATTGCCTGTGTGGGTTATACAGCTCTAGTTGTCAGTAAGGTCAGGCCTGGGCACCCAGCAGTCCTAGCCTGGGCTACACTGCAGCTATTCCTGCTGCCTGGTGCTCCTGAATTTTGCTCGGATTTCCTGGCTTTACCTAGGCACCGAGCTGTTACCTGGCCTGATCTGGTGACTGCTGGATGGATGGTCACAGATAGGACCCATAACCTCCGCCACCCTGCCCCAGTGCCCCGTCCGGAGCGGAGACTGCTCCGCGCTGCTGAGCGCCCCGCTGGCGCCGCCCGCGCTCACGGCCTCACTCTCCCGAAGCTCTCCCACGTCTGCAGGTCCCTGAGGCTTAAAGCTCTTACCCTCGGAGATGCCCCGTGCTCCACCAAAATAATGCTGAACATTATCAAAATGAAATCCTGACGCATCAGCCTTTGCATTTAACAAACTACTATTTCAGCACGAGGACTTTAATCATGGTGGTCGAATATTACTTAGGCTGCCCCATTATACCAGGTTTTTGGTGTAATAACCAAAACAGTTATCAGCAGTTCCAAGCAAACTGTCATGCAGAAACAGGTTTTTGTTTTCTGCCAGTTTTTGTCTGTTTCTGCCTCATTCTGTCTGCCAGTACAGAATGTACTGATATTTCATACGAGGACTAATTTCTAGCAGAGCAGTTGCCCATATTGAATATATGGGCAACTTCTTTCCAGTTTCACAGATATTCTGCAAAATGGCGGTGCCATTCTTATCTAATGTGTAAGTATACCAATAGGGTGTTCTCTGACTGTTAACAGTTTCTGTGTGAAACGATGACCTTCCTTATAGGTAATGTGCTTTTCATAGGCATAGCATACCAAGAAAAATGAAGGCACATTGATGATGTAGAAATGACTGAACCTTTTCAGAGTAGCTTCATACACTGGCAGTGGAGTAAATAGCTCAATTCTTTTATTATGTTTTACCCAATGCTTTCATGTCATCTAAAGTATAACCATTATTCTCTGTGGCTTAGTTATATTTCTATAGGTAGGAAACTCCATTTTAGATCTGCTAATTATATTTAAAAAATCAAATCACAGTAAGACTGAATTCCTTGAAAAACAAAATGTATGAAAATCAGCATAATATTGAGAAGACCTTTTTCCTTGCATCATGTTGAGAACTCTTGAACAGCACTTTTATCACTGATTGTAAATATGAACTGCTACAGTACTGAGTTTTAATTAACATTGATGAAACAATTACATTCTCAAAGATAAATAAGCCAAGATAACTATATAAACTAACAGAAATATTTTTGGAATGTGGCTGTCTTCCTAAGAAAAGTACAAAGAAGTCTGGCGACTGAGAGCTGGGACTTCTTGCACTGCGTTAACAGCACTACCCATGCTTCCCTTGCTCTATGCCCTTTTCTTAAGGACACACGTAGCATGTGAGTAAGTCGTTGTCAGAAACAGTCAAGAACACAGTCCTCTGACCTCTGGTTAGCAGGTGGTTCCTGTTGCAGCTCTTAGGCTGTCATAAATTACAACGCTAGGTATGTCCCCACAGATACCTCAACTGGTGGATTATGATTACACCAACATGCTCTCAACTGCACTTTGTATGATACTGACATAATTTAAGTCCTCATCATTTGCTCTCCTTTATAGCCTATTGATAACAGACCTATTCCTTATTTTTAGAACGGTCTGGATCTTTTTGTCCTGTGTTTGTGTTGTACCAACCAAAACAAAATCCTCATCTATAATTTAATACAATATAATGAATACATATGTTAATGTAATCACAAAATTTTTTCTGTCATTAACTAATGATATTCTGATAGTTGTCAACTAAATAGAATATTGTTTTTCTTCCCTGCTGATACATCACTGTAAAATAATTTATCTTTGAAAACAGGCTGCTTTACTATTATCCTTTCCTTTCATTAGCCATTTCCAGCACATTTGACTGGAAATTACAGGGCTGCCTGTGATCTGGTGGGAGTCTAACACACATGTGACAGTGACACAGGAGGACGTGCTCTGCTTTTTCTGCGCGTGCTGCATGTTATCACGGCAACATCCTGCTGCCCAGCTTTTGAAAGACATCTGGCAGGGGTACGGACAATAGCTGAATGAATAAAAACTCCTGTGCAATATCTAGGTATGTGTAGTGGACTCCATCACAGGCCAGCATGGGGTGGCCATGTCCTCTCTTCTGTTTTATTTGAACTCTACAGTCTGGGGTGGTTCTGGACTCAGCATATGGACAGTGCTACCTGCCTACTTATAACCGGTAGTGCTTTTGTTCTCTTTCAGCTTTCTTGGAAAGTTGACAGCAGCATTACCTTTTACCCAGTTCCTCTCTTTGGAGTCAGCTACCAGGTTAACTCACAGCTGTAAAGGGAAGAGAAGAATAAACTTTGAAGAGGTAACACTAGATAAGACACAAAAGACAAGTACATGCCAGAGGAAATGGAGCAGGCAAAAGAGAAAACCTGTGGATAGTGCTGCTCAGAAGCAGGAAGTGGGAATGCCTTACTTGTGGGCAGAGCAGTAGGATGTTACTGTTTACAAAGACAGTTAGTGCAGACTCACAAAAGGAGGCTCATGCCTTACAAATCTGATAGCCTGTCGTGGTGAGGTAAAAAGCAAGTAAGTCACAGCAAGGAAGCTATTGATATGATTAACCTAGGCCAAGAGAAAGCTTTTCATATAGGTACACACAAAAGGCTTATCCCCAAAGCCAAGAAGTAAAGGAGACAGACAGCTTAAGTGGATAAGGAATTAGCTGCAAGTCCAAAGACAGAAGGGTGCAAGGCAGGATTGCAAAGCCTAGAAATGGATTACATGGGATCAGAAAGAAAGGGGAAAAGTGAGAGAGCCAAGGAGAGACAGCCCTCTGTGGGAAAAGTCAGAAACCAACAGGGAGGCAGCCTTCAGGGTCACATTTTTCCAGATTAACAGGCTCAGTGTATCCCATACAAGTATGTTATTGACTCTGAGTTCAACAGAATTCCTTACATCTCTTCTGACAAAGCAACTTTTATAAACATTGAAGACAAACACATGCTGTGAATAGCAGAAATCTTTAGGGCCAGAGGAGCCAGCATAATAATTTGACTTGCTCATTTGTGTTGTGGCTCCTGAACCACATCTTTTTTGGAAGCCTGAACAGTTTATTGTTCTTAGTGTCCTTAGGGGAATCCCGAAAATTGAGAAATACTGAAATACGAGTTTTACAGGTAAGGACCTGAGGCACAGAAGGCATGACTAACTTGGCTTGTGCCTCTAGCTCATTCCAAACAACCTCAAACGATGGCTGGAGCAGCCTTCAGGCCGTTTAAAGCCTGTCAGCTTTCTAAAGCTGTGTTTAGACACGCTCTCTATGTTCTCAACAAGGAGGATTTCTCCCAACCCAGTTAAAAATGATCTGGCCTAGAAAAAGCTGCCCATTAAAAATGTTTTTGATAATGTTTAGTCATAATCAGGCAAGGCAGCAACTCCCAAAGCTGTCACGCATAAGAATCTGAAGAAGAGGGGCAACAAGCAGCGGGAGGTATATCCTTTTCTCCCATGTTGGCCATGTGCAGCATGCCTGATTTCAGCCTAGTGAGTCCACCTGGCAGCTTGCTGGCAGGGCCCCCGCACGGACACGAGACAGAGCTCACTGCGTATGTAACCGCTCTACATGCCTGTCGTCAAAATCTGGAAGTGACAAGTAACTTGCTTACGCAGAGTTCTCTGGCAAAGGAGGTAACTACACCAAGGGTTCTTCACCAAACATTTTTCTCCCTCTTGCTCTAGTCCTTTTTCCATTTGATCATTTTGATCTGTCTGTGCAATGTGCCTGCCTACCTCTTTGGACTTTCCAAAATGGATCCTGCAAGAGCTCCAATCATACAAATAGGTATGTTGAAATCAGTGAAATTACTTACAACCTTATTCAGCAAAGTATTGAAGGGCATATCTGATTACCTTTGTACAAACTGAAAGTAGATGACGAAATACTTTGGTAAATTGCCAGTTACATAGATGAAATTATATATGTACATAGGTCTTTGCAGGACGAAGATGGGAAACAAGACAATTCTAGACACAGATGCAGCAACATTGAGCTACTAATGACACCATCATGTCCAGCTGTGTGTTAATTGATTATAGCTAATGCATTATCAGCTTCAAAGATAGTAAAATGCAGCTGTTGACATGTTTGAAATGCTGCTATTTACATGGAACAAAATTATTGCAATAATTACGTAGTATTTTGTTTAAACAGTACTGCAGATCATTTCCATTTATACGAACAGAAAGAAAAAGGTATAGCAGGCTGCCCTACCTCCATGTGAACATATGCAGTCAAGAGCCTATTACAGGAGGTTACAGAACGTTAACTCAGGCTATTTATACTGTGAGGTAAAAGTTCACTACACTGCTCTGGACAGTGAACCTAGAAGAGCCTCTGAATAGCCATCTAAAGTGAAGACATGCCTATTTTTAAGTAAAAGCAGCCTTTAAGTCACTTTGTTAGCCAGCAGTGAGCAGACCCACCCTCATCCCCTGAGGTTCAGAGCAACGTGTAAGTAGCTGCAGCCAGGGAGGTGCCCACGGCCCCGGCTGTCCCCAGGCCAGGCAGGGCCCCACCTCAGCACTGCCCGTCACCAGCGCTGCTGCACAAGCTCCTGCCCGGCCACGGCCCCGCTGGCGCCCCGGTGCAGGGAGCCCCAGCCCTGCACCCTCACGCGCGGGCAGCAGGAGCAGAGCTCCTCCTGCTTCGGCAGCAAGAACAGCTGCAGAACCTGAATCCTGCCTGTTGCTGTTGTCCCTCAGCGGCTCTGTGTTACAGGGCTTGTGAGACTGACACCTGAGCTGTTGTCTATCCTGGAGAGGGTCACACTGAGCTAAGAAATGCACTACAAGGCAGGTATATTTGTCTGACCTGTGATTTCATACCTTCTCCCTGAAGATAAGGATAGATAGGTATACGTTCTACTCTCAGATAAAAATAAAGGGACATGGATGCATAAATGTGTTGATTTGTTATTGCGACTGAAAGAAATATCTAGAAAAATCTGCCCGTTCCCTGAGGAAGAGAAGGGTAGGGTGTACTATTATCGCATTCCTCCTATAGCTGGTTGGCATGCTTTTGTGTTATCTGTCACTGCTGGTCTGCTTGATGGCCTCCTGCCTCTCTGTTCCCCAGTCTTGACTGAGAAGACACATATCTCTTAAGATATTTGAGGAATCCGATCCCTCCCAGAAGTAAAACAAACTTTTGTTACCATGGCAAGCATCTTATCGTGCAGGTTCATATTCCAGAGTTTTGAATGAGGTTTGGCTAAGTCCCTCTAAGTTCAGTGAATCTAAATGCAGAATGAGATTTGGTTATAAATAAAAACATATTGAGAATCTGAATTCTGCCCTCTAATTGTCTGTAATCATTGTATCCTCGCAGAGTGGACTCGTGGGCTGTGTGTGTCCAAATGCTCCTGTACTACAAATAATGATGATATATACTTGTAACGAATCCTTCTGGAACACAGTACCCTAAACACAGTATGGACATCTCTGAAAAAACAGTTTGATCCTCTTATGATGGTCAGAGATACCTTGAATGTTTTGCACTTGAGGAGCCTTATAATTGTGCATGAGAAACAAATGGAGGTTCCAGATAACAATGAAAGGAGAAAAAAAATAAGGGCATATAAATTGTTTGGTATAGTTCCTAACAGGGGCATAGGAAAGCACTTAAATGTAAATTCATTACAAGTTTCAGAATTATTAGTCTGTTCTGCTTTGGAAGAGTAATTTCTTTGCAGCACCAAACTGAATTGCCATTCTGTGAACGCCTTCCTGAAATGTGTTTTAAAAATATCCTCTCCAACCCAGGAAAATAGGATTATTCAGGAGAAAGGATCAGAATTTCTGCAGCTGTGGATGAGGGGTGTTTTTTAGCACTGCAACTTGTGAAGATACATCACAAGTGACTAATACAAAGAGGTCGTTTGTATCTTCTGCTGTTGACTCGCTTTGCAAGAAGTCTCTTGCTCAGGAGCTCAGGCTGCTCTTGATAGTCTGTTTAAAAGATGCATCCTTCTTCATCCAGGGCAGAAAATGATACTTCATACTAAACTCTGTATTGGAAGAATTTGCTTACAGAGTAGACTTTAAAAAAAAAAAAAATTATATGCCAACTTTGTTTAGAAAATACACTAAAAGGCACAGAGACACCATAACTAGGTTTTAGTATTCTCCAGCTTAGAAATAAACTTATTTGATGTCATTAAAAAAATGTTCAGAACAGCTGACTTTAGGATAAATTGTCTGTACGTATTTGTAGTGCATGTTTACCCTTGTTAAGCACTCTTCAGGCTGCTTCCTTCAGATGTTGCCAACAGCAACTGTAACGACGTATTTGGGCCTTTTCTGTGTCTTTCCCTCCCTATTTGGTATCCGTAGCAGCCGTGGATCTAGTTTGTCTATGGAAAGCGAAGCTACACTGCACCGGACGTATCCCCCCATGTGCCGAGACGCTCTTCCCTGCGTATGCTTAACCGAACCCGTAAAGCAGCACGAGATGGGAAACTACTTGGTCTTTAAAACTAACAGCCCGTTAAGGACTTTATTGCGTGCGGCAGCCTCGGAGGCGCCTCCG
>VZSV01000041.1:3040221-3053499 GCA_013398735.1 Nothocercus julius
GGGCGGGCGCGGGGGCGGCTCCGCTCCGCATAAAGAGGCGGCGAGGCCGCGGTTCCCCCTCGGTGGCGGCGGCAGCAGCGTAGGAACTCGAGCTGGTGGCGGCAGCAGCAGCTTCATCATCTTCCTCCTCCTCCCCGCGGTGAGTGCGCAGCGGGCGCCCGACGCGGGAGTCGCCCGGGCGCGAGGCCGCGGGCGGGCACCGCAACATGGTGGAGCCGTTGTCGCTGCCGGGGAGCGGCTTCCCCCGCAGAGGGGCCCGGCCGCTGGCGGCGCTGGTGCCGCCGGGCGCCCCGGCAGCCCCTTATCCCTGGGGCAGCCTGGCCGGGCTCGCCCCCGGACTTGGGGAAGAGGGAGAGCGAAACCCGTGGCCGCCTTGGCTTGTGCGTTTCGCCGCCAGGGTTTGTGGCATGTCGGAAACGCCCTCGCGGCGTTCGGGTGCCGCGCTGACGAGAGGCCGGTGTGACTGCTCGCCAGAGGTCACCGAGTAGCGGAAACTGCGGGAATCTCCCAGCTCCTCCCAACCTTGGCATCCCCTGTGCCCGTAGCTTCGGGGGCTTAAACCTTTTCAAAACTGAATCAAACCTAGCCTAGCTCTTCGGCTTGTGTAACCCACCCTTGAGCCCGGGGTGCAGCTGGATCTCTTGGGGACAGGCATTACAAGAGGCGGGGGCCGGGTCCTGTGCTGTTGGCCCCTTTCCCCGTTCTACAGGGGGCTTCGGCGCAGGGGTGTCCCGTCCTGCTCGGTGTGTGACTAGTAACACTGCGTGCGAAGGGCCCCAGCGCGTCGAGCAGAGACGGCTTCCCGGGGGAGTCTTGGACGCGCCTCACAGAAGAGTTTTCTTTGCAGCTCTCATCCCTGGAACCCATGTCTGTCCCATGTTTAATACATGGTGGCTGATAACTCTACAGGAGGTGCTGTAGGGCATTTGTGTGGTGCATGTGCACCAAGGCACATCTTTGTCCTTGTTCCTTTTTGTGTGAATTGGGAAAAGCTGTAGTGAACCACAAGAATAAGATTAATCTTCTTCTGTGGTAGTATTTGCATACATATGAAGTGGAAACCTACTGTCAGACTGATGAGTCGAAGAGCAAAGGCTTCAGATCACAGGCTGCACCTGCCCCTCATGGGCTGCAGTTTATCTCTCTCCACTGCCCTGGTGTTGCCCTGGTGTTGCAGCTCCTACATGGAGCTCAAACTGCTGTGAGAAACAGGCAAGGCCAAAAGTGCTTCTTGCAGAGTCAGTTTGGGTTGTGTATGTTCATTATGTGATAACGTGCAGCACTTGTGCAGTCATTTTTGAGTATTGTCTTTATGTGGTGCAGGTTGTTTCCCCTTTTATTCTGTTTTGTTGTTTTTGTGGGGAGGGCTGTAAATATTCTATGGGACTACACATCACAGAGTAGCGAAGACCTGATGGATGACTGCTGTATCTGCTTCAATAACTCCAAAGTAGCGTGAAGAGGAGTTATTTTCTGTAGTGGGTAATTTCTGTAACCCATGTGTTACAGGAGCGCTAGCTTTAGAGCGAGCTAAGCAGCAGGAGCTTTGGCTGCTTGTCAGGCATGACATTAGAGACAATGAACCCTCAGAGTTTGGGAGGAATGTCTTGAGGGAGGATTCAGCTGAGGTTAGCAAAATGTACACTTTATCTTAAGATACCAAATGTCTTCAAGGTTTGTACAACAGGGACTACACAGATTTCAAACTTGTGAAGAGCCCTTTCTGTTAATAGGAGAGCTAATCTCGTTAAACATATATCAGGGGAGGAGGATTCTTTAGTGTTAGCGCCTTAAAGTGACTTGCTGATTTGGAACTGTTAGCTGGGTTTTTCTTCATCCTGATTCGACAGATAGAACCACAATGTGTTTAAACCTAAAGAATAAACAGTTAAAGTAACCCAGGAGTCAGTAACTCTTCACTAATTCTATAGTGAACCGCTGTATCTCAGATTAATCTCATGTGTGTGCCTTACTTTCGTTTCTTTGAGCAATAGTAGTTAGGATACGAAGGATTGGATTTCTAAACTGTTGCAATATAATGTAACTCTTGCATGATATGAGGCAATGAGTGTCCTAAAGCTCTTGATATGTGTGGCTGATTACAGAAGGATTGCTACTTTAAGCATGGTGGCTAGATTAAGTGGTTATGAGACTCTTTTAACTCTGTAATGCTTTCTCCCCCCAGGGCTATCCGAGATTCAGGATCTTCAAAATGGCATTAGCAGCAATTGATCCACAGCAGGTATGCCTCAGTGAAGTCCAGTATTTCTTGTGCATGTATGCGTAGTTCGGAAAAAAAACAAAGATTCAACTAACTTAAGTGTCTTTAAACAGAACATTGTCTTGAGGGTGGCTAACCTTCCCTTGGTGAGCTCCACCTACGATATGGTGTCCTCTGCGTACATCGCCACAAAGGATAACCATCCTTATTTGAAGTCCATGTGTGAGATGGCAGAGAAGGGAGTGAAGACAATTACTTCGGTAGCCATGACGGGTGCCATGCCTATCATCCAGAAGCTGGAACCACAAAGTAAGACAGCTGGGCTGCCTTTAATGCAACACTTTGCTTTATGTACTCAGGAGTGCTCGTGATATTTCAGCTCAGCAGAGGCATGCTGGTCTGCAGTGCCAGCTTGCTAGCTTGTTGTTTGTTGAGTAACTGATTAGATAGGTATGACTAAAACAAAAGCAGTCTAGAGACAAAGCAGATTGCAGACTAAATGTAAGACTAAACTGACAGGCTCCTCTTGATTTATAAGATAGCTTGGTTATGTCACCTCTTGCTCAACACCTGCCTAACCTTTCACCAAGTTTCAGTGCTAGTTAGTACTTGCTTCAGAGGACAGCTCGTGGTGAAACCTAGCAGTGATGTTGCAAGCTTGTTGTAAGAAGGGAGCTTATTTTCACCAAATGGCAGAAGGCCAGATACTTTGACTTGCTCTGAAGGTTGTTTGAAAGTCTGAACAGACTTTCTCTGCTTCCAAATGCTTGATTATGGCTCTGGCCTTGTTGTACACTTACGCCACCTCAAACCTCACTTAAAAATAGAGGAAACTGCCTTAAGCATTTTACAGCACAAGCTCTCTGTTTCCATAGAAATTATCTACCCCTCCTTTGTACTAAGCTGAGTCTCAGATCAAAACCCAATCACACTTTTTTTTTTTTTTTCCTCTCTCCTCTTTAGTTGTAGTTGCCAACAACTATGCATGTATGGGTCTAGACAAAATTGAAGAGAGGCTGCCTATACTGAATCAACCCAGTGACAAGGTAATATCTTTGTAATACACATATGAAGGTAGAAGTAGGAGACACTTTTCTGTTATCGCTAAAATGGGGGAGGAGGGGGGAGAGTGAGGAGGGAGTAAGACTTAATCAAGAATGAGGCACAGGAGAGAAACAAGATATTTCTGTAGAGCAGCTTTTTTTGCAAGTTCATTAAGCCACAGTTTCTTACTAGGTTTCCATTTACTTTATCTGTAGCTGCTGTTTACTGGTACTCATCTTTTAAGATTTGGGCCCATTCACTTTTTTCTGCTCAGTGTGAAACAAACAATGTGTTAACTACATTCACTGAAGAGTATTGACCCGCAGACTGCGTGATAACAGTTATATTGTATTTTGCTCTGTTTCTGTCTTCAGCACAGAGCTCGCCTAAATAACTGACTTGAAACAAGTTTATGCCAGATCTTGTACCTGAATTATATACTTCACAGCAAATATGAGAGTGAATCAAGTTATTTTCTTTGTCAGGTTGTTGCCAATGCCAAGGATGCAGTTGTTGGAGCCCGGGAAGCTGTAACAACCACTGTGACTGGTGCCAAGGAAACTGTTACCCACAAAATCACTGGAGTTGTGGGCAAGACTAAAGAAGCAGTGCAAGACAGTGTTGAAATGACTAAGTCAGTTGTCAACGGCAGCATTAACACTGTCCTGGGGAGTCGTGTGGTTCAAATGGTTAGCAGTGGAGTGGATAGCGCACTCACTAAATCGGAGACCTTTGTAGACCAGTATCTCCCCCTTACAGAACAGGAGATAGGTAAGACGAATTCACAATGTGATCTTGGCTTAAGGCAGCTGCCAAACAATCATTATTTAGCTGGTCATCATGGGGAGGGTCGAATTCTGCCTTGCTATTTGTAATAGTGTCTTGTTGGGAGGGAAGCAGAATGGAAGTAGTAGGGAGTTCAGTATACTCTGGACTTGGCCTACCCAGTGCTGAAGTCTATCATTCAGTCATTGTTAAGCAACTGAAATTGTTTCATACTTCTGTCTCTCTTTTCATTCTGATCTGTACTTTTTTTTTTTTTCTTCCCACACATCTAGAACAAGAAGCTGCAAAAGTTGAAGGATTTGAAGTTGGAGTTCAAAAGCCAAGTTACTATGTTAGACTAGGATCCCTGTCTTCAAAGGTCCGTGCACGTGCCTACCAACAAGCCTTAAACAAAGTTAGAGATGCTAAGCAAAAAAGCCAGGAGGCAATCTCTCAGCTCAACCACACTGTTAATCTGGTAAGTTTAAGTTTTTATTTGGGACATAAAAAGCAGATGTTAGCATAGTTTTACTAAGTGGCTAAGTGGTTTTACTGGCTAAGTTCTGTGAGAGATGGTGTTCTCGGATCAAAGGCAGTATTTCTAAGTATAAGTCACATGCCATTCGAAGCTTTCTTCATTGCCTTTCTGGCAAGGCACTCAACTGGACAGAGCAGTAAGCCAACCAGCAATTGCCTGTAATTTTTAAGCATTTTAATACCAGTGGGCTTCACTCAGTGAAGAAAGCCTTTTTTTTTTTTTTTTTTTTTTCTTCTTCTCCCCTCTCCCTTTAGGCATACTTCAGCGCTTTCTGTTAATGAAATGTAGTATTTGTTATGTTCTTGCTTTGCTTCTTGCTGTGGGATATCTCTTAGCACTCCTGCATTCTTTAGTAGTGTGATCTTAGCAATATGTCTTTGTGTACTGGGGAGAAACTGTACATAAAGTACTGACCCTCTGCATCTTCAATTCCTTGTGCAGGATGCTGGTGGCAAAGAGGTGAAAATAAACTTGAATAAGATGATTGAGGGAGAAGATAGACTGGATGATGTCTTAAAACTGCTTCTAGTTTACATTTTTCTTTGAAAAGAAGGAATAGATTCTTATAGTTCCCATAACCTTTTATCTTAAACTTTGAGTATTTTAAAAAAAGTTTACATGATAGGCAAAGTAGGGCAGTCTTAATAGAACTGTTCGCACTCTTTGCTTCACTTCTCCTTTGGCTGTATTTCAGATCGAGTATGCCAGAAAGAACATGAATAGTGCCAATCAGAAACTTCTTGATGCTCAGGAAAAACTATATCAATCCTGGGTAGAATGGAAGAAAAATACAGGCCAAAATGATGGTGATGAATCGCATAGCGCTGAGGTAAATAGATGTTAATGCATACCAGAAATAAACAGATTGCATATTGTCAGAGTAACTACTGAAAACTTACTGTCCCAAAGGGTCACAGCATAGTGTATTCCATGCACAAATGTGGCCTTAATGGGAAAGCTTAAAGCAGCTGCCAGTGACAACTATGAAAGGTAGAAGATGCCCAAGCTACTAAGTACTGCAAGCACTCTGAGGTTCATCCTCCTTTGAGGAGAAGCCTCATTCCGTTTCCCCTGTGAATGTGTTGGGATATTATATCTAGATCAGCTAGGATTCACTCATTTGAGATTGCTGGAAATACCAGTTTAAGTAAAGCAGTCTGAAACACAGACTTGCTGAGGATTATGTATATAGCTTGAAACAATGAGTCTTTGACTGGAATGAACTTGTCTGCTGTGGCTTCTTATCCAGAGCTGAAAAAAGAGCCTGCTTAGCTGGGGAGAAGCTATGGGTGTTTCTGCTCCATAAAGTACTTGAACACTGAAGAAATATCAAGTACTTTCAAGTTCTGTCTCAGACTCTTAAGACTTGACCCTTGTTTTACCATCTGCTATAGCTTTATTTTGCCTACTCACTTTTCTTTACTCTTTGGTACATCTTCACCATAAAGCTACAACAGTGATAGCAAGATTCTGACGTGCTGTTATGCTTTGTTTCCAGCACATAGAGTCAAGAACTTTAGCTATTGCGCGAAGCCTCACTCAGCAGCTCCAGACCACCTGCCTCACACTGGTCTCAAGCATACAGGGGCTTCCACAGAATGTGCAGGACCAGGTTTACAGTGTTGGATCAATGGCAGGTGATGTCTACCAGAGCTTTCGGTCAGCATCTTCCTTCCAAGAACTTTCAGACAGCTTCCTTACCACTAGCAAAGGACAACTGAAGAAAATGAAGGAGTCCCTGGATGATGTGATGGATTATCTGGTTAACAACACACCACTTAACTGGCTGGTAGGTCCCTTTTACCCACAGTTGGCTGGTATTCCGCATGCTGAGAGCAAAGGTGAAGGGGAAGAAAATTCCAGCCAGGAAGACAAACAGCTTGAACACAGTACTGAGTAAATTGCATAGCATGCATGTACTCTGTAGACTGACCAAACAAGTGACTCTAACAACTGTAGCTGTCAAATACCTTGGAACAAAATCAATACATGAGAATGGGGGAAAATGATAAAAAGGATGTTCTCCCACAGCTGGACTGTATTGTCCACTCTAGTAAGCCTTTCTAAAAAACACTCTTGAAGTGCCTAAGCATCATCAGTTTACAGTTGTGAAGATGCCTTGTTTGTCTCAAGTTAAGAAACCTCATCATGCTCGTTTGAAAACATTTCTGTAAATGAAATCAACCATGGCTAAAATCACTTGGTGGCTTGTTTGATCTGAATCAGAATAATGCAAAAGCCTTACATGCTTTGGCATGCATTTAAAAGCCCTCCAGTCTAGCTCAGCACACTTGAATTCCATGCCTGGTGCAGATCAAGCATTTCATTATTATAGCTCTGCCTGTGCAGTTGTCTTGGATTGTCTTGCACTACTTTGTGACTTACGAAGGGAGTTCTGCCAGTGCAGAACTTGAAGCTGAAAGTGGGGTTTCTTGAATGAGTCGAACAGAGTTACTCAAATGCTGTGACATTGCTAATATTAACTATATAAACTTTCTATTGTATTACACAGTAACCTGACCAAATAATTATCAAAGCACACTTTTTTAAAAATATGCAGTTAAAAAATCATGCTGTTTGTACCAATGTGCCTGCTGTTTTTTGTAGTGATCTTTTGTAATTTTGTATGCTAGCAATAAATGCTTCAGCTGCAAAAGTCTGTCTCTACTGAATGGCGTCTAAAACAAGTGTCAACCTGCTGTTCTGTGACTCCAGTGCGCTGGATCCAGAAGGCAAGCTTGAAATGCAAGTGAAGTAGACATGTGTTGAAAATGTACACGTGTGTGTAGATAAAGTAATGCTGCTGCACTTCCATCCCTCTGAGTTGCCATCTATCCTTCCCCTCCGTCTTAGCTTTACTGTTGCTTTTTGGTGTTTACTGTTAGCTGTTCACAGAGCTTGTGAGTTGATGGATGTTCTAGCAGAGACTTGAGAAGAATATGATTCAAAAAAAAAAAAAAAACTGTTGTGTGGTGTGAGGGTTCCAACTAACTGCTTCTGCTGCCTGCCTACAGCCAGCTTATGGCCATCAACTGAACAAACAATCTTTAGTCTGTTTATCTGCCCTCTTTGGGCTTCAGTGTCTAACATACATCAACACTTGACTAAGTGAGAGAAATAGTTCTTCAGTAAATCCCTTGAATTCTTCCTCTGGAAGAGAAATGCACTTGCTCACTAACATGCTCTTCACTTAGTGTTGTCCAGGTAAGTGCTAATGTGAATTGCAAACATTTAGTGGGGCAGTATTAACATCTACTTTAGATAGGCTGTGTCTAGTGTCAAGCAAAAATGGAGTTTGAATCAATGATATCTCATGAAGAGGTGGCAGATCGCTATGTGGAATGCAACCTCTGCTATGAATGTGTATCTCTACTAAAGCAGATGATACGCAGCCTAGCCTTATAAGGTGGGAAAGCTTGGCTGTTAAGTCAGGAATCAGATAAGTGTTATTAGTTGCTATTGAGATTTAAGTGTAATATTTAAAATCCTGGCAATTGAAGGCTAAAGACCAAGATTTTGGAATTTCTAGCCTTTAACACCTTGCTTCTTTGTAAAAGTGAGATATTGTCCCCAGGGTTAGGGGATGAGTTAGTATTGCTGTAATTCTTCCCTCTAGAAGTAGCTACCTAGAGCTAGAGTGTCTTACTTTATCTAGAGCTGAAAAAACTTGTAGAAGGTCTTCTCTGTTGTAGAGGAGTACAGGAGTAGAATGGAGCTAAGGCTGTTAGGGAGTAGTTGGTAGTTCAGTGAATGCCTGCCTTTACGTATCAGCCAAACTGCTAAATGACTACTTATGGCCTAGAAATTAACAGCAGCATCCATTTTTAATGTAAAAGTAATTCATATTTTTGTTTACCTTAAATTGTACAACTGTATACTTTGTCAGATGGGTGGCCTGTCTTGCTTTCCTTTTTGGAATGTTAGGAAGCAGATGAAACAGCAATCTAGGAGAAATGTTACTAGTCTAATCCTGCAAATTCTTTCCCTCTCACCATGCATTAATGCTTATGTAGTGTGTTGAGTGAGGTAAACATCAAAAGTACACAACTTCTTGCATCCTGTTGTTTACTTCTTTCAGAAAGGAAATCAACAGAAAAATAAGTTTCTGCATTCTAGTGCAGTTAGCAACGCTGTTTTGGAGGAAGACACTTGAATTTTCAGATTTCAGAAGTTTTGAAACCTTAGGGGTTCTTGGGTAATATTTTGTCCCATACCTGCTGCTGTTCTAGCTTTGTTTGTTTGTTTTCTCTTGAAAGGAGAAAGGAGCTAAAGAACTGCTGAACTGGCTCTTGAAAAAACATTTTTAAACAGAGTGCATAAAAAGCAAACGGAAGTTAATTACTTCTGTATTAAACTCCAAAAACTCTCGTCTAAAGCCCAGTAGCAAATTAGGATATTCCTGGTTCATAATATTTGCTGAAAGTTCCAAAATGAAAAGAGGAAAAATCTTAAAATATTAATAGGACACAGGCTACTCCTGAACTGTTCCTGTTGTTTCACCTGTTTCTCTATACTTACCTGTTCTAAATTGGTTAGTTACACTACACAGAAACTTCCTGATTCTAGTCTTAAAACAGTTGAAGAAAATAGCTTGTTTGGCTTAACAAAAGAGAGGTGGGGAGAAGCTTGCTGAAGAGCAGGTGGGCTGCGTGGCTTGAAAATGGTATGAAATGAGTTATGCTGTTTTAGGCAGCGCAGATAAACCTCAGTGAGAAAAGTGTCAAAGGCTGCTATTTGCATAAACACTGGGACAGTACAAGGTAGAAAACTAATGAGAAAATAATCACTGATAATATTCTATAGCATTCAAGAATGACTGTTTCTGCGCAAGAGATCACTCAAAATTATTCACAGCGCCCAGCCATCCCCTTCTGCTTTCCAGGCTCATTTAGCGTAAAACCATTATTCTATCGTTGATAAAATTTTGTAAGTACACATACTTAATTTTGCAAATAGTTCTACCTAGCATAACACATTCATACCAGAATAAGCACTGGTGAAATCCAAATTGCATATTAAAATTCTTACATAAAAATTGATGTATGTTTAAAAGTTATTAAAAAACCCCACACACATTGTAATAGAACAAAATAAAAATGCAATCCAGGTTAATGACAGAATGTTCTTACAAAGCATGTCTGACATTTCTCAGCACTTACAGAAGATGGCAAGGCAGCAGTAAGAGGATCTAGCTGCTTCTTATGCAAGACTTAGGGGAAGAACAGTCATATCGACCCTTATTCTTTATTATGAGAATTGAAATACTGCTTTGTTTCATCTTCCCATCAACTATGAAATGAAATGGCAAGTAAACACAAAGGTCTTATGGAAGTGAAGGCCCTGCAACACTGGGGCAAAATACTATGGCTGTGGACATTTTGCAGTTCCTTAACGTTGAGTTCGCTGCATATAGTGCATGTGCTGAAGAGACTAAAGAAAGCAGAAACTTAAACCACTGAGGCCGATTATCCTATTCTCAATAGTAACAATATGGATATGAGCACCTTAAGCCTCGGATACAGGGAAAATTATCACTGTAACTGAGTGTGGTCGTGTGCCTTGCTCAGTATAAACACAGAATAAGCATATTACTACTAAGCTATAAGCAGAAAAGTAGAAGACAATTGTTGCTGGTGGAAAGATGTACTTTTCCCCATTCCTAGCGTCACTTGACTTGTGGCATGCCAGGATAACTGATTTTGTTGCACAAGTTAGGCTGTCAGAGTGGACTTCGCATTCTCATAATTGTGAGATGATAAATGACATGTTCTTTAAGCTCTTCTGTATCTTTCACTTTAACTAATACTTCTAAGTCATTGGTGTGCTATATTCACCTAAACTTGAAGGAACTGAATAATTCACCTTCAGTGCTAGGTATGTGTAACCTGATAGTTGCAACAGTAATCTCTCTCTGTTCTTCAGATAGATCTTTCTGGATGTAGCAGAGGTTTTCAGAATGTCCTTCATGAAAATCAGTCATAAGCAATTCTTTTTTTTTCCAGTTAGGACATGGTCTAAAACTTCTCCTGCTTAAGCTGAAAGCATGCCTAGATGCCATTCACATACAAAATTGCTTTTTATGTGCAGATTCCTATGAAGACACAGCAGTGTGATATGCTTTTATTTTGTGCCTCACTTACAGTATTCCTCACATCATCAATAACAAAGCCAACAATGAATCCAGCTATACATATTTATACTTATTTATACTTTATACTTATTCATATAAAACTATACATACATATTTTTTCATTGGGGAAAACTTGTGGTTGTGCCTAAATTACTTCTGAAAAAAAAAAAAAACAATATTAGTAAATTAAGTCCTACTAAAGGTACTCAAGGATTAAGTCCCTTAAGCTGACATTTTTAGAGGTGTCTAATATCCATATATCCACCAATGTCTCTGACAATTCCTGCCTAACAGTAGTTAACTGTATAATCTGGTTTAATAGCACAGAATAATACTAATCATCCAGTTAGAAGAGAAGCCAAAGCAATTTTGCAGTTCCAGGTGCTTGTTCCTCAGGAAAAGTTGGATGTGGTAAACTAGCAGAGCAATCTATATGAATCTCGTCTAGGCAGATTCGTCTATATAACCCACTGTGTCCATGGAAAAAAAATGCAAGAAGTTAAAAATATTGCTTCTTAATTTTCCATTTTTTTTCTAAATACAAAACTAAGTCAAGTTTGCTAAGTCAGTTGATTTCTTCCACCTCTACTTTAAAATCTCATCTCAGCAAGTAATTTATGTCTTGCTTAATGTTTTGTCTGTCTTCATAGAATAATAGAATGCTTAAGGTTGGAAGGGACCTCTAGAGATCATCTAGTCCAACCCCCTGCACACGCAGGGTCACCTAGAGCATGTCTTAGTACATTTAATGTCACCAGCATATTTCAGTATGTCTTCAGTAGCTTGGGTCTGATATTCTAGAGTCCTGAGCACCTTCACCTCCTTTTAGATTCAGTCACAACTATAACCCAAATTTATTCAATTTTGGAATTGATTTCCAATTTCCCTCCTATGCAGGTTCCAGATTTCACTATTACAGATTTGTCTTCAGAGTCAGATGATATCCCAGACATTTTGGATTTGGATGAAGATGATCAACAAGACTTTTCACGCACAAATGGTCCTTTCACTGCAGGGCAAAGAGCTGAATAAACAAAAAGCATAAAAATGTCATTTTGATTGAGTGTATTGTCACAATGCTTATTTAACTTATGTAATGATGAATCTACCTAGCTTTGGTTTTTTTTTTTTTTTTTTTTTTCCCCAGGCTGTGTGTTTTTGTTTGTTTTTCTGAATCAGTACTGTACTGATCAGTACTTAGCATCATCAAAATTCTATTTTTTTTTTTCCCCCCCTAAGGAATGCATACTAGATTAAGTCAACAGCATGTGTGTCAAAATCCTACCCAGGAAGAGAGATGTAGCATAATTGGTATATCCTAATCTTTGATATTGGTTTGTATCGATAATTGCTCTTCTGGCAGCAGTAGCCGAGAAAACACGCCAGTACTCTGCCCAAAGGGCTGCCAACAAATGAGTTGAATAGCATTTGTTGGCAAATTTCCCCCTCTCAGCCTATATGTAAAGTGCTTCTGCATCTACCTCTGGTGCTGGAAGGGGTAAAAGGACTTTGACTCCAGTTCTCTCAGGGGATTCTTGCTGGCCTCTGAATCTGACTAGGACTCCACTTTCCTCCACACGCCTCCCGTGTGCAACAATATTGGCCATGGTGATGCTTTGAGTTGTGGGGCCTGAAACTAGAAGAAATTATTTTAAAATTCTTACAGGAATAAGGAAGACGCTGGAAAGAGCGAGGAAAAGGAGAAGGAAGGATGCAAATAGATGTGGCATAAAAGCACATTCAAATAAACAGTAACAGAGAAGAAAGTGAATTGAAAGTAGTCATTTGTCTGGTGACAGTGAACATCTTTGAATGTATCTCAGTTAAATATTTGCTAAGAAATGCCGAATCTGCACATGCTTGCACACAGTACAATTTTAGTAAGAGATGGGGATACTTAGGAACTCGACTAGAGGCAAATTGTCTATGTTTCCATGTGCTCGTGCCGAGCTCTGACGCAGCAATCCCACCGGTGTCCTGGGGGTGGCTGCCGGAGATCTGGGGATGATACATGGTGCTACTTTTGTACATCCGCTGATTCCCTGTAGAAATGTTTCTTGTTGAGCTAGAGCTGTCAGACTGGCACCTCTAATAAGCTAATAATCTAATGCTTGATTGTTGTGAAAACTTTTAAAGTCTAGTCACTGAAAATGCCTTGAAATAAAAGTTTACTTAAAAAATTGTGCTGTGGCTTTCTTTTTTCCTTGTGTGTGAAGGTGGGGGACTTCTCTCTCGTATTAACGTTTGTGAACGGACTGTAAAGTAACTGAAGCAGGAAGGGCCATCTGGGGCTCATCTCATCCACGCTGCTGCTGAAAGAAAGCGGTGAATATCGCTAAGGCCCCTCTCCTGCCGCCGCCTCAGTATACCTTCGGGTCAGACACTCAGCAGCCACTGTGGCGCCGGGCCACGGCAGGCGCGACGCGGTGACAGGGGGCGCACACGCACAGCCCTGCCGCCTTCCCTGCAAAGCGCCACGAAATGGCGGCCGGCGCGCCCGCCCCCTTCCCGCCGCGCAGCCGTTAGCAACGGCCGCTCCCGTGAGGCCCCGCGGCTGCCGCGCGCTGCACTCGCTGGTGC
>VZSV01000041.1:3053630-3068349 GCA_013398735.1 Nothocercus julius
CGGAGCGTTATCGAGTGCCTCTTGCCCCAGCGGAGGAGGCTGGGGCGCCATGACGCCATGTCCCAGCGCGCAGTGGGAGAAGCAGCACCTCTGGCTCTACCTGCTGGCGTTGGGCTTCGACCCGGAGGACAGCGACCTGTGCCCGGCCGGCGGCTGCCCGCTGGGAGAGTAAGTGCGGAGGGACCGAGGAAGGGGAGGCCAGAAGCGGCAGCGGCTCGTGCGGGGCCTGGTCTTGGGCGTGCAGCGCGGGGCCGCTTGGCGCCAAACGCGCCAGGTCGGAGGCGCCTCTCAGGCAAAACGGCGCCGCCGTGAGCCCTCCAGGCTCGCACGTGGGCGGGAGGATGCGTGTTTTAACTGTGCCCAGCTGCTCCACCTCAGGTGTGATCTGCAGCACTTCAACCGTACGTAATGCCTAGTGTTCTTAAGTGGACACGCAGTGTGAAGTTGCTCGTCTTGCTGTTTCTGAGGCAGTTGTTTGCTTCTTAGGGACATGTTCGATGCTCCCAACAACGATGCTTTTCATGCCATTGCACTCTTCTTGTTCACTAAGCTGGATCCCTCACGTGCAGCAGAAATGTTTAGGTAAGCATTACGTTCATGCACTTGGTAATAGTACTGTGAATATAGTCAAGAGTGGCTGGCAGGGTTGTGGTGGCAGAAGTGGTTTGTCTTTTGAAAAGCAGATGTTTTCACATAGCTTTTTCCTTGGCCAAAACTTTGCGATGTGCCAAAACACATCACAACCTTTCTTAGACCAGATTTTAGTGGTAGCTTCTACTTCGTCAATTCAGTAAAGACTGTCGTAGTTGCCAAGTAGTCTCTCTCCCATTTCTTTCCCTGAGCAAACATTTTGAAAACCTTACTAGCTACAGATTGCCCTCAGAGTAGTCAACATGACAAAAAACAAAAACAAAAACTTCACTCAATAGTAGCTGAGCTATTTTAGTTTACACATTAGAAAGACTGAGAGACTGGATATGAAAATATTCAGCTCTCAGACTGTTGTTATTTTCTGAATTTAAAAGAACTACAGATGAGTCTGAAAGAGTTTACAGTCAGCATGTTAGGCAAAAAAAAACATGTAATGACCTTCTAGCTATTCTAGATGTCAGATGTAACCCTTTATTCTCTGCTTCCTTTATGTGGTGCAACTAAGATCTTTGTCTTAGTTGAGTTTTATAATGGTTAATTTTATAACTGAGTATGTGACTAATTTTTGATTTTTGTTTTGTTTTGTTTCTTTTTAAATGGGAAGAGAGTGCTCACTTCAAGGAGACAAAAAAGGAGATCCTGAATTTAGGAAGCAATGCTTTACCTGGCTAAAAGAAATTGCAGTAAGTGTTGGGAAGAATGGAGATTAGTATGCTAGTGTTCTTGTGATGTCTTTAATGGAGAGTGCATATGGTGCTTTAGACTTTCAAGACACCAGGTAAAACTGATTTATTTGGTAGAAAAAAAAAAAACATTTCATGTAGTTTGCTTAAATCTTTTTTGAGAGTTGAGATACAGTGAAGTTAAGATTTAACCCAGACCATCTAAGATTAAGGATTGGATTTGAATTACATAAAGTTAAACAGAAGTTTGTAGTAGGGTCCTGAACTCAGATGAAAATGGTTTGCTTCAATTTGAAGTGTTAGCTCAAGTAATCTGAGGTGTTATTTATTATTGTGATATTTGTGGTAGTTAGACATGTGAAAACATGAGGCTTTGTTTGAGGACAGATAGTACAGCTTAAGGTGAATTGAGGAAAACAGACAAAGCAAAATTAGTTGATGGAGGTATTTTCAGTTCTCTTTCTCATGATGCAGTTTTTCTGGTAGTCCTAGAAATGCAGTGTGTGTATTGGAACACTTTTTCTGAGTAACAACAGATAAGGCAAAAATTTTGAGTAAGGCAGAAGTAGAACAAAGGATGCTGATTAATGGCATCAATAGAAAATGTGAAAGCAAGCTTGGATGCTTTATTTATGTATTATTTTTTTATATCTTCCAAAGTTAAAGGTTACCTGCCCATTCCATAGCCACAACTTCTGGAGAATATCCATAAGGCTTTATTTAGTCTCCTCCAACAGCTCAAGTCTTTGTCATCATGTTAGTAAAGTAGTTCAGCTTTGCCTGAGACTTGCTAGCAGGCACATCTGCAATGCTTTGATACCCAGTTAAATATTTGGTAGCTGCTTAGGCATTATTTCTTGGATTAATTCTGTGTTAAAATCTATTTCCTTTCTCCCAGGAGGAAGGCAGAAGCACTTTTCCACAAATTGCAGCATCTTTATTTCTTTCTGCTGGTGGTCCTAAATTTATTGATTTAATGTATCAATTTGCAAGATATGTATTGATTCAAGATATAAAAGTTAACTCTGCAGGTAAGCATAAGAAAAACTTGATTTGTAATATTTGATGGGGTTCCTGTTAAAACTTTAATGAATGCTAAGATCTTTAGTAAGCCTGAGCTGGCTGTTAGTTCTAACTCTTTTGTGGGGTTGCAGTACGCTTAAACTGAGCAGCTACTAAAAAAGAGTGCAGCTTGTTTTGCTTGCTCTTGCTTTATGGTTCTTGCTTTTAGAAAGTTTATGTATATAATGATGTAGTTATATATGTGTGTACATGGCTGTAGTGGTATAAATATATACGTGCAAAGCAGCAGTGCTTTGGTCCAAAAGCAGTTTTTCATCTTACGGTGTTTCTTACTGTTTGAATACTGTTGGATTTTTCAGGGTTGAGAACTAATATATTCTAGGCTTTTTTTTTTTTTTTTTTTTTTTTNCTGAAGAGGGGACAAAGGGGTGAGAGTAAGGGAAGGAAGATCTGCAACAGAAAAGAGTTGAAGAATGAATTGTGTGCTTAAGTTCAGGTTAAAATAGGAATCTGTATTCCCATCTGTATTTTAAACCAGATGGATGAGAACATTGTCTAGTTTGATATGAAGTGAATTATGCAATAAAAATACTAGCTTTCATTTAGGCACTGGTATACCTTTTGCCGATGTTGCTAACTTAATGCAAGATAATCCATACCTGACAAAAGCAAGATCCAGAATGGCGTGTAATAAACTTCTGCAGATGCTTCAGAAGGAAGATTTTATAACTCGAGAGCATAAGAAGAAAGCATGGTAAGTAATGCATTTAAAAAATGGGTTATTTTCATAGAAGTTGATATTGCTGTTTGTTAGCCTTTCATTTACAAAATCTTCCCCCATAGCTTTCCAATGATGACAAAAGTTTGGCAGTCATGTCAGCCAGTTCCTACTACTCTTGTGTGCATCCCAGCAGGTAGCAAAGTTTTGTGTCTAGTTTGTACAGTTGGACCTGACCTTCTCTGTGAAATCTGAGACAAAAAATTGCATCAAGTACCTCAGCCTGTGACACCTGCCACTAACTTGTCATTCCATGAAGTGCACATAAATCCTCCTTGTACTCCAAATTGCTGCTAACATACCTACAGAACCCCTGCCAGTTTGAGCTGAGCATGAGCACTGGCAGCAAAAAAGACTGACCATATGCTGGGCCTTGTAAACAGGGGCATAGCTGTCAGGGGAAGGGATGTGGTCTTTACTTTACTGGACACTCCTTCGGTGACACCTGTAGTCATAGAATCCTTAAGGTTGGAAGGGACCTTTAGAGATCATCTAGTCCAACCCCCTGCAAACAGCAGGTCACCTACAGCATGTGGCACAGGACTGCGGCCAAGCGGATTTGGAAGGTCTCCAGAGAAGGAGACTCCACAGCCTCTCTGGGCAACCTGTTCCAGTGCTCTGTCACTCTCACTGTTAAGAAATTTTTTCTTTAAGTTCCTGTGGAACTTTTGGTGCTCAGTTTGTGGCTGTTTCCTCTTAGTTCTGTCAGTGGGCCACCACTGAAAAGAGGCTGGCCCCATCCTCTTCACTTGAGGTATTGATAGACACTGAGGAGATCCCCTCTCAGCCTTCTCTTCTTCAGGCTGAACAGGCCCAGCTCTGTCAGCCCTTCCTTGTAAGGCAGATGTTCCAGGCCCCGAATCATCCTTGTAGCCCTGCGTTGGACTCTCTCCAGCAGCTCCACATCCCTCTTGTCCTGGGGAGCCCAGAACTGGACACAGTACTCCAGGTGTGGCCTCAGCAGGGCTGAGTAGAGGGCCAGGATCCCCTCCCTCGATCTGCTGCAGACGCTCTTCATAATGCACCCCAGGATCCCATTGGCCTTCTTGGCCACGAGGGCACCCTGCTGCCTTGTGGTCAACTTGTCGTCCACCACCAGGTCCCTCTCTGCAGAGCTGCTCTCCAGCAGGTCGGTCCCCAGCCTGTACTGGTGTCGGGTTATTCCTCCCCAGGTGCAGGACCTTGCACTTGCCCTTGTTAAATTTCATAATGTTTCTCACCGCCCACTTGTCCAGTCTGTCCAGGTCCCTCTGGATGGCAGCGCAGCCCTCTGGGCTATCAACTTCTCCTCCCAGTTTGGTATCATCAGCAAATTTGCTGAGGGAGCACTCTGTGCCTTCATCCAGGTCATTGATGAATAAATTGAACAGGACTGGGCTGAGGACTGACCCCTGGGTGGCACCGCTAACCACAGGCCTCCAACTAGACTCTGCTCTGCTGATCACCACCCTCTGGGCTCTGCCATCCAATCAGTTGCTAATTCACCATCCACTCAACTAACCCACACTTCTGGAGCTTGCCTAGAAGATTGCTCAGAGGGACGGTGTCAAAGGCCTTGCTGAAGTCCAGATAGATGACATCCACCGCTCTCCCCTCATCTATTCGGCTGGTCATTCCATCATAGAAAGCCATCAGGTTAGGCGAGCATGACTTCCCCTTGGTGAATCCCTGACTACTCCTGAGCACCTTAATTTGGAGATAACTGCCAGTATGAGCTGCTCTATCACCTTTCCAGGGTTGGAGGTGAGGCTGACTGGCCTGTAGTTGGCTGGGTCCTCCACCTTGCCATTTTTGAAGACCAGCATCACATGGGCTTCCAGTCTTCTGGCATCTCCCCTGTTCTCCAGGACCTTTCAAAGATGAAGGTGAGTGGCTGAGCAATGACATCCACCAGCTCATGCAGCACTCTCAGGCGGATCCCATCAGGGCCCATGGATTTGTGTGTATCACGTTTCCCTAAGAGATCTCTGACCCACTCTTCCTCTACCCAGGGCAAGTCTTCCTCTCTCCAGGCACCTTCTCTTGTTTCTAGGGCCTGAGATTCCAGAGGGCTGCCCTTGGGAAACACTGAAGCAAAGGCGGCATTCAGTAACTCTGCTTTTTCTGTGTCTTTCATAACCAGGGCACCCACCCTGTTCACCAGAGGTCCCGCATTTTCCTTAATCTTCCTCTTGCCATCGATGTATTTGAAGAAAGCTCTTCTTGTTATTTTTAACATCCTTTGCCAGATTTAATTCCAAATGCGCCTTAGCCTTCCTTGTCTCATCCCTGCATTCCCTGACAACATTCCTACATTCCTCCCAAGGAGCCTGTCCTTTTCTCCACTTTCTGTACGCTGCCACGCTGCCTTTTTCTGTTTTAATTTTACCAGCGGCTCCTTGCTCATCCACGCAGGCCCCCTGCCCCTCTGCCTGCCTTCTCACTCAGAGGGCTGCACTGCTCCTGAGCATGGAGGAGGTGCTGCTTGAACACCAACCAGCTCTCTTGGGCCCCCCTGCCTTCTAGAGCCCTAGCCCATGGGATTCTGCCAAGGAGGCCTCTGAAGAGGCCAGAGTTGGCCCTCCTGAAGTCCATGGTTGCAAGGCTCCTTACAGCCCTGCCTCCTCCTCGCTGGATCCTGAATTTCTCCAACTCATGATCACTGCAGCCGAGGCTGCCCCCCACCTTCACATCTCCAACAAGTCCCTCTCCGTTTGTTAGTACCAGGTCCAGCAGCCCAGCTCTCCTCGCTGGCTCCTCCACAACCTGTGTTTAAAAGTTGTCATCAATGCACTGCAGCAACCTCCAGGACTGTTTGTGCTTGGCTGTGTTGTCTTTCCAGCTGATACCAGGGTGATTGAATTCCCCCCATGAGAAGCAGGGCCTGTGACCATGAGGCTGCTTCCAGCTGTCTGTGGAAGGCCTCATCAATGTCCTCATCCTGATGAGGTGGCCTGTAGCAAACACCTACCACAGTGTCTCCCACATTACTCTGCCCTCTAATCCTTACCAGCTCTCAACCTGCTCATCATTCACCCCCAGGCTGAGCTCTGTGTCTTCCAGTTGCTCTCTCCCATAAAGAGCGACTCCACCACGTCGCCTTCCCAGCCTGTCCTTCCTAAGGAGCACACAGCCTTCCGTGACAGCACCCCAGCCATGGGAGCTGTCCCCCCATGTCTCTGTAATTGTGACGAGATCACGACCCTGGGACTGCACACCGATCTCCCGTTCCTCCTGTTTATTCCCCGTGCTGCGTGCATTGGTGTACAGGCATTTCAGGGAAGTAATGGAGCCGGCAGGTTTCCCAGGACGGGTGAAAGAGGACCCTCTGTAGTCATCTCCTATCCTCACTTCCCCACTGCCATACTCCCACTGGATGCCTTCTGGCTCTGGCTGCATGACACTGATTGCCCTGTCCATGTAACGCTCCCCTTCCCCCTTCCTGCTGAGTTTAATGCCCTCCTAACCGGGCTGGCCAACCTGTTGGCAAAGACACACACTGTGTTCCCCTCTTGCTGAGGTGGCTGCCCTCTTTCCCCACCAGCTGGTGATCTTCAAACAGAGTCCCATGGTCATAGAAACCGAAACCCTGTTGCCGAGCCCAGCGGCGCAGCCAGTCGTTAACCTGGAATATCTGCCTTTCCCTCCTCATCTCCTTTCCCCTCTTTGGCAGGATGGAGGAGAACACAGCCTGGCCACCCAGGCCTTTGACTGCCATCCTTAGGGCTCTGCAATATTGTTTGATGTTTCTGTTTCCCCAGGGCACTATTAGTGCCTATGTGAGACACCTGGGCAAGCCTTGGCAGTCCCTCTGCAACATCCCTTATTCCAGGCCCTGGCAGGCAACAGACCTCTCTGGATAAGGGGTCGGGTTGACACGTTGGTGCCTCCGTGCCCTGCAGCAGGGAGTCTCCCATGACAATCACTTGCCGCTTTTTCCGGGTGCTCCTTTTCTCCTTAGCGGGAGCGGCCTTAAGGTGCGGACCTGCCTGCCTCACTCTAGACGACCCCCTAGATGGGCCTTGGTCCTTGACCTCATCTGTCTTGGCCCTCAAGTTCCAGGGCCTCAAGTTTCAGGGCCTTGTACCTGTTGAATGTGGTCACTGGTGGGGGTGGGCTGGGAAAGGGTTCTCCTGCCAGCTCGAACAGGGACCTGTTTCTATTCTTCATCACTTAATACTGTTAATTCTGCCCCCTCCGCTCTGTGGCAAGAGGGTAGTGGATCCTCAGATTGAATCGGGGGGGTTCTCTGGGTGCCCTTCCTGGGACAACTGCAGAACACAGCTCCACCAGTCTGTCTCTTTCTTGCATTTTCTTACGCTCCTCAACCTTTCTATCTCCTCCTTCAGCTCCACCACCAGGCTAAATAGGTCATCCACTCGCTCACACCTAAAGCAGGTGTAGTTTTTGCTACTCCCTGTGAACATGGAGAGGCTCAGACAGTCCCCACAGCCGCAGATCTGTACTGGTGCATGTTTCTGTTGTGGTTCCATCTGTGTTGCCACAGCCTTGCTGGCAGAGGCTCTCTGTCGGGTAGAGAGCATGGCTTCGCCTGAATTCCCACTGATGGGAGAGACCGTGGGGAGAGCTGTCTTCCTGAGCCGCTGGCAGACTGACTCCCTGCACCATCTGCGCGCCAGCGGCCGCGCCGTACTCCCCGGGGGCGGCTCTTGAGCTGCCTTTCCCGCTGGCTCCACCGCTGCCCAGGCAGAGGCGCCTCCAGTCTGGGGCTCGGCGCTGGCTACGCGGGCGTCACCGCCGGGGCCGCCTCTCGCTGCTGGCGCTTTCCTGCTCAGTGGCTGTGGCCGCGGCTGTGCTCGCTGAGGCAAGGTGCTGCGGCACCGGAGCCCTTCCCTTCAAGATCAGTACTGAGTAATTGTCATTCCCCCATGCCGTCCCCTCCCCGCACCACCATTTTGAAGCGTCAAAATGCTGAAAGCATGAAAAGACTTGCTCAGATGGCCACCAGTGTGATTAGAGGTTCGCTGAACATGATGCATGATGAAAGGTTGAAGAAATAGTTTCCTTAGTCTGAAGAGGTAAAGACTGGGGTGGGCGAGATGTGGAATCCCAATCTTATAAACACCAAAAAGTAAAAGAGAAGATAGAGGCGCCCTTTTCACAAGGGGGCATGCAGACAGTGCCAGAGGCAATTGGTACAGCTTATGTACAGGAAGAAACTGGCTGCCTTAAAGGCTCTGCTTTCAATGGAAATTTGCACCAGATGAGTTCTAGATATCTCTCTTCTAGGCTTTTATAGGACTCTTGAGATTTATGACCTACCTCTTTGCTTGGGAAGCACTGGTGGCCTTGCTTTTGCCTTGGAGGATTTCTTAAAAAAAATACTTTTCTGTTTTTTCCGCTCTTAACAAGGCATCAAACCTCTGAAGTTTCTTTAGAGCTAGGTGTGCCTTGGGCATCCTGTGCTTCTGACAATCTGTTTTTGTGTGGTTACAAAACTGCCTGACTGTTCAGATTTGGAAAGAATGAGTATGATAAATTACTATGGAATTTTGAGATTAGTAGAGTAAAAATATTTTAAAAAGCTGCACCTGTTGCTTTTCTTTCTAGGCTGCTAAATAAAGAAATAAGGAAGCTAAAACTTGAATGTGCAGGTATGAAGCTGTGGCTTTTAAAGTAAGTATTTTTTCTTACAATTAAGTTACCTGTACAATTAATTTGTCACACAGTTCCATAAAATGCTATAAGCTATAGTTTCATTGTAGTTCGCTTGAACTTTTTTTGTATGTGCATGTAGGAAGAAACAAAATGACCAAAGCAAAATTGACAAAACTGAGAGAATTCAAAAGGTGAGCACTTTTCTACTGTAACAGATTACTGTTTAACATTTTTCCAGCACTTTCTCTCGGATACTGGTACTTCTATCTGTGACTATATTGGCTGTTCTGTCACATATTGATGCTGTGATGCTCTACCATTACAGATGTTAAGGCAGGCATTTAATATGTTTTTGTCCTCCTTGTTCATTAAGGTCCGCAGTATGTGGACATTTATCATGGATACCCTCACTTCTTTGAAAACAGAAAAGGAAGTGGTAGATTCTGTACTTGAAGGTCGTGCGGATCAGTATGCCTTAGATGGAACTAATCTTGATATCAGTATTCCCCAGTCGTTGATTAACAGAATTGAAAGTGAGAGGGAAAAGGTAAGTGGTTTGTCATTCATGCTGAACTCTCTCTCTCTCTCTCTGTGTATATATATGTATATATATATATGTATGTATGTATATAATTTTAAAGCCTTAAGACTATAATCATATTCAAGACTCTGAAAAAGAGGCTGGGGGAATGATAAGTGTTCTTGCTTGCTTTTCTGGCAAGTTAAAGAAGTTTATGGTTATGCTGCTTTAATATCAGTTGTTTCAAATATTATTTTTTCTTTTGAAATCCAGAATTCAACACTGCTTTGATAATTTTGTTTGATTAATACTTCAGTTTTTGTTGATCAGATGGCTAAAACTAGGTTGGCCACTCTAGCTTTTGCTCGTGATTGGCTTTTGTTTCCAGTGTGCATTATGAAAAGCATAAAAGCACCAGACCTCTATTATTTTCAGACCTCTACCAGATAGACTGGTTAGCTGAAGTGAGGTTACTTCGGATCTTTCATAGACCATTTTCAAGTAGCTGATACTAGTCTGGGATAGAAAAGTGTTGGCTGATGTTTGGACTGTTTTAAAAAATGAAACAGTCAGGAACAGAATATAAACATTGTCTTAGACTTTGGCCCTGCACTAAGTACAGAAACTGTAACTGTCTGATACCGATCCATTGTATCTGTCTGCTGACCCCTTTTTTTTTTTTTTTCTTCCCCCCTGTTGGTTGCAATACCTGAAGCTGTGCATAGAAAAAATACATGAAGAGGAAAAACTGAATTTCTTGACAATTGTTCAGTTATTAAATGAAGCCTTAAGGACCTTGAGAGATGAACTTAATCAACTTAAATCAAAACAACATCTTCATTATATTAGGAATGAGATTGAATTCCAAAGTAAAATAATAGTGAATTTGAAAAAAATGAGGTAATTTTCTACAGTTCCTTACTCTTTACTCTGAGGATCATGTCTTCCTGTCTTGGAGCCCGTTCCTGTCTTGGAGGACTGAAATTAGTGTCATTTGTACTGAGAACACATTAATTTTGTCTTTCCTTTGTATCTTAGAAATTCATATATGCCTTGGTTATACGTTTAGATATTTTTCAACTTAATTTTCTTTGAATAGCTTTAGAATGTGTCTTTTAGTTCTTCCTATTTCACTTTAAGAAACAAAGATAACCTAAGCAGCATTTTATTAAAGATTTTGCATTTCAGTTCTTCTGTTATCACATGCACAAATAAGTTATTATTTCATAAAGGTTTTTGAGGACATATGTTGTCTCTGCCAATAGATTGGTTCATGTTCACAATGCATTTTTCTTGCTCTTATGTTACAGCCAAAAAATAGAGCAACAGTATTTTGTGCCAACAAGTGAATCTGTTTCTGAAAAACAGAAGGAGTGGGAAATGAAGTGGAAAGACTATCTTGGTCGCTCTCCTTTTTGCTTAGCTACAGATAAGGATACAGTAAGTAGTTTTCATTTAATTCTGGGAAAAGGAGGCAAATCTGAAGGATAAACGTGCAAGATAGTGTATTCCCTTGCAACAATTCATCCTTAAATCTTTAGATAGTGCATCTTAAGCAAAATATAGTAGAAATTGTTATATTAAATCAAGTATTTCTTGAAGATCTGGTCATCTTAATGACAGTTAATGACCTAATTTGTTGTGAGAGACAGAACCATCTTGTTAGGACAGTGGATCAATGTACATAGGAGCTCACTGATTTTTGCATCCTGCACTGATTTTGGCATCCTATGAAACTGTTTCTGAGTGCTGTCAGTCACAAACATCTGAGTTTTTTGTTTCCCCTTTTAAAATTTTGTTCTTGAGGAGTGGAAACAGCTTCCCTTCTAATGCTCATGCTGGACGCCAAATCAAAAGTCATAACTTTAAATATATATGTGCAGAGAGCAAGTTTGTCATTGATTCTGACCATTAATAAGTGAAAATGCTGATGTGAGTAATTGTTAATGCCTTTTAACATGCCTTTTTTTTTTAGTTTTCTTGTGCAATTTGTGTGCTTTATTTTGTGTTTTTTGTTTATTTTATTTTATTTTATTTTATTTTGTTGTTGTTGTTGTTTGTTTTCCTGAAAGGAACTTAGCGTGTTACCAGCTGTGCAACCCCTTTCTTTTTATCCTGCAACAGAAGAAACCTATGAGAAGAATGACCTCTGTCAACATTCAGATTCAGTTTCAGGTTAGTGAACTGGAGCAACTTCTCTTTGTCCCACCATTCCTAGAAGTTACTTGGAGTCCAGAAGACTCCCTGCTCATGTGTGCAAGTTTCTCTGATTAACTCTGATGATCTAGTGCTAAAGGACTGCTTGCCAGAAGAGCCTTTGAAGTATGACATGATGAAAGCTGTTTCTCTGAAGCTTTGACTATGGCAAAAAAATAATGCTAATTCTGTTTAGTGTTTGGTGTTCAACATAACAAAGGGTGTTGTAGCTTCAAGATTCAAATTTTCAGGTACCAGGGGCCCAGAGATGTACCCTCTACCCATAAAAGTTGTTTTGGTGGGGGACCAGATGGGAAAAATAATAGAGAGGAAAGAAAACCTGTCTCCATCGGTCAGATGGGAAAAGAAAAGACTGGTGTCTTCTCTGAGAATCTTCCTCTGGCTTCATCTTTCCAGTGTAGCAGGCCTTTTCCCAATTCCTTTATTACTGTAACAGCAGTTTGATCAGGACCTTCCTTATTCTGCCATTGCTCTTGTTCATTAGGTTAGGAGTGCTAATGAAAACGCACTTTGACCAGATGTTTCACATACTAATAGACTTATAAGCCTTGTGCTTGTATGTTAACTTTTTAAATGACTGTAGCATAGAATTTTAAACTAGATGGTACAAAGCAAGGATGGAAAAGGAATGGGAAAGTGTGGCTGATACATGGGTTGCAGTCCCTTTTGGGAAAAGTGACATAACCAACAGAAGCATTGGACTTTGACAGGGATAGGACTACAAAGGTAATAACGCTGCTCCAGTAACCTGAGCCTGTACAGGTAGAAGGTTGGGAGTTGCAAGTGAAAGATCCCAGAACTGACAGTGGAAGTCCCTTTGCTTTTTCAGATTACAAAGACTGAAGAAAGCACTGTGCAATAATGCTGCGTCACAATATCAGAAGGCTTGACAGAAAATGATATCTATGGCTTTCTGGTTTGGATAAGATACTACAAAAAGAAAACTTGTCATATTTAATGCTTCTTTCTGCTTACTCGCATGGTGAACATTTTAAAAATATATTTACCTCAACTTCCTTTTACTTGGTTTAAACTTCGTGAGTATTGTTGAGATGAGAACAGAAGACATGGCATTATCTGCTCAGAAGCCAAAAACTGTATTATTTAGAAACTTTGTAGCAAAACTTCTATTTACCAGAAATCTATACCAAAATTAGGATATATTGTTCTAGAAAGTCCTGAGCTGGTGTACGTGTACCTCTGGTGTCATTCAAAACACTTGTGTATGTAGTGTGCCTTGTCTCTGGCTTGAAGCACTGGTCTCAGCTCTGAAGGATAAGTATGTCCACAGAGGTAACTGTCAGTTTGCAGGACATGTGGAAAATAAATGCATGAACTTCTGCTTTGTGGAGTTGAGGTGCTTTGTGGAGTTGAGGTCCCTGTGGGGAGAGAGCAGTGGGGCCAGGGATGTCCTTCGTTTAGGACCGTACTTCGGGGGAAGGAGGATTGCCTAATAAAAGGTGAGTGAGAGGAGCAGATGGAGGCATGCTATAAAACATACATTCAGGACCACTTTTAAGTAGGTACTGCTGCTAATGGCATCTATGGCTGCATGTAGTACCTGAGTAAAGGGATTACAAATGTCCTTTACCGCCTAGGCATTTATTTACTCCGTGATGATACTTACACTTCAAGAAAAATAATCATTTATTTGAGTTATGTAGGAAACCTGAATTTAGAGAAACTGAAGCTGAAACTGAAAAAGAAACTCTGACGTTTCTTTTCTAGATATTCTTGAATCAGTCTGTGATGGAAATTATGATGAGGAGGATGATGAGAATGATGAGGCCCTGGAAGACGTGATGGATAAGTCCACATTAACACCAGAAAGAAGGTATGACTTTTTAATATTTTTAGCAGGAAATAGATAAAGAGCTGGAAACAATAGAATCTGAAGCCTTATCACACTGTAGTAGTCCATTGCTCACATACTGCATCCCTGTGATGTGGCATTTGGGCTGGGACCAGCTTGCCAAGTATTCGCCTCTTCAGGGATATGCTTGGAAGAATCCCAAGTCATACAACCCAGGAAAGAAGATGTGTCCAAGAGAGATGGTTAATATTCAGGGATCAGCTCCTGCAATCTCAAGAGTGGTGCATCCCAGTGAGCAAGGAGCTTTCTAGAAGGGCCAGGAGACCTGCATGGATAAATAATGAGCTCCTGGCAAAATTCAAGCAGAAATGTACAGAGGTGAAAGCAGGGGCAGGCCGCTTGAATGTAGGGATGTCATCGGGACTAGGAAGCCTGAAGTCCATCTGGAATTTAATCTGGCAAAGGACGAGAGCTGCTTTACATACCTCAGCAACAAAAAGATGAGGGAAAATGTGATTCTGTTACTGAAGGGCTAGATTATGGAGGCCAGGGAGAAAGTCTTGAGAAAGGAAGACTTTCCCTTGACTGATGAGGACCAGGTTAGGGATGACTTAAGCAAACTGGACATCCACAACTCAGTGGGCCCTGATGGGATGCACCCACAGGTGCAGGAGCTGACCAGTGTCATAGCCAGGTTGTGGTCATTGGGAGAGGTCTGGAAGAAAGCAAACGTCCCTGCAACCTTATAAATGGACATGAAGGAGCACCCAGGAACTACAGGCTACTTAGGTCTCCCCTTCATTCCTAGAAAGGTGGTGGAGCAGCTCATCCTGGATGCAGTCTCCAAGCATGTGAAGGGTATGGTGTTCAGGAGTACAGCATGTATTCAGAAAGGGCAAATCATGCTTAAGTAGCCCTGTAGGTCTCCAGGAGGAGAGGACTGGCTGAGTAGAAGAGGTGGGAGCTACTCATGTTGCCTTGAGCAAGGCTGTTTCCAGAACATCCTCTTAGAGAAGGTGATGAAGTGCAGGCCAGCTGAGCAGACAATGAGGTGGTTTGAGAGGTTGAATGGCAGAGCTCAGAGGGATGTCCTCAGTCCAGTTGACAGCTTGTAGCTAGCAGTGTCCTCCTGTAGCAGTTTGAAGGGGAGGCAAATTTGGTAAGAGATAAATCCCCTTGTGTTCCAGCTGATCCTCAGGGGTGAGAGTGACTGGGGGTGGCTGGACCCATCTCTAAATAGGGGCACCAAATACTGTAGTAGCTAAAGGCACCACACTGGCAGCAACAGATTCACAGTCTGTTGACTGACTGTAGGTCCGACTGCCTTCAAAACAAGGAGTCGAGTTCACGAATAGCAGGATTTATGCAAATGCAACATTTAAAAGCAGGTTTGGGATGTCCGTACAGGAAATTCTCTACTGCAGTGTGGGGTTCTT
>VZSV01000041.1:3069028-3100408 GCA_013398735.1 Nothocercus julius
GCCAGAGGGCCTCTTCAGCAAGCTGGCTGGTGATCCAAAGCTGGGAGGAGTGGCTGCTGCAGCAGAAGGCTGTGCTGCCCCTGCGAGGGACCTTGGTAGGGTGGAGAGATGGGCTGAGAGCAGCCTCAGGAAGGTCAGCAAAGGCAAGTGCAGAGTCCTACAGCTAGGGTGGGATGACTGCATGCCCCAGGACAGGCTGGAGCTGACCTGCTGGAGGGCAGCTCTGTGGAGAAGGCCCTGGCAGTCCAAAGCCAGACATGGGCGCAGCCATGTATCCTGGGCTGCATTTGGAAGAGCATTGGCAGCAGTTCCTGTGATAGGATCCATCTCCTATACTCGGCTCTTGTGAGGCCCCTTCTGGAGTACTGCGTCCTGTTATGAACTCCCCAGTCCAAGAAAGATGGGAGTACTGGAGTGAGCCTAATAGCACAGAACTTCCGTAAGGAGGAAGGCTGAGAGAGTTCAGCCTGGAGAATACTGAGGGTAGGGGGAAGCTTACCAATGCATGAACTATATGTAGTTAACGTGTCTTAAGATCTTTCCAACCCCTACC
This sequence comes from Nothocercus julius, assembly GCA_013398735.1. Lineage (NCBI taxonomy): Eukaryota > Metazoa > Chordata > Aves > Tinamiformes > Tinamidae > Nothocercus > Nothocercus julius. The sequence goes on from VZSV01000041.1 coordinate 3,069,582, forward strand.
TTTCTGTGCTTCTGGAGTTCATAAGTTCATATATAAGGAGGCCTTTAGATTTCAGAGGTGCTTCAGAGCAAGAGTGCCAAGACAAAGTACAGTATGAAATCTGCAGAAGTCTTTCCTGCAGAATAGATTTGTTCACAGAAATGTATTGCAGAAGCCTTTCTGGTTGGCAGTCCAGAGAGCAATTTTGTAACTTGAATAGTTTGGGAGGATGATACACAACTAGGGCTAAACCTGCTCTAATTGTCACATATTCTCCCTATAGTAACTTTGCCTGCTGATGACCGGGACGAACTGAGAGAAATCGTAACGGACAGATACGAGGCACACAGTGCATAGTTGGATTCTGTGTGATTAGCTGCTTCTGGGATTTGCATGCCAGTTGTTTTTTTTTTTTTTTTTTTTTTTTTTCCTTTCCCTCTATGATGGCAATTTGTTTTTAGGCTCTGTCAAGGATCGCGAGGATCTTCAGAGTCAATAAGGTCATTTGAAAACAGCAATGAGTTGCTTGAACAGGTTAGTCTTCATTAATTTTCTACCTTTCAAAGAAGTTAAATTTGGAAATAAAACTTACATTGTTTAAAGCTTGCCTTTACTAAAGATCTGAATCAATCCTAAGTTAGAAGAAATAACCTTTAGGCATCATTTGAGCTATAGCACTGCTCACATTAGAGACTGTTTCAGCAACTGGGGACCAGTAAAACACTGTTGATGTGTTATACTGGAAATCAGAAGCAAATACCATTATGTCTTAGTGCTCTTCCCGGAGCTTAATGAATCCATTGGCAGTTGTGTCAGGTTAAGGGAGATAAATGTGTGCTAAAGGCAGTTTGGGTGTACAGTGTAGTACTGCAGCATATCCACTGTAGTTGCAGAGGATCACTGGTATGTATTCTGTACAGTACTGTATTCTAGTCCCTGATTATGTGCTACTTTAAATACAATGAGAGTCAAAATATTTTGTTTAGCTGGAATTTAGGGTTTTTAAATATTCAATCAATAAAAGTGCTAAGGCCATTGCTTTTTGGATTTTGAGTAGTAGTTCCTTCATGCTAGTTTTGACTTTGAGTTTAAAATTTTTAATAATCTGTGTATTTTTCTAGGTCTTTTCTACTGAAACTTTCGATTGGGAAGAACAGCCTGTCTCTCCAAATATTTTGAAATACAGAGTGGATGAACCTGCCATTGTAAAGGAATGCACTCTCAATGAAGACCCTCTTGAGAAAGCCCAACAACAACTGGCGGAAGAGGTTAAGCAAAGTTTTGTTTTTTAATTTACTTCTGTTTGTTTGACGTGAATGGCTTAAGAGTTCAGAGAGCAGATGACAGAAGGTAATACAAAGTAACGCATGCATCAAAAGTACTTAATTCGTGTTGGTAGTAATCTTTGCTAATAACTTTAGGGAAAGATTACGTAATGAAGTAGATCCTGAAAGCATAGCACTTTGGCAGTTCTATAGTTCATGTAGTTTACATGTTTTTGAAGTGAATACTGCTTTTAGTAGAGGTGATTCCTGTAACCCATTACGTATGCCTTCTCTCAGCTCTTAAATATATCAACCCATGTGTGGATTGACAGTTCAGCATTCATTTTTGGTTCTGAAATTACACAATCAAGATATGTGGCATGTGCCTTGTGAGTTTTAAGCCAGGTTTAAAGTGTTTTGTTCTAAATCTTAATTGAGGAATTGTTTTAAAAGCACTTTCATACAATATGCAACAACTTGATTTGGAAAATAAGCTGCATATTTCATGGAAATGGCACTAGCTTCCAGCTGCCGAAATCCTTGTGTTTGTCGTTCTAGTCTTCCTACCTATGGAGTGCTTGACTAGTGTTTCAAGTACGTTCTTTCTAGCTATATTTTTTCTTATTTCAAAGATGGATTAATAGAAGATAGAGAAGTTTAGAACAGAACTGTTATCCATTCCATATCCTAACCATGTGCTTGTAGGATGCAGTTCTGTACACCCTGCCCATTGTAAGCCCAAACACTACTCTAAATGGCAGAAAAGTTGGGTGATTCTGAACACTCAGGTCACCCAGGGAATGGCGCATTCTTTGGAGGCAGAGCTGACAGAAATAATCGTAATTATGATTTTTCTAGACGTAGTTTTTCCTAACATTCTATAGGTTGCAAAAGCAGTGATATACGACTCACCTCAGAGTAGTGGAGAAAAAGGAATGGAGCTGGAAGATCTCATTAGCTCACTGTCTTCTAACCCTTTTATCACAAGGAAACAAATTCCCCGAACTCCAGAAAACTTACGTAAGTCTAGAACTTTGTTTTTTATAATCAGGGATTAGCTTAAAAATTTGTTTAATTCATTGACATTGTACATGTCACACAAGGAGAAAAAACTCATTTGGCTAAACTGTAAGTATTCCTAATAGTTTACTTGATGCATCAGGACACAGACTGCATATGACTTAGAATTGATTTCCCATTCCCTTCTTCCCTTCACTGCCCCCCCCATTACCTCTCAGGATGGATTTGCTCTTTCTGTTCTGGAGAAATGTTTGGTAAAAAATAGCATAAACAGTACAAAGCAATTAAGGAGTGTTGTAGTGTTACTAGAGTGACAGAAGAAAATTAAATGATAGTATGGAAATAATTCGTTTTGACCTTGTTTTTTACCATTTAGTTACAGAAATAAGAAGCTCGTGGAGAAAAGCTATTCGGAGTGAGGACTCGCTGGACACAGAGTTGCCTTCATCTGAAATAACGATAACAGAAACTCCACAAATTGGTAGAACTGTAGTGCAGAAAAAGATTCCCTATTATACCAGTTCATCTCCTATAATTAACTTTGATTATTATCCTTCAGAAAGGAAATCCCACCTAAGCTGTATGGAACTTTCATCTGAAAAGCAGGTGAAGATAAATTGTATCAATAGATCTTCAGTTAAAGAAACAGCTAGAATATCAGAGAGTGAGAGAGGTGAGAAACGGGAGTTCGAAAATACTCTGAATAAAGCAGAAGCAGCTCCCTATGAAAAGAAAAGTATAGATACTCAAGATAGCTCTTCGGAAAAGAAAATAGTTCTGTCCCCTGAGCCCTTTGAGGATTCCTTTATGGAGAGGATTCGTCTGTTTGATTCGAGTTTTGACAGTCATGAACCTGCCCAGGTAGGGGTGTTGCAGGGGATTCTCTCAGATCCTGGTCAATCACCAAGCTCAGAGTTGGATTTTGATATACTTGATAACAAATATTTACCAGATAGCGCAAAAAGTAAGAGAGATGTTTCAGTAGATCTAGAGTCTGTTCTCAGCAGATACGAAACACTGAAAAGGACTCTGTCTAGAAATGAAGAACTTCAGACACCTACTGCTGATGAATCTCTGAATTGTTTCTTAGATCTAGATTTTACACAAGTAGACACAGAAGGAAGTGATCTAGAAAAAACATTTTATTTGGATAAAGACTTTCTCAAAACTCTATCACCACCCATTACTTTTTCTGAAAGTAAACCTTCTCTGTCACCTTTACTGATGCGCTCTAAATGTCTGGAGAGAATGGCATCAGCTTTACACAAAATGCCTTTTGACTCCGTACATGAATTGAAGGGTAAGTGTCTTCTGTGCTCTCACAACAGGACTTTGTCCACTCTGCCACTAGAAAAATTCTCCTTGATATCCTAGTATGAGGTGATGAACTCTGATGTGGAAGTGTAGGAATGTGAATTATTTCCAAGCTCATTCTTTACAGAAAACAAGATATAGAAGCAAAGTAAATATCAAAGCAAAGTCATAGGAACCTGCTGCTTCTGCTACGTTAGCTACTAAAAGCAGAAAAAATGCTCATGTGAATTTCTGCGGTCATTTCAACTTCTTTAGGGTGTGTTTTTCAAAAAAAACAATCTTAAAGAAGCATTAGCAGGAGAGTCATATGCCAATTCCAACTTAAATTTAGAATAGGACATCTGCTCTGAATAAACCTGCCTTCAGTGTAGGAGATTGGGACTATGGCTAGTGAAGTCAGTTCCTAGTTTGTAATACTCTATTATGAAATATCTTGACTTCTCTTACTCACTTTCCAATCCTCCTACATAAGCATGTTGTTTAACCACTAAATCAGTGTTTAGTTTCACGCAAGACTAATTTTTGAAATACGTAAATAAAGGAGACATAGTAATGGTTATACAGAATAGTTTGCCACAGAAACAGGTATTTTTAATGGAGTACTAGATGTTTAACTCCGTAAGGAACCATAAGGCTAAAACTATTTTAGGCATAGGTTTGTCACTTGAAGTCATCAGGCAAAGATGAAAATGTTTTTTCAACTAATGTTTGAGGATTAAAGCTTGCTGTGTCTGTGTGTGGTATCTCAGCTTATATATAAACTTATTTGAAAGTGATTTTTAGGTTGGATAGCTTAATACTTCTTCACAGGAATTTTACTGAGTAAGAAAACTAATTCTGCTGTTCTAAGGCTGATCATTACTGCCTGTAAGAATTACTCTTAATTTAAACTGTCTTTCCAAGACACAGAATCCTTTCTACCTTTGTAATACTAACAAGTTAACTTGACACTGTTTTGATAAAGTATTTGTGGAGGCATCAGGTAAGGCTGTGGAAGTAGTAGATTGTCAAAATGACAGAAAATTCCCTTCAAAGAAGGGAATTGTGTATTTGGGCCTAAGCTACAACTACATAAGAAGCAGCATGAACTGGGCTGCCAAACTTTCTTGATATTGAATGCAAATAACAGTACCTTCTCTTAACTGTGATATACAGATGCAGTGAAATCCCTTAGCTTTTGCTTAAAACAGTGATGGTTCTCATAGGGCATAGTTTCTCCATATTTGCCATATTTGAAACAGTTATAAATAGAAATATTTTAGTATTTGTGCCAAATACTTTCCAAACAACATTTTTTGTCACATAATTGAGTATTAGAATTATAACTAGTACACTTTTCTTCCAGATGAAGAGCATTTGAGTGAGAAGCTGGACACAAAGGAGCCATCCTGACAGAAACTGTACAGCTGAAGCAGAACCATAAGTAATAGAAATATGGTTCCCTCGAGCATATAGCCTCTTCTCCAAATGCTGCTCATGTAGGGAGATTGCTTTCTTTCCTGTTTCCTATAGATGTTTCCTCATTCAAGAATGTCAGTTGCCTTCTCTGGTTCCTCCTGTTTCATTTTATAGTAACATTTTATGTGTGGACTTTTATTTGTATACAGAATGCTATATTTATTATAGCTTTTTAAAAATATCATGTCAAGCACTAGCTGAACAGTGTGTAATTCTAAAAAGGGGAAAACAGTAGGTCTCAAATGGGAAATAGTGAAGTTTCCAGTGTCTCTGTCTTGCCCCTAAACCCTGCTAGTTAGTGCAGTATGTTGTGAGAGTTATTCTTTCTCACTGAGACTTCTGGTAAATATTTTGATCAGTTTTCCCTTTGAGGAGAGACCACTCTTTTTGTAACCCTCTATGTTAGTGCATGTTTCTCCACATATATTGTTATTAAATAAAGTTGATATTTTAAATTAAAATTCTGACTGTGAATACTTGTAGTATTAATACTAATTAATTATTATTAATTATTAATTTTGTATTGTTTATATTAGCTAGTAGACTTACATGAATGTATAAATTTTCATCTTGCTATGAAATAATAGCATAACCGAAAATGCTCTAAGTCCCTGTAGACGAGCTTCCTACTGTAGGAGCTGCCCATCTATTATGGCATCTTTATGGGAAAAGCAGTTAATTATATGTGATAACAGATATTTGCATCATGTTTCATTAAGTAAATCTAATGATTATTTTCTTTGGTCCATTCCCTGTCTGGAGGGCCATGGCAGATGAGTAGTTTTTCCTGTTGAAATGAAATTCCATTGCTGAGACCTGCTTCCTAATATGATGCATTTGGAGTTTAGAAGTGTTTCCAAGTCCTTCTCTTTTCCCACATACCACATGAAAAAGGATTGATGCTGCCCGTCATGGAGGTTGTAATGTGTCTTTTAGTAGTAGAGGCTCTGCTCATTGCAGTTAACAGCTACTTTGTGCTCATACCAGTGCAGCCCTAGCAGGAGCATAGCTAAGATGGGAGTGTTTAATAACCCTTTTAAATTTTGCTGTAATCTTGGTCAAACAACCAAAGCACTGGAATTACTGACTTCAGCTCTCAGCAGTGTACTAGTATGAGCTGCCCTGAGCTCTGGAGCCTGTGACTTCACACAGGTTCCCTGGGTGACTGTCTCACAGCTTTCAAGTCCTGGTCTGGAGAAGTTTAAGATCAGAAGCCACAGAGCCCTGGGCAGAAAACCACTTCAGGGACTTCAGCATTTCTCCAGGGGGAAGGAGCTGATCAGCTGGGATGGGTCATGTGCCCTGCACCACTGTCCAGTGCTCTTACCCTGTCCCTGCAGGTCTCCAGAACTGTTTCTGACCTTCCTGTCCACAAGGACTGCTGCTGAAAAGGCTTTCTGCTTGCAGAGCATCTACTGGGAAAGACCTCAACTGTAACTGGCTTTCGTAGCAAACATGTCTTCTGTGTCTTCAGTCCCGTCCTTGAAGTGCCTTTGCCAGCTGTGCTCCTGTGGGTATGTGGGAGAGGCTGAGGGGAGGAGCTTGTGGTAGGGGTTCCTTGATGGATGGCTGCAGCTGCAGTTCACTGAACACTGGCAGAGTATAATGTAAAAGCAAGGTTTTTAGAACAGTTTTAAATCTCTTAAAAACAGGAGGTGTTTTTCTCATATTGCATATTCAACTTTTTTTTTTTTTTTTTTTTTTTTTTTGGACATAGAAGTAAACAAGTGGTAGGATGGCTTTCTTTTTTGGTGTATATATGTATATGTGTGTGTGGCTTGCCTCTAAGAGGAGAGGCATTTCAACTGGTGTTACTGACTTGGTAAGCCCGCACTACTGTAAAAAGTGGCAGTTCTCTGTAAACATGCAGACTATAGGGAAAAAATGTATGGGAAAAATGTATGGTAGGGGAAATGTTCTAAGTGAAAAGAACTGAAAAGATCATACTCCATGAGAAGTTTTAGCAGTCTCACTCCTGTGAGCCCGTGCCTCTTTTTTCCCTGAAAACAGTGGTCAGCTTTAAGGCTTTTTGGATGCAGTGTGTGAGAGACAGTGGAGGGAGGATTGCAGGTAGGAATTCTGTGGGCTCAGTGGATTTAGGGAGCAGCAGAGCAAATCAGCTTCCTGCAGCCATTGTACAGTACAGCAAGGAGGTGTCTGAGGTGACTGGGGAGTGCACAGCCATGTTCTTCACCTCTCGTAATTCATGTGGATCTCTGACAGAGACCTCCTAAACTAGGAGTGAACGGGACTAAAAACAGCTGTGGAGAAGGATTGCTTCTTTCCTTTCTACTCCATGAAATCTTGCGTGCACAAGGAATATTGACAAACCTTCGGTTAAATGAACACATAGCTGAAGTTCTTGTAACGGCTTGGTCAAGACTTAAGCCGTAACTGAACAGAGGGAAACTGCTCTCTATTGTGTGTATTTAAGATAAATCATTAATATCCTTTACCTAATAATGCAAAGCTTTCAGTGTTTTACATGGAGAAGATCCTATGTTTGTGGGATCTTTCTAGAATTTCATTAGTGATGACCTGGCAAATGAACTGAGATGCTCAATAGCTACTCATGGTACCCTAATTAGCAGTAGGGAGATAAGATAAATTGGGACCTATTGCTTCAATTTTAAGTGTGACATGGGATCCTTTTTAAAGCCTGAAATCTATTCATGGCTCAATAATTCTGGTTCTCAATAGCTCAGAAAACTGTTGTTTTCTGGTGCTCAGTGCTTCAGGAACCTGGCACGAGTTGCTGTAGCTGTAGCTGTGCTGGAGCTCTGCAGCACTTTGAGAGCTCAGTCTTTCTGTCCGAGTTGCTGGTGCAACTTCGTCTGGGCTGGCTTGTTCTCTATGTGCCACCAGAGAGTCTTTCTGACTCCCTCATGTCTTTCCCCCTCTGAGCCCCTTCTGTTTTCTGTGCAGTCCAAGAGTCTGTTACTGGCTGGGTCTTACTGGTGCATTAAAGTTTGTGCTTATTTTGTGTTGGGATTCAGCACTGTAGCCTGTGTGAAGCTGCTCGACTTTGTCTGATGCATTGGGTGTGGGCTCGCAGTTGGGGAGCTCTGCTTTGTGTAATTAGCATAAGGGACAATGTGGAGTTAGAGCATTTATCTGACTGTATTCTGGGCATATTAACACTGTATCACTTGTGGTGGTGCTTTTCTGCAACACTGACAGTGCGCATATTGCTGTCCTGAAAGATGGAAGTCCTGTTTAGATATGAGTTACTTTATGGCATTGGACAAAACAAATAATACCCTTAAAATAGTTACTAAAATAATTACCAAAAATATTTCTTTTTTATCAAAAATGCTTTTTATCAGAAGCACTTAATCTTTTTGAAGTATAGGAGATCTCAGGCAAAGATTCACTGAATTTGGAGAACATCAAAATTTCTAACAAACAGAATTCTGATACCCAATAGCTGGTATCTTTGAATTTTAGCCAATTATTCCTTCAGCTTATTGGGTCAATATTTTGGTCAATGGCCGTTTAACATTCTGTAAGATCAAGTATTTTGTTTTTTTTTTTTTCTAGTAAAGAGTGGGAGCATGATTTTGAGCACCGATTCAAAAGTGTCATCCCTCATTTAACATGGGAATTTTATTAGTGAGGTGATGCAGAGTAACTGTTCAAAGTGAAGGACATAATTTATTGCTTAGTTCTGCATATATATAGACACTTATGATAGGTGAGTGTCCACTCAGCCTTTTGTAATAAACATTTTCTCTATGCTAAATCGCATATGGAGATATAATCCAAATATGTTTTTTTCACCTTACACTTTGATATATCTGTTTCAGACAATAGGGTGAATCTCTTTATTGACAGAAGATGGAGGTAGTCATCCGAGGTGGATGACTGATTTCCCAAGAAAATGCAGGAGGAGCCTTGGCAACTCTGGTTTGGGCAGTGAGTGGGCAATTGGAGTGTGGCTTCTTGATAAGCTTTTTAGATAAATTGCGTTTATTTATATTGTATCATGTTTTACTCATTATTTCAACGTCCTCTTCTCAAACTGTTAGAAAACACCCTTAGTTATTGTGTGCTGTTGTTACGAGGATGTCCCTGGGGTAATGTGAAGCAAAACTGAATGAGGTGCTTTGTGACTGTAAGAACAATTGATTTCAGTGGGAGTTACTGAGATTATTTTGAATCAAAACCAGTAGCCATGCTCATGGATTCGTAAATCAGAGTTGACCTTCTTAAAAATGCAGCTTCTGAAAATTAGATCCATCACTGCAGAAACACGGAGCTTTAACTGCCTTAGAGAGAATCTAGTCATGTATGTCACTATGATGGTGCTGAAGTGTGGAGTTGCAGAAGGTCCCTCTGATGAGAGGTCTCGCTTCCACGGGAGGGAGCACTTTTGTTATTATCGATTTTACAATGGCAAACCTTGTGCGCTCAAATTTGCTGCTCTCAAATAACAGGCTGGATGAGTTGCCAAACTTGGGAAAAAATGTATAGAACTGAGCAAAATTCTTCCCAGAGAGCTCTGTTTCTTTTATTAGTTTTAATGAATTTCTAGCTTTAACTTAAATGATTTTTTAACTGTCAGAATGGAATTTCTTTTGGCGTGTGCTGAGATTCTTGATTTTTGCTGTTTTGGAAACTTTTAACAGACTCACAATTGCATGTCTAAAAGCAGCTTTAGCAAAGGCTGGAATTTCATTTAATTTGATAAAACAATTCCAGTGGTGGCAGAAAATGATCTTTATTCCTAGAACCAAATTGGTTCTAAAAATAAATACATTAAAGCAAAACCAATGTCAGATGCCCTAAATGTTTTATTTTTTGTCACTGTTATTAATCCTGACTTACAATATCCTACCCGATTTATCCTTGGTTCTATGCATCAATGCTATGCATGAATGAAGTACAAAAGAATGAATGATTTATCGATATCAGTCCTTTGAAATTGCAAAAATTTCTCTTTCAATGCAGTGTTGATAGAAAAATATGTATTTGCTTTCATGGAGTAATTCCCTTCAGTTGGGAAAAGAAGATTCAGACTGATCTCATCTCCCAAAGCAGGAAGAAATAATGGGATCAGGTCATTAGATACCATCACTAACTAGGTCCTTATAGAACCAGTATGAGTCAACATAGCTGCGCTGGCTTTATATTGCTTATTGCATTATTCAATTTGTATGATGTTCACATGATCATTGCAGGGACAACAAAAGAAAGGCTCAGAGGTATTTTCTAGATTCCTGTGGTGTTCATGAATATGGGAAAAGTTAAGCTCACTTCATGTTAGGCATTCTGAGGGGAGACTTTCCTTAGGTCCCAAAAACCTGTTCACGTACTCAACCCTCGTTAGATCCCACGCAGGATAGGTTTCTTCTGTTTCTGAAAAAAAAATTCAGAAGAATTTTGAAGACTTGAAGACTGGGAAGTGAGGAGTATTTATACATCGTGGTGTTTGCGTAGAAATGGGGTTCTTGTTCAGCCCTTGACTTCGAAGACTATGAAAATTGGATGGGGATTGGCTGGCAAAGGGGCCTGATGCTGCAGAATGGCAGGGATGTGCAAATCCCTTTACACCAGTGGGTGATTTAGGCACTAAGCACTTCTGAAAAGTCAGGCCTAGACAGTTTAGAGGCTTCAACTTCAGCACAAAACAAATTATTTAGAAATGATACAACACTGGGAAAAATACATACATACACCTATTTCGCTTTGCAGTCTTCCCCAGTTCACTCTTTTTTTNTTTTTTTTCTTTTTTCTTGTGTCAGTAGTAGGGTGCTGCAAAAGCAGATCTGCAGAGCGGCCAGTGCGGAGGGTCTGACATGCATGCAGTGTATATTTTGGGAGGAGGAGGAAGGAGCTATTTTGGATTACATCCAATATACTTGTATGCACTTAGTACCTGTGTGTGATAGGAGAACTGCCTTCCTGAAATGCCCTGTGAGTGAGTTGGGGCTGAAGAGAAGACAGGATGCACCCTTGAAAGGTGCTCTCTGATGCCAGCCAGAATGCAGAAGGGGGAGAGGACCAGAAAGCTCATTTCAAAAGTGTGCTTCTAATCCAAACACATCATGTTGACCAAATGAACAACTAACCAAAGTGGATTTATGTGCAGTAGGGCTGTATGGAGGTACTTCAGCTAAAAAGAAATGTGAAATATGTGAGATAAGAACTGCCCTGAAGCATGCGCTCTTATTACACTGCACAGCCCTTGATGATTTGCTGGCAGGCTGAAAGGTCCTTTGAGAGCCAATGTTGACTGCGGGGTTGGAAAGAAGGTGAGTTAGGGTCCTTGGTGGTGGCAGGGATAGCAGGCAGATTATTCACAACTCTTAGTGGTCACAAAATCATAGAATAGTTGAGACTGTCAGGCACCTCTGGAGAGGGTCTAGTCCCTCTCTTCTCAAGGCTGGGCCAGCTCAAGCAGAGTGTTCACAACAACCTCCAGTTGGGTTTGGGATATATCCAAGGATGGAGACGCCACAACCTGTCTGTGGAGCGTATTCCAGCAGTCAACCAGCCTCACTGCAAAGAAGTTTTTTCATATGTTTGAATGGAGTTTCTCCATTTGTGCCTGTTGCCACTTGTCCTGTCACTGGGGACACCTGGCAGGAGTCCAGCTTTAGCCACTTTACCCCCCATGTCAGGTGTTTATGCACTTGGAGAAGATAACCGCAGAGTCTTGTTTCTGCAGGCTGAACAGTCCCAGCTCTCAGCCTCCCGCCGTGTGCCAGGTGCTTCATTGTTTTGGTTGGACTCACTGCAGTAGGTTCACATCTCTCATAATTAGGAGCTCAAGTTTGGGTCTGGTACTTACCAGTGCTGGGTGTCATGGAAGGACCCTCTCCCTCAAACTGCTGGCAGCTCTCAGCCCAACAGTCTCCTGGCAGCACGGACCTTGCTGCAAGGAGATGTTGCTGGCTCGTTGTTGACCAAGACACCCAGGGCCTATTCTGCTGAGACACTTTCCAGACAGCTCTTCTCCAGCCTCATCAAGTGAGGGACTCTGCACTTCAACAACTTTGTTCAACAACTACAGGCTCCTGTCTGCCCATTTCTCCAGACTGTTGAGGATTCTCTCAGTGGCAGCAGAGCCCTCTGGTTTATCAGCCATCTAACAGCTGCTCCTCACAATTTTGTACCATCTACATACCTGCTGAGGAGGCACTCTGCATCATCATCCAGGTCACTAATGAAAAGTGTAATCAGTATTAGCCTGAAAATCGAGTCCTGGAGTCCTGGGGGATACCACCAGTGACTGGTCTCCATCTAGACACTGCCTCAGATCACAACCTGTTGAACCTAGCAGCTCATCTGGTTTTCAATCTCTGCTCATCTAGTCTGCGCTTCATGTCTACAAGGATGTTGTGGGCAACTGTCAAAAGCCTTGCCAGAACTGAGATTAAACACCCACTGTCCTCCCCTTTCTACCCAGCCAGTCATCTCACTGCAGAAAGCTATTAGGTTGGTGAGGTAGGAGTTTCCCTTTGTGAATCCTTACTTGAAGACTCCTGATCATCTTCTTGTCCTTCATATGTTTGGAAAAGGCTTCCAGTCATCCTGGTCCTTTACCTTTCCAGGGATCAATAGGAGTATTATAGCCTCATAAAATACCGAAATATGAAATATTTTAAGCTATTAAACTGTTGAAAAAGGGCAAATTTGAAAACAATTTTTAAAAAGTACCTTCCAGTTTTTAACATTCACTTAAAAATATTTTCATTAACTGTCAGCCTATTTTCATGGACTATTGAACAACAGCACCTGATGGAAAACAGCTGTTAGAAATGATTGGCTCTTTCTGATAGATTTAGGATCTGTGCTATGACAGCACAGATAATTGCTTTTGGCAGGATTTTGCAGATAGCTGCTGATATAAATGTTTGGTTTCTAAAGTCACCTGGGAACTTACGACCTTCAATCTGTTCTTGGTTTCCTTCCTTGGATCTTATCGTTGCTCTTCAGGCTGTGGAGAAGTGAATGTTTGACCATAACCGGAGGACCATTTCCTGTCCACGTGTAGCATTACTCTTGTCAGCCTTGTAAAGCATTCTGCAAAACATGCCTCTGACTTCTCTTTGGATGGTGTGCTGGGGTAATTTGCAAGCTTGCATTTTGTACCCCAAATAATATTGAAATTCAGCTGAGTTGCAGAACATTGTCTTCTGAGTTATCCTACTAGCTAATGTGGTGTAAATATCTGAAGCAGTGACTCGAAATAATAACTGAATAATAATAACTGAAATAATAACTGAAGCAGTCTCAAAAATAATTTATTACATGACTCAAGCCATGTTTGTGAGCTAGTTAGATGAAATTGATTGGAAATAGCGGTCATCTTTCATTCTGATTAAAGGAACTTTCTCATCTACATACATTCTCATCTTCGTACTTCTTCACTAAGTTAGCTTTAAAGATGTAGAATTTACATGTGTGAGAAGCATGTGTGTTAGACTGTCCCCTTAGGATGAGCGTGCATGGGGTTTGTGGATTCTAGGATATGTCATTTCGTGAGGACTGCTCAGCTGTGTGCAGGGAGGGCGGCATCATCGGGCTGGCTGTTGGGAGTGAGCGTGACAACACAAGGGTATTCTGGTGTAATTCTGACGTCGTTAATGTTTCCTTGTTCTGCCTATTTACTGTCGAATTCTGGTGTAGCTCTGACGTTGTTAATGTTTCCTTGTTCTGCCTATTTACTGTCAAATTCTACCTCTCACATTTTTATTGTGTTTCATCTATTTACAGTGCATGCCTTTTTTTTTCTTTTTTGATATATATTTCACTGCTCCTGAACTAATGTATTTTTCAAAGTAAAACAAGAACTGCAGTTAATACTGCAGCCGCTTTGTTCCCCTGATGGTTGTTGTCCCCATCATGGTATGTATGGCAAAGAGGCAGTGATTTGTGCGAAAGATCCCACAGGACAGGGTTTCAATCAGACTGCTTCTCAGTAGCGGGAGCAGGAACTGATGGTCGCCAGGTTCTGGCGCATGGTTTTGCAGAGTCCCAAAGCTTGACCGGGAGATGGCAGCATCCCGCCAGGGATCTGTGTGTTGTGGCCCCTCCGGGGACTTCTTGCTCCCTTTCTGATATTATTTGCTGAAATCTTTTGCCGTGTGTGCGAGAGGGAAAGGCTGATGCTGGTCAGAGTTTTCTGCTGCTAATTGATGGATAAATGGATAAATGTGAAGGTACCAGGCTAGATACTTTGAACTGAGTAGTTTTATCTCAACACACAGTGAGAAAGAGGAACATGCAAACCTCTGGCTTGTCAAATAGTGTTGTGGGGCTTCTAGGTCTGCCTGGCTCCTCAGCGAGCCCTGGCCTTCGTTCCCAACATGAGGGACACGCTTTTATTTGACCCGTTTTGATCTTTCCAGTGCTTTTGTGTTAGAAGAAAAATCAAAGGAGTAGAACAGAGGATCAAATAAGTTTGCATTTGTTGCATATTGCCTTTCCGTTCAGGATTTTTTGTTGTTGTTTTGTTTTTTTCTGTTAGTGTTAATTTTCCTGGCAACAAATGTCAATTAAATGTGAATGTTCATTTACTGTGACAACGATGACAAAAAGTAGAGAGGGGATTAAGTCTGATATTGTATGATGTAGGAAGTTTCTGTATTTTCAGTGAAAAGTCTATGTAAATATTGATTGACAAGTGTGCCATTCAGCAGCTCAGTTTTATTGTGTCTTTACTGGAAAATAAGCTATGTTATTCAGAGAAAGAAAGATTTTTTTACCTTGAAGGCATAATCTTTGTTATAGTGTTTGTCGTGTTACCCAGCGCCTAGTGTCAGAAACTAGATACGTTTATGAATTGTCTATTTGCAGTGAGCTCAAATAGCACAGAAAAACATTGTCGATGGAAAATATCTCCTCCTGAAGAACATAAGGAAAAAGCAGATTTTTTTTTCAGAAGAGGACTAAACACAAATACAGACTGGGGGACCCACCTGATGCCAACCCCTCAGCTTTCCATACGTGTTTGAGGCTGTGTTGGAAGGTTTCCCTGCAGGTGAGGGGGAGTCTCATGGGGTTGTCCACATCACTTGTCAGCTCGCAGGGGCAAACTCTGTGCCGTGTCCCATATGCCATACTATAAATAAAATGGGTTTTTGCCACCTCTTCTCACATGCTGATCTCTAATTTACATCCACGGCAGGGATATGCAGCAGCTATTTTTACTGGCCTATTAAACCAAAACAGGCAAACATTCCCAGAACAAACAAACAAAAATAAAAACATTGAAAATGATTCCTGCGTCACTGTTTCCACAGATTTCCTGTGGAAAAGTTGGTATGTGTATAATTTAATCTCTTATCATATTGTGCATATTGTGCTAAGGGTCTGACTTAAGCTTCTGCAGGCAACCATAATTTTGGCCTATCCTAGCTTTTAAATATTTGATTTTGTACCTTTGTTTCTTTTAATTTTTGTAAGATGTTGTATGTGTTCCTCAAGAGAAGTGCAATATCAGAAATCTTTGAAATCTTTGATGCTAGAAGTCCATTGATTTGTGGCATTCAGTTAATTTAGGATTTACAGTTGCTCTGTGTGAGCACCATTGAACGACTTTCAAGGCTCTCTGGCAAACAAATTTGTACAAGCCAAGAGCCAGGGGAAAAAAAAAGAAAAAAAGTGAAAAAAAAGGATGTTAGAGTCACAAATTTCAAGCATTCACATATGTCTTTATTATAAGTGTATACACTACATAGTCTGAAAGCCTCTGAACATTTTTGCTCTGTTGTACTTGCTTTTTAAGCAGACCGAGTATCTATTGTTGGAGAGCTATTGCGAATTTATGTAGCTGCAGGTTAAGACGGTGGTGTAAGGAGCCCCTAACACACCAAAGGCACACTACATGTCTTGCCAGGTTACTTTACAGATCAGTCAAGTTGCCAAATCAGAGAATTAAATTGCTCTCTACAAGCAAAACCCCAAGTCAGCTGCTTGTTCCAGTGCTTGAACACCACTTCTGCGTCCTGCTGCATTTCTGCTTCCCACTGGTGTCTAGGGGGACCTTTCGCCTCCACAGCTATTGTCTAGATTAGGGGAAAGGCAAAATGGTAATAATTTTAATTCCTCTCAGTAGGGTGTATGAGTAGTTTGGGAAGTTGGTCATCTGCACATTTAAAAAACAAACAAACAAACTGGCCGTTTTAGCATAATCTTTTGTGCATCAGAAAAAGCGTGTATGTTTGGCTATCCAGAGAAAATGAAAGTGCAATGATCATACCTTCCCCAGGATAGCCACAACCTGCTCTATTCATTGTTTTCCAGTAAAAATGGTAGAAAATTTGCGGTAAATATCACAGGCAGCTGCCACAGGGACCAGTCCAGTGTGGGGTGACACCCTGGGCGCTGCCTGGTCCCAACAGGGGCCGTCCCACCTCCCATCCCACCATCTGCAAGAAGCAGGTGCCATCTCAGGTTCCTCCACCCGCTGGTCTCCCACCTCAAATGCATTGCAAAAAGCATGAGGTTAGCAACAAGTGAAGGATAAAGTACTTCTACTGCCTCTTTGCTGTTTTTTTCCATCCTATTCCAGCTTCTGGTGCTTCTGAGCGGGCTTTGCTCTGAGACATCAGCTTTACAGTGGTTGAACTGCAACTGCTTGAGAGGACTGCTTACCTCATTTGCTTCATGGTGTTCTCAAATGGCCAAATAACGTTGTCAGAGTTTTTAGCCTGGAGTTCAATATGGGTATGACAGACCTCTGGGGCAAAGCCCACTTCCTATTTTCAAGCATCGGGACAAAAGACCAAGACTTTAGTCTATATTAATGACTGCTCATCTTGGTAGAGAAGTTGTGCTTTTATGCGGGCAATTTGTTAGCACTCGTTGTATTTGATCTCTGATTTATCGCGTTCTGCTCTTTCCTAATGGTAACAGCAGACTCCAACAACTCTTCCCACGGATGAAGAGGTATGGGGACCTCCAGGAAGTTTTACTTCTGGGTACTTCTCCCTCCTTGTTTTCCCTTGGAGGCTGCTGTCTCTACTGGGAGGAGAGACCATGCGGCTGCCCTGCAGATCCCACTTGCTGCCAAGCAGGAGGGCAGAGCAGGAAGTTTGGATCCTTCAGCTTTTCTGGTCTAAGTTCTTGGCAATGTCTCAGGAGCAGATGTACAAGACTCAGCTGATCCTGCTGTTGCCTTGCTGAAGACTGAGGCTTATTTCATGTGACCACCGGAAAGCAGTGTAATCCTGCAGTCAGTCTAGGGCATTTTGCAGCTTGACTGGGGCTTATATTTGGAGAGGGACAATGTTTCTGGCTTGGCCATTCCTCCTTCCCCTTGTGTAGGAGCAATGCAGGATGTTTCCTTCCCACATTTGGATATCCTGGGATGTTTTTGAACCACCACCATGGTTTTGCTTTTACTGCTTCAAACAGGCATAAAGCAGCATTGTTTCACCATGCGAATGTCAGTCCGACACGTCAGTGATAGGGTCCCTGGTGGCTCTGCCTGTGGGCTGCTGTGGTTGCACTTCTTAGGTTTCCTTTCATCCATAAAACCAACGAGAAAGTTGCAGTCTATTACAATTCACTGTTTTTATGGCAAAAAACCTTTCTGACTGAGGTCAAACTGTAAGTGCCCTGTCCAAAATACAAGAGATGGTTTCAGCCCCTGGCATCTTACAGCCTCAGGAGATG
Source organism: Nothocercus julius (assembly GCA_013398735.1). Taxonomy (NCBI): domain Eukaryota; kingdom Metazoa; phylum Chordata; class Aves; order Tinamiformes; family Tinamidae; genus Nothocercus; species Nothocercus julius. Next base: position 3,087,245 of record VZSV01000041.1, read on the forward strand.
GACCGGAGCTGAGGTAGAAAAGCGAAACACGGCGAGATGGACTGTGTCTCTCAGCAAAGTTGCTGTTGTTAGAAGCTGTGTAATCTGAAAGTACCTTGGGTTTGTCCAAAGGTTTGAGGTAAACAAGACGAGCAAGAGATCTTAACACATTCTGGCACGCTAATTGTAAAATTTTGTCTTCCAGGTTTTCTCCTAAAGGGTTGACCAGAGGCAAAATGAGAAACACTAAGTAAATGTTTTTGTTTATTTATTTATTTATTGCAAGAGCAATTATTGGTGGAATTCTCACACAAATTTTTTGTGTAAAATGTCCAGATCCCTCTGTAATTCTTACTATTTTTTATTTATATGTTCAAAAAAATTTGGCCTTGTGACTGAATACTTGACCTGCTTCTGGCTAGTATGGTTTGGCAAGAGGAGTTCTGCTACTGACACCAAAATAAGGCAACGGGACCACACTCCATTGAGGCTGCCTTTTGAATGGCTTCATTAGGGGATTAACAACCCTCCAACAAATAAACTGTTCTGCTTTTACAGTGCTTCTAAACACTGAAAGCAAGTAATCAGTGGTGATGGCTTTTAGTGTAATAATGATGGGTATCTACATTTCTTGAGTAGTTTTGTAAATAAATTTCCAGCCCAGAAGGATGCATGTGATTATCTAGTCTGACCTCTTTTTTCATGTATTGACTCTTGTGCAATATTTGTCTGAATGTAATTGTTTGTAACTGAAGAAGAATTTACAGTCTTAATGTATTTTTGTGAATTCTAAATTCAGTGTCCAGCGTTTCCAAAAAACAAAGAATAAAATGGCAGCTTGTTTTCACTAAATATCTTGCCAAAAACATATTTTTTTTTCAAAATTAGTATTTTCATCCTCATTTCTGTATCCACTTGATGAGAACCATGCAAGAATTTCTGAATTTTTTTTTTCCTACATAAATTGTATGTAAATATCTGACTAACATTTAAATAGATTTAAAGGACAGGTGTAGAAATGTTTATGTTGTTGTATTCGTCTCCCTATAAGGTATAAGCTCTTTCCATTACCATTTTGTTTTATTTTGTTTTGGTTTTGTTTTGTCTGTCGTCTTGAAGAGGTTTTCTTTGTCAATTGGACAGATATATAATTAAAAATATAGGTTTGAGGATTTAAGTGGGGTAATTGTCAAAGGTCTGAAAGGGCTTTAGTTGTCTAAATTTGGCCAGCGTTCATTGGGAATTGTATGCTTACAAAAATTCTTCTTAAATGCATGTTATGATTTTTTTTTATGAGGAATGCTGACAGTAGAAAGCTATATAAAGCTTTTGGTTTTTTTTTGTTTTTGGTAGTGTGAATCCATAAGCATAACAGCACACAAAATAGCTTAATGTACTCAGGGCAGATATTCCTGTGGTGTCTATTTATGATATTACTTCTAATTGTGACACCAGACATACTACAAATAGAGCACTTAATTGTAACTAATAGCCTGCTGGTAGTTCAGTGCTCTGGGGAATAAGAAGGTGCAATCTAGAGCTTCCTGCAGGCCTGACACTTTGCTTTTAGCTTTCCGTCCACACACTATATGTGCAAACAGGGGTATAGGGGAATGCCCACCACCTTCCCAGACCCCACATGCTCCAGCAGATTAGTACCATTTAGACTTATTAAAGGCCTTCAGGCCTACTGCATAAATACCACAACAAATAGTCTTTTCAGGGACAGTAGTGAAAAGAGCATCTCTTATTTTCTGCAGTTTTGTTACTGCTGAAAAAAACAACTTAGTCTTCTAGTTTTAAAAGCCTCCAGAGAACTGGTGTGAGTTCCTGACCCTGTCATATTCTCTGTAAGATATTCAGGCTATTACCAAATCTCTCTGTGCCTTAGCTCTCTGACCGGGAATTGTGAGTAACAGCACTCTGTTAGTCCATCTCTGTACATGATAAAGAGCTTAAGAGCAGTGGCCATCCACTATTATGTGTGTGTTCAGCTTTAGAACATAAACATCTGCATGTAACAGTGATAAAGGTATCCAGTGCAAACATCACAGAAGAAAAAAAAAAATCATGCATATTTATGTAACATCTGTATATCCCTATTTTTCTCTTGCCATTCCCACACTTAAAAGAAAAATCAAGTCAATGAATAGAGATGGTAGATGCAACACTGGTTGGCTGTTGCTCAGAGGCACTATGATGACTATGAATAGGTCCAATTTAGTATTTGCTTTGTAAGTCTGCTTGCAAAAAATGAAGACTACTCAGAGTTTTCATCAAAAATATATGAGTATTTAACAGAATCTGTTAAGGGTAAGCACCATACTTATGATTTTCCCCTTTTCTTAGGATAAGAGGACATTGACCAAGAAAGTTCAGGATGCAGTCCTAATTCACTACTGGTGAAAGCCTTCCAGTATCGTAGAACAGAGATAAAAGCCATTCTACTACAGGGAAGGATGGGACTAGAGAATAAATCTGTCCCAGCAAGGGCAACTATGCTCTTATTTTACAACTCTGGAAATATCAAAGCCCATCAGCAATAAAAAAAGTGAAAAATGACAGATTGTTCCAGAAAGATGTTAAGAATTTCAGGATTTGTAACAACTTCCTCATGGCTGGAATTCTTTTGGACAGGGAATAGCTCAAAGGAAAATTTATTTTCTCCTGATTCTTGACTTACTGCATTTGAACTCTTTTTTACATAAGAAAGGCTCTGCAGCAGCAACTTGGTCTCTGCAGCAGCATGCCAAAATTCTCCTATCGTTTGCTAAGGTAGACAGACTCCTACAGCTGCTCATGACCTGTTCATGCTTTCCATACTGTTTATGTTAACAGAATGAATTGCCATGTTGCAACCTAGAGCTCTCTATATTGCTTCACACTGCAAATTCACTAAAAATAGAAGTAAAGGAGTTAGAAGACTGCCTTTTGTTTTACAATTATAGGGACAAATTTGATGTAGAAATGATGAAGTTGTTTGTAAATCTGTTTTCCACTGTGATGTCTTGAATTCTGCTCAGTGTCACAGATCATCACAAGTGATGCTGGAGATCTTCAGACAAGGTTTCACCACTGCTTTTCTTATTCTTCCTGCAAACTGTAACAGTTGCTGAAAGGATGCTTTTAGAAATTATTTTGCAGAAGCCTTCATTTTTTACTATGGAATGGAGCTAGCTGGCCCCTACTAAAGAACACCGGACCTTATTCTCCCATCAGATTCTCCTATTTCACAGTGTTTTAGATTTCCTGATTGCAGTACTGGCAGTGGGGCAGCCCCTCACTAGGCAGAACAAGGTAAGTGGTGGGGCTGGGTCTTCACTCTTGTGTGGGCTGGCAGGTTGCCCTGTGTGGTTTGGGGTGAATTTATGGGTAGGATCAGAGGCTACAGGGTGGCTGCTGAGGATTGGGAAGGAAAAATTCTCCTTTATAAACAATGGCATAACGGTGAGAGGAGATGGGAAAAAGAAGGGTGCACGAAGAGAGGAAAGGGGGATTACCTTGAGCTACCACTGTAGCTACATGAAAGTTTGTCCCTGGTTTAGTGTTGGGTTTTTCTCCAACATCCAGACAGCAAGGTCCGTTTTTACCGGTAGTTGAAGTACCAAATCTGTACTAGTAGCTGTGTTCCTGCACCAATTCTGAGGGCCGTTCTGGCAATTTCAGTCCCAAAAGTTTACAGTTTACAATGATTCCTATCAATATATGCATTCAGATAAAACCTTTTCAAAGACTTTTGCTCATCTGTGGTACTGTATTTGGTATTGCAAGCACTAACAGTCCTTTACAAAATACAGTTTATTTCCCACATTGGACTCAAAAGGCTCCTTAATGAGATACCTCTAGAAAATATGAAAGAAGTCTTCATGCATAGTACAGTTTTATTCTTGTATTTGTAATACAGAAACCCTTGAAGACACAGTTCAGTGTGGCAATACTGTTGTTTCAGACATGAGAAATTCAATTGTTCGCTCAGAAAAGTTTTCTCTCGTTATCATGGAGCAATGTAAAGTTCAAAATGAGAATAAGATCATAGGACTTCAGGAATAAACCTGACTGAGATTCCTACATTTCATTTTGCAGAGGTTTCTGTCCTGGTTCTAACCTTTGTGCCTTAAAAGTCAGATCTCTCTTAGACTTATGCGTCTGTCAGTAGCAAAGGTCGTAGCATCTTTAACACCTGGACAGCTACCACTTTGGGTTTGAAGGAGAGCGCAGCACTTTTTTAGACAATTCATGTCCAGAAAGCAAGGCCCCATGAGACTACTGGCATTCATGTCAGAGTGCCTGGTCCTTTGATAAATGTAAAGTGTGTGCCTTTACTTGATTTATGATAGTGCTATATGAATTAAGCTGTAAAATAAAGTGGTGCTTTCTTGCTGATTGGGTGTTGAGGTTATACACTTACAGGGAAGGACCTTACTATATATCTCTGGTAATTCGCAAGATCTGTTATAATGAATTTGTGCAAAATATCATATACTGTGTATGTGTTGGTGTGCTGAAACAAGAGAGTGCTCAGGCATAAAGTAAGGCTGGTGTTACAGCACTTTGTGAAAGATCTAATTACACCTTGACTGCTGTCTTGGAGAGCTGAAGTAGAAGGGGAAAGTGAAGCACAGGTCTCGGCTGGAGAGCACAGATAAATCACTGAATTAATTTGTGAAAGTGCCCAACCAAACCTGCTGTCCTTGGAGAGAGAGATTTATGTACCTCTCTCTTGTCAAGAGCGTATTCCAGTCCCAAAGGGTGTTATTTCCACAGGTAATTTACAAAAAAAATTATTAGACTGTCTTGGAGCTTCCTTTTACTAATGTCTTGTTCCAGCTGCCAAAAATAGCACAGACAAAATGCTCAGTGTATCCTCGGTCTATGATAGCTCCTGAAATGAAGCTTTGGCATCAGTTTCTTGGTCATTTTCCACACCTGCCTAGAATGAGTCAACCATGACAATGCAGAGGAATTACTCAGTGTACCTGAGTGCCTGGTTTTACACAGATTTTTGATTGTGTCAATGACAGTCAGGATCTTTAAGACTTTCTCTCTACTTGCTGTACTTTCAAAATGTGTCAATATGGTTATTTGTTACTTATTTTATTTCAAAGAGAACATGTATCAAATAGGTCTGAGGACAGTAATATTTACTTCCAAAGATTATCAGGTATTGAAATTCAGATAAGCTAGCAGTACTCTCTGAAATGTATTCAAAGTTCCTGAAATAATAGTGATGAGAGCATTGGAGAAATGGTATAATGCATGCTCACTGAGGGGATATTTGAGATGAATTTGGCAGACAGATGACAGTAAATAAATTCTTCTTTAACAGTTTCATTTGTAGAAAGCAATATGAGAGGTGCAAGTGAAGGCAAGAGTGGCCACATGGGGTATAGTGAACCCAACACAGAGCTTATGTGGAGATCTCTTGGTCATGTCCATGATGGTTTTGTGAAGCTTTCTTTTTAAAGAGAGACAACGACAACGATGCTTAATAGCATGCCACACAAGTTTGTCCTCTTTCAAGGCCTTGGCCTCCTTCCAAATGTCCTGCGTTCTTTGCAATGGCTTCCTGAGCTGGGTGAGTCTGGAGGACCAGGCTATTGTGTGGTTCAGACCATGTCACTGATGAGCACTGCACATCCATATGCTTATATTCCTCTGCTGTTGCATTATAGCAGCATTCACAGTAAAGGCCATGTGCATGCAAATGGGTAATAACTGTCTTTCTCCACTATCAATTTTATGTGTTTTGAGGTGATTACTGATCCATCCGTTCCAACACTTGGGGAATGTATGTGTTGGAGAAAAAGTTAAGTTTAGGGTCCAGAGTGTAACACTGCAATATGGCACAAGGCAAAGTTTCTGATCTGTGTGGGAATTACAGTTAACCTCACAAAGGTTTCGCATTAATATTTCTTTGTACTCTTACGATCACAAAGACTTCAAATCTGTCTGTCAAGGGATCAATTGCTTTTATTGTGCATTTAAGTTTGATGACTAAACCACCTAAAAGCAGAATCTTGTACTTTCCGTATGCCGTTTGTCGCAATATGTTTTCATTTTTTGCTAATATTATTACTGTATCCAGTAACTGCGTGTGATATGCTTTGACACCTTGCGTATAGACGTTTATTCCTACTTCACATACATCTAATCCCCTGTTTCTCCTTACAAAACTGAGTCATGGCTGCATCTCCGTTGTTTGGAAGAGGAGATATGTGCACAAATAGACACTCCTCTGTAGTGATTTCCTTTGTAGTCCATCTCTTGGCAGTGCATTTCCACTATACTTTGTACCCCAGCTTTGGCACCTTTTTACATTCCTGTTTTCCTTTGGACAGCATCATCTTCTCATGTGAAATAGAGATTTCTGCAGTACTGATTTGACCCGATCAGCTGTGGAAATTAGAGTTGCTGCAAAAAGTAGGTTATGTGACCAAGGACATCACCTAATGCGCTCTTCCCTCTGAGCAATTCTTCAGTGGTGGTCTGAGGGCTGGCATTAATTATAAGTGAAAACTAAATCCTCCTGAATGATAATTCAACCATTCCTGGGCTTCATGTTTTTTTCTCAAGCAGTAATGTCTTGGCACCCATGACCTCTATAGCAGTTGTAATACATATATCTGGAATAAATTAAGATTTTAATAGAAAAACTTTCCATTTCCTCCTTATTTTCAGCCCCATATAATAAGCTTTTATTATTAATCACAGACATTTGAAAGAAAAAATCAAATCAATCTGAGAGACTCATCTTGAGAATTTCACAGATCTTATAAAACTCATGCTTTTTTTACTGGGAAGGATAATGCTGTACTTCAATTTTGACAGAACCGAGCTCATCAGGGAGCCTATGGTAAATGCTGGGGAATTAAATTCTAATATCATGAAATCCTGTCTTCTGCCATGGCTCCAGATCATCCAGCTTGGCTTAAATAAGCATTTAATGTGAGCTGATACATTTTTTACATGCTTCATCACAGCATCTTAGTGACTTACAGAAGATCTTCATAATTCTGTCAGGATGTGTGTAGATGAATGCAGCTCCCTAGGAGGTGGTGGAGCTGCAGTCCCTTTTACCAGCTGGAATTTTGGTCTATAGTTCTTGAAGGGTTCAAAAACTTGTGTTTGATTACCAAAGATGCTCTGTGCAATGCAGATACAATCTGACACATCCTTTTTTTTTTTTTTTTTTTTTTTTTGGCCAGGAATGTGTGGCAAGCAGCAGCAATAACTTACTTGCACCTTTCCATAGAAAGACTCCTTTCCATAGGAAAAATTTTTCTTTTCAGTTTTAAATGTTTTGCCTTCTAGTCTGATTTACTGCTGTGGTGAGCTTTGGCTCTACATACAAGGGTCTATGCACACCATCATGGACATAGTTGCTAATTCACCATAGGTAACCAGTACTGTGTGCTGTCACATGGAATCAACAGATTCACACTGGGGAAAATGTTCCTAAAAGAGGCAAAATCCCTCACTCAGGACTGGAGTTTTGCCTGCTGGGAATTATTTGCCTGGAAAATTCTGTTTATTCCCTTTATGCAAGGTATTAGCATTTATACTGAATATGAATGCCAAAAAGGTTGCAGAGCAGTGACATTTCTCTGAAAATGACACCAATGAAGGAAGGAAATGTGTCAAAATTCCTGGTTGTGAATGACCAGGTTAATAAGGAAAAGTTCCTGATCTTCCTGAAGGTCTGATGTGAGGCAGGGTTAAGGTGCTCGTGTTGTTGAGACTTCAGCCTTTGGTGCATTTCCTGGTTTTCTTTTATTGTGTCTTTTTTCTCCAGCTTTGAGTGTTTTTCAGCATTACCTGTGCACCATGATGTGCACCAAATGTGCAGCTTCACCCCATGTAGCTACAATTTCATTATATTAAAAAAGTAGTTATTATGACTTGTTTTGCATCTTCCATTTTTTGAACTATTTTTGATGGAAAGATGAAGTTTTTTTTTTCTATGGCAAACCTTGGCTATTGAGTTTGAATTATCTCAAAGGAAATGACTATTGATCTGTATTTTCTTAAGAAAGACATGGTACAGTTTGACAAGTGCAGTAGCAACACAACCAGAAGTCTGAGAATCTCTTACCATTTGCTCAGCGATGTTAACCACAAAACTCTGACATTATCATCCAGAATTGCTGCAATCAGATAACAGTGATTTCAGGATCTGTACATCGTGTAACTGTTTTACAAATATTTATTGAGCAAGAAGAAATAGCAAAGTGAAGCGACCTCTGACAGCTAGTGTTCTACTCCTTGTTGTAAAGAATCTTGCTCTGTGATTTACATTAGTCTCCAGTAAAAATATTCAAGAAATATCTCTGCATGCAGAAGAGAAGATTTTATTGTTGCATGTGTAGGTGGTGAATCATCACTGATGATTCTAATTTTCTTCTGCCCTAGGTCTGTGGTACTACAGAATTAGCGTTCCTGTAACATCTGTGGGCATATATCATAATTTATTGCAAAATAATAGAAGACAAAGCCATCAGAATATCTTCTCTTCCCTTCCATGAAAGATTTATTTTTGGGAAAATGCTTTCCTCAAGAGCTAACCCTGAAACATCTCATTCTGGTTTTGGTTTTGCAGTGTGCAAATGAAGTGCAAATGAAATAGCTGAGATAGAAAGGTGGTGAAGCAGCTGATTCTAGAGACCATCTCTAAACATGTGAAGGAGAAGAAGGTGATTAGAAGCAGTCAGCATGGATTCACCAAGGGGAACTCGTGTTTGACCAACCTAATAGCCTTCTGCGATGGGATGACTGGCTGGATGGATAAGGGGAGCGCCATGGACATTGTCTGCCTTGACTTCAGCAAGGCTTTCGACACTGTCTCCCATAAAATGCTTGTGGGCAAGCGCAGGAAGTGTCAGTTAGATGAGTGGACAGTGAGTGGATTGAGGACTGGTTGGATGGCAGAGCCCAGAAGGTTGTGATAAATGGGGCTGAGTCTAGTTGGAGGCCTGTGGCCAGTGGTGTCCCTCAGGGGTCAGTGCTGGGCCAGATGCTGTTCAACTTGTTGGATGCACTGAGTGCACCCTCAGCAAGTTTGCAGATGATCCCAAACTGGGATCCCACCCAAACTATGTGGAGTGGCCGACACTCCCGAGTGCTGTGCTGCCATTCAGGGGGACCTAGACAGGTTGGAGATTTGGGCAGAGAGGAACCTCATGAGCTTCAACAAGGACAAGTGCAGGGTGCTGCACCTGGGGAGGAACAACCCCAGGCACCAGGACAGATTAGGGGTTGACCTGCTGGAAAGCAGCTCCATGGAGAGGGATTTGGGAGTCCTGGTGACAACAAGTTAGCCATGAGGCAGCAGTGCCCTCGTGGCCAGGAAGGCCAGTGGGATCCTGGGGTGCATGAGGAGGAGAGTTGCCAGCAGGTGGAGGGAGGGGATCCTGCCCCTCTGCTCAGCTCTGGGGAGGCCGCTCCTGGAGTACTGGGGGCAGTTCTGGGTTCCTCAGTACAAGAGGGACGTGGAGCTTCTAGAGAGGGTCCAGCGTAGACCGACAAAGATCATTAAGGGACTTAAGCATCTACTGTATAAGACAAGACTAAGTGAGCTGGGCCTGTTTAGCCCGGAGAAGAGAAGATTGGGAGCGCATCTGATCAACATGTAGAAGTACCTGAGGGAAGAATGTAAAGAGGATGGGGGCAAACCCTGCTCGGTGGTGGGCTGCACTCTGCTCGAGTGACAGGACAAGGAGTAATGAGTACAAACTGAAACAAAAGAACTTCCATCTCGGAACTTCTTTCCTATGAAGGAGACAGAGGCCTGGCACAGGCTGCCCAGAGAGGTTGTGGAGGGAGGAATTTCTAGGAATGCTGTAAGACCGCAAACATGACCAGAAAGGTCTATGCAGACTATGTTCAGAAGACTTTTGTCTCCTCTGCACAAAACCTATTCCAGGCAGGTCTCAAGGCCCAGCAAGAGCAAGCAGGTTCATCCATTTTTTCATTTCCCTGGCTGTGTATCCTCAGGTTATATGAAGGGTGGGATTCTGTGTGATTACTAAGAGACTATTCCAGTAGCCTTCAGTAACCTCCAGTTACAATGCTCCAGTAGCATTGGTGTGCTTTACTTCCTAAGCCCAACCCCCAAAATTCTCTAAGGCAAAAAGTTCCCCTAGGATTTCCCAGCAATTTTTCCAGTTTATGATTTTGCAGAAGGATTTATGATCAGAGTGAAAAATAGGTTTGTCAAAAAGATGCTGAATTTTATTTGAGCATTCCGGGATTTTTCTCAACTCTTGTGCTAGTTTGGAAGATAACCCAGATTGGTGGCTCTCTGTATAAATCGAGGTAATCAGACATCTACTGCTCAACATTTGTTTTAATAGCCAGTTCATTAAGTATAGAAGCTCTTTCAACTGAATAATTCATTTTGGAGTCAATAAAACACAAAAATATACAAACTGCATGAAAAATCTAACTTTGGTAGGAATGATGCATGAGGCATAAAAGTAGTGTCCTTTCTGTAATTCCCATAGACCTGCTCTGAGGTCCTTCATTAGCAGACTTCATATTGAATGCGGCAGGTCTGAATCAGACTAGAAAGTGATAGAGACTGCTACGTCTCTGGGAAGAAATCTGAGGGCAGGATCCAAAGCCTGTTGGAGAAATACTATTAAATTTACCAGCAAAATTTCTCAGAACAGTTATTTTGAATCTGTGTAGCAATCTCATTTATTTGCATTAATACAGTTTCTGCTTGTTGGGTCACTTTTGCCTGCACTGCCAGGGCTTGACTCCATTCTCTGTTCATAGGAGTCCATGGTACCATTTCAGGCACTCTAGGGCATCTGCATACAATAAGCAGATATGACATCCAATTTAATACATGCTCTTCATAAGGATGGGATTTGGTCTCCTCCCTGTAGGCCTCTAGGGCCTTCAAATTTCTGTAGGATCTCCTGGTTTGTATTGACTTCATTAGATATCATGCCCTCAAGCTACAGGAGCAGCTAGAGAAAGCCAATTCTTTTATCGACTGTGCTTTTGCACTTTAAATAATCAAGGGTGTAGCAGTCATTGCAATGCTCATTTATCTGCTATTTTGTACTTGCACCCTGCAGCTGAGTTGGGCAATTGGGTATTTTAACCAGGTGTCCTAAAAATGGGTCTCTAATTCTTATGTTTTTTCCTTGGCAGATGCCACCGTTGTCCACAGCTGTGCTCCAGGAGCCAAGAAAAGCCGTGCTTTCTGACAGAGTACATGGAGAAATACCCCCTTTATCCCAGCTCTCATCGCAGAGACTCGTTCAAGCCCAGGGAAAAGTACAGGAAACCACAGACACCCATGGAAGGCATCTCAACTGTAAAGTACGAAAAGAAGTGAAAGAGTGAGGACCACTGTGAGCTAGAAAATGTGTGTATGGGAGATGCGTGTGAGAGAGGAGCAAAACCATTGTTTTCACAAGGGGAACCTAAAGAGAACAGTACTGGGGTGCTGTCAGTTGAAAGGGCTCCATGGAAAGAGTGATGAAGTACAGCAGAGCCTGAGGCCAGTTGTTATAGTAGAGGCAAGATTTTAATTCCGCTCCCTCGAGATGGACATGTGGTCTGCTCAGTGAACACATGGGCCATTGGGCATGTGATCTTGGCATTAATTCACTTCCTGCTTTAGGTAGGCTTATGGGAAATCAATAGAAATGTTGCCTGAGAAGATACGGATATTACCTTTTTTTTTTTTATTTTTAAGTTGATAATCTGTGTTTTGTATGGCACTATATACAGTGTGACCCGAGTGACTGGTTTCCAAGAAGCGTGAGTGTGGTAAACGGTGTTGACTGGAGGGGCTTGTGAGTGCCCTTCTCAAGGGAGTAGCTGTGCAGTGCTGAGCTGTTCCTGCTTCTGAGCAACATTGCTGCTCAGGCTCTTGCTACTTAGCATAAATCCTCACACTAACCTTGTGCCCATTTCACTGAAGGTGGTAATTGCTGATTCTGCTCTTTACTGCTTGCTAGGGGATGTGCACAGCAGAAACTCATGAGAAAAAGGCTTGGTCCTGCAGTTTGCCTCTGAGACCTTTGCTCAGATGAAGGTTGCTGCCCAATCTTTGTTTACTTCCTCTGTCATCACAGAAAGGGACATGAAAAATTGCACTTTTGCCTTTGCTGCAACTAGTTAGAGATACAGGAGATACCAGTGGCTTTAGTGAATGTTGCTGATGGATTAGTAAGTCTAGTCTAGTATTTAACACCATCCATGAATGCCTGTGTTATGATATGGCACTATTATCTGCTTCCCACCCCACCTTCTTAAGAATTGACAACATAACTCACGAATGTTGCTGAAATGCCTGATTCCTTACATTTGGGATGCCCCTGCCTAAGCAGGAAATTTCAGCAGCTACTGCAAGGCCCTGGAGACTTCAAAGAGGCTTTCTTAGACTTAGGTACTACATACATCTTCTATCTCCTACATGAGCTGAAACAGCTTGGACAGATAGCCAACAGATTGCTATTCTCACTGTGCTTTTCAAGGAACTATGGTAAGAAAAAGACATGCTATGTTAAAGTGCCAAGGCCCAGTGGGAAAGTGCCAAAGCCCTCTAAAGAGGACTAAAAGCTCTCCTGTGTAATTAAACTCTCTTCAGACCAAACAAATTGACTTAATGAAAGGAAAGAATAAATATGGTGACTGTGAAGTCGGCAAATACTGACCAGCCCACTGACCAGCCCTTGCCAGATTGTCTGGTGCCACTGCAGCAACAAACCTCCTTGATGAAGCCCGGGAGATGCAGGCATGACCATTTTTCATGTTGTCTTGGATGCAGGTTGCACTGATTTACCAGCAGATCAATCTATCCTTTGTCGCTGCCAAAGCAATAGCTGGAGTATGAGAAGGCTGCACTGCAAGAAAATCCTTGGACACACTGATGAAGAATTGCCTGGTTGTGATCTGTTACGTGTCTCTGACTGGACTGTTTCTGATACATGATTGTGCAATATATGCTCAATCTCAGGAAAAGTCCTCTCTGCTACTGAGGATGCTATATGCCATTGCCTTCCAGCTTGCCTTTTTTCCACCTCTCTTAAAGCCTACACTTTGTAGTTGGGCAAAGCTATACTTTGCTGATAAAAGGCTCTCCAGGGGCTGTGTGAAACCTGCATAAGCATTTCTTGATTCTGCTTGCCTCCCTTCCCTTCCCTTCCCTTCCCTTCCCTTCCCTTC